>QXTE01000083.1:4938569-5398138 GCA_003942145.1 Platysternon megacephalum
CCCCCCTGTTCCCCGCCCTCTGACCGCCCTGACCCCTCCCACCCCCCCAAACTCCCCTGCCCTCTATCCAACCCCCCTGCTCCCTGCCCCCTTACCGCGCTGCCTGGAGCACCGGTGGCTGGTGGCACTACACGCTGTCGCCACCGCACAGCACAGAGCACTGGGTCAGGCCGGGCTCTGCAGCTGTGCTGCCCCAGAAGCTTGCAGCCCTGCCACCCAGAGCATTGCGCCGGCGGCGGAGCGAGCTGAGGCTGCGGGGGAGGGGGAACAGCAGGGGAGGGGCCCGGGGGCTAGCCTCCCGGGCCAGGAGCTCAGGGGTGGCCCGCAGGCCGTAGTTTGCCCACCTCTGATATAGACAGATTTCATAATAGTATGTTTATTGTACATTATGGGAGCACTGGTGTTGCGTTGTGTTACAGCGATAAAAACAAACCTTATTCTCTTAGCTCTTGGAAAAAGTTGTTGTAAATAAATAGACAGTGTTGTAATTGTGAAATTTTACATTATTCAATTTTTAAAACATAATTTTCGTCATTTCTTTTCTCTGTTCTTCCTTTCTGTCTATGACTCTGCATCGTCTTCCTAAAACCTATACACAGTAGTGTCATTACAGTGCTTCCCCAGTAGCCCAACAAATACAAAACTATTTTATTGGATATTTAAAATTCCTGTTGGGGGCTGCTTATTCTTTACACTTGAGAATTTTTAAAACAAAATGAAATCTACAAATCAGTTAGCTTGTGAGAATACTAGCCAGGACTTGACAGAATAAATGCTGGTTGGACTATGGGTTCTTCTGTTTTGTTCCAGTGCTTGCATGAACTTAATTTTTGCTATTAAAAAGAAAAAAAGTAGGAGAGCAATACTAAGTTTCATTTTTTTCCAAAGTAAAATTAAACCTACAAGCTCTTGAGGGCAAAACCAAAATTTTGTTCATGTTTGAGGGAGAGAAGGAGCGAATATCAAGCAGCTGGGAGCTGAAGTGAGGAGGCAGAATCATCTATAGTTAGTAATAGGAAACAAGACAAAAGGGAGCAAGCAATATCAGCAAGGCAGGTGCCACTTATCCCTTTTAATTTAGGCATTTTTTTTATGTTCTCAGCTTTTTTCTGTTTTAAAAGCACAAAAGTTGTTGTTTGTTTATTTTTGTTTTTTTAGGTGAAACAATTGCACAACTTACAGATGTAACTAACTTGGATCATCCAGAATCTGATGGCCGGATAACAATTTTTACAGACAAAACAGGAGTAGTAAAAGCTGCAAGATTGCTGCTTTCTTCAGTGACAAAGGTGCTGGTGCTGGCAGACAGAATAGTTATTAAACAAATTTTAGCTTCCAGAAACAAGGTATTTAAGTGTCTCTTGTTATTTCTGAAACTATCTGTGCTGGAGATGTGAGAGAATTTGGTACCAAATGAAGTAATACTTTGCATTACACTTAGTATTAAAGAACTGGTTTTTTTTTTCCTCCTTAGTTTAACTATATATATTTTAAGAGAAGAAACTGTGAAACTTGTAAAAAAAAGTCTATTTAGATTCTTTATTTCAGGAAATACTGAATCAAGAGACTTTGGGTCACATTTGCAATTAACTTGTCTTACATACTTTGCTTTATATTCTCTTGTCTGTCTATATGGCTACATTTGTTTAATCTATTAGTGGCACTTCTTGGGGTTGGAGAGAAGTAAAACAAAATAGTTAAATACTGCCACAGGGTATCCTACCCAGTGTGTGAAGAGTGTTTATTGTTGGGCAAGTGTCTAAAGTTATTTTGGTGACTTTGAGCATTGTGTCAAAAGACTTGAGGTGCTATTTTATGAGGAGAAAGATGAGGTGGTGTGTTAGTGTTCATTTACTTTGGCATGGAAAAAAATTGGCTTTTATATTTTCTGTTGGGTGCGAAGGATGGCTGTTGGTAAAATGGCCAATGAAAATCTCTCTTTTGTTAGATCCAGCAGGACATTTTTAAACATGTTTCCACCAACTGTCAGCAGCAAGGCAAAGAGCACATTCTCAACATGTCAGAAGTAAAGAGCTGAGGAGGCTCCATAAGCTGAAGCTGGCTGGATGAATGGAGAGGAATGCTAATAAGAGAGTCCATGTTTGTTTGTTTTTTAGATTGAAATAAATATTTTATGAGACACAAGGTAGGTGAGGTGATATCTTTTATTGGAGCAACAGAAATTGGTCCAATAAAAGCTTTAAAGTTTCACAGAGCTCTTCCTCAGGTCTGAAAAAACGTAACCAGAATGTCTCAGCTAAATACAAGGTGGGTCAGATTGTTAAGCATAAGGGGTTCACACATGTTGTAGACCACCACTTCAAATAAAGTGGGCAGTTAAGCTCCCAGGCTTGTCTTTTGAAGGTTGTGCAGGTTTCCTTTGAGGACAAGGACTGAGAGGTCAGCTATGGAGTGATCAAGTGTGAAAAGTGTTTGCCCATGGATGATAGGGTGGTCTTGTCTTGTTTTTCTGTGGTCTGAGAGTGTAGTGATTGTGTGGCTTCAACCACATAGTTGTTGTTTGGGGCCTTTAGTGCATTGGACGAAGTATACCACGTTACAGGCATGTGTAGGACTATTTAGTTGGGGATTGGTCCTGCTTTGAGCAGGGGGTTGGACTAGATGACCTCCTGAGGTCCCTTCCAACCATGATATTCTATGATTCCATGACCAATGGCTCTTGAGGGTGTGTTGGGAGTGGGGAGTATTGATCATTGTAGCAGGGGAGATATGACTCCAGATGCAGGTTTTGCATCCTTGTTTGTGCCAGAGTCTGATACTGTTTTGAGTTGTGATGTCTTAGTAGATGGAGAACTTGTTTCGGTTGAGGGTCACGAGGCTGGGGGGTGGTTTGGCAGTCAGAAGAGGGAGTTTGGGAAACTCTTTTTGCAGGTTGTGGTCCCTGTGGTTTGTAATTGTTTGATGATACCTAAGCCCCTTAGTTTAACTTTAAACTGTTTTTTACCAAAAAATTCCCGGGTTTTACAAAAAGTATTATTCTTTTTTTTTTTCTGATTTTTCACCCTACTTTTATATCATTCAAATATATTAAAAAATAACTTGCTTTATTAGGAAAATACAGTACATTGCATGAGATATGTATTATGATAATACATTAGTCTGTGTATATGCAAAGCTGCCTGTTGAAGTAAGGCTATGTATTAGTCTAGAAGATACACACAGTAAACAAACAGGCACGCATGCAAGCTCTGAAGTGTGTGCACATTTGAATGTACTGATGAATCTCATGCCCACCACATACACATTTTGAACTGTTAGCAGATAATGGTTTAAAGATTTAACACACTAAAATGGGAAGAAAACGAAAATCTGTATGAGAATAAGTTTCAGAACACAAGGAAGTATTTGAAAGTTTTAAAAATACAAAAACAGGAGAAAAGGGTGAAGGTTGAGTTTATGTGCTGCAAATGTGTGGCCCAATTATTAAAAGTAAATATTTATAGTTCTAAGTCTACAACAGTAAACTGTTTATTCAAATGAAAAGTTTTATTTGGGGATTAGAGATGGCATTGTTTTAGTTCTGCAAGAAACCACATTGATGAACGGAGTTCAAAGCATTAATCTACTGAATACTCTTTTTCCTTGTCTTTCCATCCACCAAAATAAACCTCAATATTTACCCAGAAAAATTAATAGTTTTTTGCACTGATTTTCACTTGTTTTTGCTGTTGTGGTAATAAACTGATAAATTCCCAGGAAAAATTAAATAAAATAAAAACTGAAAACGAAGGGCCCTAATAATACCTCATTTGTGTTTTAGTGTGGGGTGGTAGGTCACAACTAGAGGTATGTGGTCAGTGGTTTTCCCCCTGTTCCCTGCTGTATTGAGGCTGGCTCTTCTGGGGTATTTGGGTGGCCTATTCCACAATGTGATCTACTTCCCTCATTGAGTGTCTTTGTTTGGTGAAGGCGGGTTTAAGTGTGTATCTCAGACTTTCTCTTCAGAGCAAAGTTCTGTGGTATGTGAGTGCCTGGCTATAAACAACAGATTTCTTGGTGTGTCTGGGGTGTTTGCTGGACCTGTGGAGGTAACTGTGGTTATTTGTGGGGTTTTTGTATATGGTTGTCTGTATGGTTCCATTGTTGAAGCTGATTGTGGTGTCCAGGAAGTTGATTCTGGTGGGAGTGTTCTTGAAAGAGTTTGGTGGATGTGGGTGGAGGTTGTGAAAGTTGTGGTGAAAATGTGAGGAAGGTTAGGTTATCTTTCCAGAGGATGAAAATATCAACAGTTTATCTCAGGTATATCGTTGGCTTTGGGGTGCATTTTTCTAGAAATTCTCCCTTGAGGTGGCCCATGAAGAGGCTGGCATATTGGGGAGCTATGCTAGTACCCATGCCTGTTTTCATGGTTTGGGATGTTTGGTGTATAGGGAGGTAACCTCCATTTTGGCAAGGATGGTGTTCTTGGAGAAGTTAGCATTGCAGAGTTTCGGAAGGAAGTTGCTAGTGTCTTGGTGGAAACTGCCCCTTGAAGTTGTTTGGGGAATATTCGATGGTATCTTTAAATTCCTGTGTGAATAGTGGTGTGGGGTAATCTCTGAGTTCTTTATAGTTGGTGGTGTTGGAGAGTTGTCTGTTAGCCTCGTTAATGTAGACTTCACGATTAAGGACTACGATGGTGTCCTGTTTGTCATCTGTTCTTATCACTATATGGTGACTGGATTTCAGGGACTTGTGTAGCTGTCCTCTTGGTGTTGGAGAGATTGTGAGGATGTAATGTTTGTTGAGGGCTTTACAGTTGATTTTTTCCCCCCTAAAGCAGTGTGTCTGCTGGCATGTGTCCAGTCAATGATTGTTTTTTCTTATGACTGTGTTTGGGTATGTGGTAGTTGTAGGTGGTGGTGTCTTGTTGTGAAAGAATTCCTTGCGGCAAAGTCGGCATAAGAATTGTTCTAGCTCTCCACATGTTAGCATGGTATCAGGTTTTGTGCTGGGGCAGAAGTTCAATCCCTTGAAGAGTCTGAACTCTGTATTTCAGTCCAGTTAGGGGTAGTCACGTTAGGTTGATGATGTTGTGGTATCCTTTCCATGTGGTTGGTCCTGGTGTCATGGTTTCTCCTGGAGGTGGTGGTCTGTTGGCTGTTGAGTTGTTGTAGTTGGTTCTACTGTTTGATTTTGTGTTGAATGGCATTTTTTTGATAGCTGTGTCACAACATGTGGTGTAACTTATCCAGTGCATCAGATGCCCCAACAACAACTGTGTGGATGAAACCAGACAATCACTATGCTTTTGAATGAACACTCTCAGGAAAAATAATAACCCCAAATCCTATCACCAATGGGCAAACATTTTTCACAAACTGATCACTCCATATATGACCTCTCACTCCTCATCCTCAAAGGAAACCTGCACAACACCTTCAAAAGATGAGCTTGGGAGCTTAAATTCATAACTCTGCTGGAAACTAAAATTAATGGACTGAATAGAAACACTGATTTTTAAGGCTCATAACAATTTGTAACCCACCCTACTGCCTGCTAATTCTTAATTGCCCATTTTATTTGACGTAGTCATCTTCTACATATGTGAACCCCTTATGCTTAACAATCTGTCCCATCTTGTATTTCACTGTGACACTCTGGTTACTTTTTTTTTTTTCAGACTTCAGAAAGAGCTCTGTGAAGCCCAAAAGCGTGTCCCTTCAATCAACAGAAGTTGGTGCAATAAAAAATATTACCTCATCTACCCTGTGTGTCTCATATCCTGGGCCCAATATGGCTGCAACAACACTGCAAACACAAATGTTGTGATTTAACTTTTTAAGTCTTAAATATCTTCAATTGGTGTAATAAAAAAAAAATTAGGAAATATACATTATTTTAATGTTGATTGTTTCATATATACAATTAATCAAACTTAAGTGCAAGAAATAAAGCTAAATGGTAATACTAGGGCTGTCAAGTGATTAAAAAAATTAATTGCAATTAATCGCATGATTTAAACAATAGAATACCATTTATTTTAAACATTTTTGGATGTTTACATTTTCAAATATATTAATTTCACTTACAACACAGAATACAAAGTGTACAGTGCTCACTTTATATTTATATTTGATTACAAATATTTGCACTGTAAAAAAACAAAAACAAAAATATTTTTCAGATCACCTCATACAAGTACTGCAGTGCAATCTCTTTATCATGAAAGTTGAACTGACAAATGTAGAATTAGGTAAAAAAAAACCAACTACACTCAAAAATAAAACAATGTAAAACTTTAGAGCCTACAAGTTCACTCAGTCCTGCTTTTTGGTCAGCCAATGACTCAGACAAACAAGTTTGTTTACATTTGCAGGAGATAACGCTGCATGCTTCTTGTTTACAATGTCACCTGAAAGTGAGAACAGATGTTCACATGGCACTGTTGTAGCTGGCGTTTCAAGATATTTACATGCCAGATGTGCTAAAGATTCATATGTCCCTTCATGCTTCAACCACCATTCCATAGGACATGCTTCCATGCTGATGACGAGTTCTGCTTGATAATGATCCAAAGCAGTGCGGACTGACGCATGTTCATTTTCATCATCTGAGTCAAATGCCATCAGCAGAAGGTTGATTTTCATTTTTGGTGGTTTGGGTTCTGTTTCTGCATCAGAGTGTTGCTCTTTGAAGCATGCTTTTAGAAGTCTGAACACCTTGTCCGTCTCAGATTTTGGACGGCACGTCAGATTCTTAAACCTTGGGTTGAATGCTGTAGCTATTTTTAGAAATCTCACATTGGTACCTTCTTTTCGCTTTGTCAAATCTGGAGTGAAAGTGTTTTTAAAACAAATGTGCTGGGTCATCATCCGAGACTGCTATAACATGTGCAGAAATATATGCAGAATGCAGGTGAAACAGAGCAGGAGACATACAATTCTCCTCACAAGGAGTACAGTCAAAATTTAATCGACACATTATTTTTTTAACAAGCATCAGCATGGAATCGTCCTCTGGAATGGTGGCCAAAGCATGAAGGGGCATACGAATGTTTAGCATATCTGACATGTAAATATATTGCAACGCCAGCTATAAAAATACCATGTGAATGCCTGTTCTGACTTTCAGGTGACATTGTAAATAAGAAGCAGGTAGCAGTATCTCCCGTCAATGTAAACAAACTTGTTTGTCTTAGCGATTGGTAGAATAAGGAGGACTGAGTGGACTTGTAGGCTCTAAAGTTTTACACTGTTTTGTTTTTGAGTGCAGTCATGTAACCAAAAAAAATCTGCATTTGTAAGTTACACTTTCACGATAAAGAGATTACACTTCAGTACTTGTATGAGATGAATTGAAAAATACTATTTCTTTTGTTTATCATTTTTACGGTGCATGTATTTGTAATAAAAAAATCATATAAAGTGAGCACTGTGCACTTCGTATTCTGTGTTGTAATTGAAATCAATAAAGAAAATGTAGAAAGATATCCAAAAATATTAAATAAATTTCAATTGGTATTCTATTAAGTGTGATTAATCATGATTAATTTTTTTAATCGCTATTAATTTTTTTGAGTTAATCGCGTGAGTTAACTGCGATTAATTGACAGCCCTAGTTAATACATTTAAATTAGAAATGTTCTGCAAAGGCGAACAGTATGATGCCATTGCTGTGTTAGTGACAGTAACTTGAATTATTCTTCTTTCTAAGTGTAGTCCTTAGCAGATTCAACTATGCCTGTTCTTACTTGGAATATTGATGGTCCTACTGCTGTCAACCATCTTTGGCAATCAAATATGTAAATAAATGAGAATGTGATCTGCATGGCACAAGACACCAAGATAAGTCTAAGCAAGAAGTATGGGAATTAAACAAGAAGAGCTGGAAGTATTCATACATAAGCTAAACGCTATGTCTTAATTGGCAGCACAGGGACTTGGTGGGATAAATCTCATTTCTGGCATATTGGTATAGAGGAGTATAAATTGTTCAGGAAGAACAGGCGTGATAAAAAGGGAGTAGGTGCTGTATATAGTCTTGATGTATAATGCACTTGATTTGAGGTCCAGAAGGAGGTGAGAGGCAGATCAGTTGAAAGTCTCTGCGAAAAGATATAAAAAGGGTTTTAAAAAAAGGGGTGGGCAGTGACATCATGGCAGTGGTCTATTGTAGACCACCAAATTGGGAAGGGGAGGTGGACGAAGCATTTCTAGAACAAATAACAGAAATATTGAAAACACAAGACCTGGTTGTAATGGGGGACTTCAACTGCCCAGAGATCTGTTGGAAAAGTAATATGGCAAAACACAGTATTTCCAGTAAGTTCTTGGAATGTATTGAACAACATTTTTGTTTCAGAATGTCAGGAAGTAACCAGAGGGACACCATTTTAGACTTAATTCTGAGCAACAGGGTGGAATTGGTGGCAACTGTGAAGGTGGAAGGCAACTTGGATGAAAGTGATAATGAAATGATAGCTTTCATGATTCTAAGGAAAGGAAGGAGTTAGAGCAGCAGAATAAGGATAATGGACCTCAAAAAAGAAGAGTGCAACAAACTCAGAGAACTGGTGGGAAGAAAATCTAAGGGAAAAAGTTGTTCAGGAGAGCTGGCAGTTTTTCAAGGAGACAGTATTAAAAGCAAAACTGCAAACTCTCCTGATGCAAAGGAAAAATAGGAAAAATAGTAAGATACCACTATGGCTCTATGAAGTGCTCTTTAATGACCTGAAAATCAAAAAGTGGAAATTTGGATGAATTGCTTAGGAGGATTACAAAAGAATAGCACAAGCATGTAGGGATAAAATCAGAAAGACTACAGCACAAAATGAATTACACCAAGCAAGAGACATACAAGGAAACAGAAGAGGTTTAATACAGTAGGAGCAAGAGAAAGATGAAGGAAAGTGTAGGTCTTCCACTTAATGGGGAAGGAGAGCTAAACATTGATGACATCTAGAAGCTGAGGTGTTTAATGCCTATTTTACTGAAGTCTTCACTAAAAACATTAATGGTGACCAGATACTCAGCATAATTACTAACAACTTCAAGGGCGAAGGAACACAAACCAAAATAGGGAAAAAACGGATATCTAAAGAATATTTAGCTAAGTTAGATATATTCAAATAGGTAGGGCCTGATGAAATTCATCCTAGAGTCCTTAAGGAACTAGCTGAAGCAATCTCAGTACTGTTAGCAGTTATGGTTGAAAACTCACAGAGGACTGGTGAGGCCCAGAGGTCTGGAGAAGAGCAAACATAGTACCAGTCTTTAAAAAGGGGAACAAAGAGAACATGAGGCATTATAGACCAGTCAGCCTAAGTTTGATACCTGGAGAGATACTGGAACACATTATTAAAGAAACAATTCGTAAGCATCTAGAGGATAATAGGGTTATAAGGACTATTCAACATGGATTTTTCAAGAACAAATCATGCCAAAACAACCTAATTTCCTTCTTTGGCAGGGTTTCTGGCCTAGTGGATAGGAGGGAAGTAGTACACTGGATATATCTTGATTTTCAGTAAAGCTTTTGACACAATCTCACATGACATTGTCATAAGCAAACTGGAGAAATATGGTCTATGTGAAATTACTATAAGGTAGATGCACAACTGCGTGAAAGGCCATAAAAACTGTATTTACCAATGGTTTGCTTTCAAACTGGGAGGGCATATCTAGTGAAGTCCCATTGGGGCCAGTCTTGGGTCTGGTACTGGTCAATATTTTCATTAATGGAATGAAGTATTAAATTGGCAGATGACACTACGATGGGAAGGGGGTTATAAGCACTTTGGAGGGCAGGATTAAAATTCCAAATGACCTTGACAAATTGGGAGAATTGGTCTGAATTCAACAAGAGTAAATTCAGTAAAGACAAGAGCAAAGTACTTCAAATGCTTAGCTACAAAATAGGGAATAACTGGCTAGACAATAGTACAGCTGAAAAAAATTGAGGATTTATTAGTGAATCATGAGTATGAGTCATCAATGTGATGCAGCTGCAAAAAGGCTAATGTCACTCTGGGATGTATTAACAGGAGTTTTGTATGTGAGACATGGGAGATAATTGTCCTGCTCTACTCGGCATTGGTGAAGCTTCAGCTGGAGTACTGTATCTAGTTCTCGGTACCACACTTTAGGAAAGATCATAGAATAGAATCATAGAATATTAGGGTTGGAAGAGACCTCAGGAGGTCATCTAGTCCAATCCCCTGCTCAAAGCTGGCCCAACACCAACTAAATCATCCTAGCCAGGGCTTTGTCAAGCCGGGCCTTAAAAACCTATAAGAATGGAGATTCCACCACCTCCCTAGGTAAACCTTTCCAGTGCTTCACTACCCTCCTACTGAAATGTTTCCTAATATCCAACCTAGACCTCCCCCACAGCAACTTGAGACCATTGCTCCTTGTTCTGTCATCTGCCACCACTGAGAACAGCCTAGCTCCATTCTCTATGGAACCCCCCCTTCAGGTAGTTGAAGGCTGCTATCAAATCCCCCCTCACTCTTCTCTTCTGCAGATTAAATAACCCCAGTTCCCTTAGCCTCTCTGCATAAGTGATGTGCCCCAGCCCGCTTATCATTTTCATTGCCCTCTGCTTGACTCTCTCCAATTTGTCCACATCTCTTCTGTAGTGGGAGGACCAAAACTGGATGCAATACTCCAGGTGTGGCTTCACCGGTGCCGAATAGAGGGGAATAATCACTTCCCTCAATCTGCTGGCAATGCTCCTACTAATACAGCCCAATATGCCGTTGGCCTTCTTGGCAACGAGGGCACACTGCTGATTCATATCCAGCTTCTCGTCCACGGTAATCCCCAGGTCCTTTTCTGCAGAACTGCTGCTTAGCATGTGGACAAGTCCAAGAAAGTCCAAACTGTTCCCTCTAAGGTGCGCGCCTGCATGGCTGCCCAGGAGACCATCAAGGTCCATGCACCTGATTACTACAGCCGTGCGCACACGCGGGTGTAGCCACAGTGGAGCGTAGGGTGAGGTGGGGAATAGGGGATAGGTGGGGGGCAGTGGGTGAGGTGGGGGGTGGTGATGGGGGACCATGAGGCATGCAGGTCTATGGTGGGGTGACACCTTGCCCCAGCCTTGGGGCAGCGGTGAGGAGAGACATCTCTCCCCCAGCTCCGGGGCTGTGGCGGGGACGGGAGAGATGCCTCTCCCCCAGCTCCGGGGCTGCAGGGGGGAGAGATGCCTCTCCCCCACAGAGTCCCTTCTGCCCTCTAAGGCTCCTGACTGCACCCATACAGGAGCTCACTCACATACAGCTCCACCAAGCTCGCCCTCAGAAAGTGCTCACACCCACAGCAGAGACGCACGCACAAAATCTCTGCTTTGCCTCTGCCCTGCAGTGTCCTCCTTGGCACCTGATCTCTCCGGATATCACAATAACAGATGTAAGATAAATCGTACAGGAACCCCTCTGCTGGGTTCCCCTAATCCTGTGTCCAGGACCCTGCTGGGTTCCCTTATTACAGACAAACGGTCCACTCCTAGTCACTTGTGCTATCAAATCTCCCAGGCACTTTCTCCAGATGAAGAGTGCTTCACCTCTGAGAGATGTCCAAGTTTCCTTCTAAACACACACGTGCCAACCTGTCACCACATAAACCCCGGCCAGCTCAGGCAGGCATTTTTCTCGCTTTCACTTTTCTATAGTTCCCCAATAAATTATCCTGAGTAGCGCTATTCCTTTGTATAGGCAGCCAGGCCTCCAGACGTTACACATTTCAGATCTGGCAGCACCGACGTAGGAATATATCAATAATGTGCATTGCACATGTGGTGTTTATTAAATATTTCTACCACGCAATTTTGCGACTGACAGACTTTAGGGTGTTCAGTTGTGGATTACAGAACACATATGTATTGCTTCAGTTAAGTTAAACACACACACACACATCTTGCTTTCATTCATCTGAGCGGTGCCTACAGTAATCTAATAACCTGTTTTATAGGTCAGACAAGAACCATGAAGATAGGAATTGGGTAATTCACATGAAATCTCTTTTTTTCTAAGGGAGATCCTGAATTACAGCAATTAAATGTTTCTGTTCTTTGTTCTGCGGTGCCTCTGTTTACATGTGATTTATGGGGATAAGCAGTATTTTATTTACCTTATTGAGTCTGAGCCACATCCTAAACCAAGATTTATAAAAAACTGAAATACCACAAATTACTACCTTTAACCAAAGAAAAAATACCTTCAAGACACCATAGAGTTTTCATTTCCTTTTGGTGAGGAATCTCAGTTTAGGTTCAGCTGTGCACGGCCAGCCACTAAATTAAATTCTGAGCAAAGGGAACTGCAACCTGAAATATGGGTTGCACATTATAGGATTTCATTGTTTTCTGCCCTTCAGAAAAGCCTGTTATATGCATAAGACTTCAGTCTATGCATTTGCAATAGTGATAAGGAAGCTGTTCTAATATGATACACTTGAAGGGCCAAATCCTCAGCTACTGTAAATCGAAGTAGTTCCAGTGACATCCTGGCGGCTGTACACCAGCAGAGGATTTGGCCCTAAATGTCAGATTCCAGGAAATCTTTACGATCCCCTTCACATGTACCATTGGTAACTTAAAAATATATATAGGTCTTTTGTGGCTATTGGTGGTGCACAACTGCACATTACCTCGATATTGATACTGCACATAACAAAATTCATTCTGCTAATGGATGGAAAAAATTAGAGGGAACATTGAGTCCAGAGGAGATCAACAAAAATGATAAAAGGTGTTCAGAAACCCTGACCTATGAGGAAAGGTTAAAAAAAAAACTGGGCATGTATAGTCTTAAGAAAAGAAGACTGAGGAGGGACCTGATAAGTCTTTAAATATGTTAAGGGCTGTTTTAAAAAGGACTGTGGTCAGTTGTTCTCCATGTCCACTAAAGGTAGGACAAGAAGGTAGGGCTTAATCTGCAGCAGGGGAGATATAGGTTTGATATACGTAGAAAGTTCTTCCTAATGAAAGTACTTAAGCTCTGTAATAAGCTTAGCGAGGTTATGGAATCCCCATCATTGTAGGTTTTTAAGACTAGGTTGGAAAACTACCTGTAAGGGATGGTCTAAGGCAGTGGTCCACAAATTGTGGGGCGCAGGGCCTCCTGCCCCAGGATGGCGCAGAGGAACATTCAGGGGGTGTGGAGGGGAAGGGGGGAGTGTCGCCCAGCCCTGCTCTGCCTATGGCCCCAGCCCTGACCGTGGTTCCCGTCAGGTTCTGGAGGGGAGCAGAAAAAGTTTGGGGACCACTGGGCTAGGGTTACTTGGTCCTGCCTCAGTGCAGGGGGCTGGACTTTGATCTCTCAAGGTCCTTTCCAGCCCTACATTTCTGATTCTTTAAAGATCTGCCCTGAAGTGTAGACCATTGGTTCTCAACAAGGGTGGGGGGCCGTGTGCTGCTTCAGGCGGGTCGCAGGGCCCCGTGACTGGTGCCCCAAGCCCCAGTGCTTCCTGTGAGGCTAAAGCCTGGAGCTATCGGCTGAATCCTGGAGCCCCATGCCCAGGCACCCCCCGTGGGGCTAAAGCTCAGAGCCACAAGCCCACGGGGCTGAAATAGGATGCTTGGACTTTGAAAATCCTTTTTTAAAGTAGGTAAATTGGATCTTCTAAAACTTATTTCTTCAGATACTGGGAGAAAAGAGAAATGGTTCTGAGAGGAAAGGGAATATAAAATGTTTATCCTTGTTGGCTTTCAGAACAAATGGGTCTCATATTTTGAGTGAAACAGAATGATTAAAATATTTTTCCATCTGCAAGAAAAGAGCTTTTTACCACCTCTTCCTTCATTTCTAACACTTGAAATAATGGTCCTACATGACCCAATTTATCTGTATAATCCAAGCACTCTGTCTCTCGACTAATAGCATTTGTTAGTCAAATTTCCTTCTTCTCTATTTACCAAAGGAGCAGTTTTATTGCAAAGCTTTGTTAAAGATGAAATTAAAAAAGTAAATAATTACTATTCATTAATAGATAAAATGTAGCTTAATATGTAAACGTACGAAAATCTGCTTTAGAAGCTTCTGCACAACACTTTCTACACTTTTAGGAATTTTATCTTACTCTACTGCAGTTTTACAGGTTACAAATAGCCATCATAACTATTTTCTTCAACATATTACAGGTTCTTGCAACAATGGAACAGCTAGAGAAAGTGAGTAGTTTTCAAGAGTTTGTGCAAATATTCAGTCAGTTTGGAAATGAAATGGTGGAGTTCGCCCATTTAACTGGAGACCGACAAAATGTAAGTACTGATGAAAAGCTTCAAGGTTTATTCCAAGTAACTGTGACTTTTGGCTCTATTCAACGGTGGAGTCTGGGTTCTTTTTTAAAGAACAATGATTGTGGTGTGGCTACAAAAAATGAGGAATACTTGTATCCTTATCCTGCAGATGTTTCCAAAACCCAGTTTTCTCTCCCCTCCTCTCACTGAGGAGCGCCATTCTTAGTGAATCACTTTCCAAAAGCAAGGGGAGGAGCTATGTAAATAGCCTGCTCTGGCATCTGATAACCAAATTGCCAGTATTTTATCATTTGAAAGCTGCCAAAACAGGTGCTTAACTCCATGTTCTTGTTACTTAATACCTTGCATGTAACACAGATGAGCACCTTCTCAGCAATCAAACGAAGACTGTGATCTGTTTGTGTATTTCTTGCTGAAGTTATTGCAAAATTTTGAGTCTCTTTGGAGAATGTGGCCTGATCACTGATGTTTAATTCTGCTTTAATCCATCAGCAACTGTTTTGAAGGAATATAAGGAAGCCAGGCCTCTTTCCTGAAATGGTCATTTTGTAGTTTGGGCTTCAATATGCTCCTGTCTAGTAGTTTTATCGGGGGGAAACATCACTGTCGGTGTTTTCATTATGTTTAATAACACTAGGCATGTGTGCAAAACTTTAAGTATGTTCATTGTTCTCAAGGTGAAATGTCAACATCTCAGAGACACAAGGCACTGTTTCCTTTAATGTACTCTAGAGGCTTGACCTTGTGTTCTGCATTTGTTTAATAGTTTTTAAGATCAGAAGGGACCATTATGATGATTTATCTGCCTAACTCAGACCAGTTAATTTCACTCAGTAATTCTTGCATCAAGCCCATAACTTCTGGCTAATGACATACAATCTTGTCATAAAGCACTTTCTTTCTGTCCTTCTGTCTTTCCATTCCCCTCAACACTTGCTTAACTATTACCATGATCAAGGCTTATTATGATTAAATGTGAACACTTTTCCAGAAGCTTAGTGAAAACTAGTTTGGGAGTATTTACACTTTTGCTATTCTGAAAACTATACAGTGATTGGACTATTGAACATTACTTGATTTGTGAAAATTATTGTAGAATTATGCTAAGCATAGTAGTAATTTGTTTTTTTACAGCTAGATCTTGCAAAGGGATCCACTCTGGCAAACCCTTATGCCCACAAGGAGCCCTCTTGAAGTCAGAAGTCTATGGATGTGGGTGCAGTTAAAGGGTTGGGGCCTTAGTCAGTAGCTTGACATTAGACATACAAATTTAACACATGTACTGTGTGCAGGGGTGTGGATGCAGAATTTCAAAAGTAATTCAGATTTTTTTAAAGCTGCTACTAAAGACAGGTCAAAACTGTTTACGTAACAATTATGAGCGTGTTAGAGAGTCCTGATGGAACACTGCATCTCATTCTTTCTGTAAGGATGCTGAAAATGATTTTGTTTCAACTTTACTAGAAGCCAAATAATCTTAACACCTTTTGAGGAGAACCAGTTACTGATGACCATTATCAGAAATGGGTCATTTTCCTAGTAGAGACTGTCCCTGCTCTAAAGAGCTTATAGTCTAAATGCACTTAAATACCAATAAATGTTGGGGTAAAGGAATGCAACATAAAAGCAAAGTGATTTCACAGATGTAAGTACCTTTTGGTTAGCATCACTACAGTTCTCTTTTAAAAATTTGTTTCCTGCCTTTTTAAGTGTTTTCTAAGTAATGTGGGAAAACTTAGATTTTTTTGAAGAAATTGCTTTCATATTTTTCATGTTGACAGGACAGTATTTACATAATGCTTACTAAATATTGGTAACTGGAAAAGTTGTAGACACTTTTAAAAAAAATGAAAGTTTAGAATTTGCGTAAATAAATGAGCCCTGAAAGCTAAAAACAGAGTGGGGTTAAAATCCCTAAAGATACCATTATTGCAGGATTCTGACTGCTTTGTCTCAGCTCCCTGCTGTGAGACAGGCAGAACTCTACACTCAGAGCAATAAAACTTTGAAGAGCTGTGGTAGCGATCACAGAGCTTGACTCTAGCAATTTTTGAAGCCTGCCAGTCAATTCTGTTACCTGGTCAGTGAAAGGGTTCCTTCTGTAGCTTGCTACCTCTTTCTTATTTCTGGTTTTCCTTCTGATTCAATCCTTAGTATATCACAGGAGCCTTCATTTCCTGCTAAATCAGGAATTATCTGGAAAGTTTCAAGGGTGGTGTTTAAGCTTTGTGTTGCATTACCATAAGCAGAGAATGATTGCCCTTATAAAGAGGGGATGGCGGCCCTTTTATGCTCACAAAAATCTTTCAGAGTTGGTAGAGTTCTGCTTGGCTCACACTAGGGGACTAAGACTAAATGTGAGAATCCTGCAAGATAACATCAGAGAGGCAGAATTATAAAGATAGTGACTTTCCTTTATATTCTATGTGGATAAATTTTTCAGTAGAGTTAAGCTTGTAGCAATTGCCTAAAAAATGCCGAGTATATAATGTCATTTGCTATAGAATCAGGTGCCTGAGTTCTCAAGGGAAGAAGTCTTTGTTGCTGTCCTGCAGAATTCCTAAGACTTCCTTCTCTTCTTTAATGCAACTCAGCAGCTGGAGAAAAGGAGGAGAGGTTACTTACCTGTACCGTAACTTGAGTTCAAGGTGTTTTGTCCCGGTAGTGCTCCACCATAGGATGTCTATGCACCTTCCACTGGAGATTGTAAATAGCAGTGTCCACAGTGGATTGCCTCATGCTCCCAGGCGAGGGCATATGGGGAGGCTTGGACCCATGGCCTGTCCAGTTCCTTCTCAGCTATGGTGGCTGGAAGACTCCACAGCAGATGGGAAGGAGGGCAGAAAGGTAGAGCACCCAGAGGGACAAAACACCTTGAGGAACTCAAGTTACTGTACAGGTAAGTAACCTCTCCTTGGAGTGTATGTCCCTATGGGTGCTTCACCAAAGGAGCCTCCCACGCAGCATGTCAATGTGGAGGCAGGTGCTAAGGAGGCGAATTCAAGACAGTTCAGAGGACTGCATCACCAAAGATAGCGTCACCTCTGGATGCAGGTATGATCGTGTAATGTTTGGCAAACGTGTGAACTGAGGACCAGGATGCAGCCCTGCAGATTTCTGCTATGGCAGCATCCTAAAGGAGGGCTATAGAGAAGGACTGAGCCCTAGTGGAGTGGGCTGGCAATTTGAGGGTGATGTATCCCACCAGTTTCATAGTAAGTTCAGATACCATGTGATACCCACTGTGACAGTCTGTACCCCTATATGCACCCCTTTTACAGGACTATGATACATTTTGTACAAAGTATGCCTTATGAGGTATCATTTGAAAACTCATAATTTGCTGATCATTATTGTCCTGGTTAAATGTTTAACAACATTGCACGTAAAGTTATAGGATTCCTCTGTATGGTATTACTAATACATGCTCCAAGTCTGGGGGGAGCAGCTACAAACCAGTTCCCCAGAGGAAAAAAGGCTAACCAACGCCTCAGCCAGGTGTCAACAAAATCAAATGGACCATCAACTGATTAAGTGGCCGTTCTTTGGCGGGAAAGAAGATGGGGATGAAAATCTACATCTTGACAAAGAAACAGCTTGGGGTTCCCATCCACACAGACATGCTCTCTCCTGAACCTCTGCTGGTGATGATTCTCAAAGAAGAGAGAGAACTATAAAAGGAGATGCCCCAAATTATTCCTCCCTTTCTCTCTATCCATGGCATCCACAGTACCTGAAGAACAAAGGAAACAGCTTTGGACTGGGGAGGGATCCTCTCTGAAAGAAATTCAGCCAGTAAGACTGTTGGAACATATGGTGAGAGAGACTTTGCTTTTAATTCACTTAGCTTGTCAAGTTGGGCATTAGTTGTGTTTTACTTTTATTTTCTTGTAACCAATTCTGACTGTTATGCCTCATTACTTGTAATCACTTAAAATCTATCCTTCTGTTGTTAATAAACTTGTTTTATTGTTTTATCTAAACCAGTGTGTCTGGATTGAAGTGTTTGGGAAGCTTCATCTGGTATAACAGGATTTGTGCATATCATTTTCTATTAATAAAATGACAGATTTTATATGAGCTTGTATTGTCCAGGAGAGGGCTGGGCAGTACAGGATGCACATTTCTGGGGAAAGTCTTGGACTGGGAATTTGCTTGTGTTGCTCTGCAGTGTAATTCATTAGTGGCTGGCAATAGCACTCACACAATATAACTGGGAGTAACTTACATGCTGAAGGCTGTGTGCGCACAAACCAGGAATGGTAGCTCTCACAGCAAAACAGTGTAAAAGGCATCCCGGGTTGGAGAACTGAGGGGACACAGCTATTCATCAGTCCAGATTGTACCCTGGGTAATGTCAGTTTGAGTGGAAATTGGCCATCCATTCATCTTTTGGCAAAGGATACAAAAAGTCTGGGAGAAGTCCTAAAGGTCTTAGTGCTGTCAAGGTAGATGGTGAGGGCCCTCCTGACATCTGTGGAGGGCCCTCACCATCTAATTTGTGGAGAATATCTTCCTCCCTTGAGGTATGGGGCCTAGGATAAAATACTTGTAAATGGATCTCTTGGTTGATATGAAATTTCACCTAGACTTTAGGAAGGAATCGAGGATGGGGGCGCAGCATGCCCTGGTCACAGTAGAAGAAGGTGTATGGTAG
Source organism: Platysternon megacephalum (assembly GCA_003942145.1). NCBI lineage: Eukaryota > Metazoa > Chordata > Testudines > Platysternidae > Platysternon > Platysternon megacephalum. Next base: position 4,957,432 of record QXTE01000083.1, read on the forward strand.
GTCTGCTATGAGTACCCTTACATCGCCCATTCTTTTGGCCAAGTTGATGGCTATCAGGAATGAAGTCTTGAGGGAAAGATAGGAGAGTGAGCAGGTAGCCATTGGCACAAATGGGGCCATTCCTCAAGGCGTTGAGGACCAGTTTGAGATCCCATAGAGGTGCAGAGTTCTGGATAAGAGGGAATAAATTGTATAAACCCGTAAGGAATATTGCCATGGTTAGACTGGCAAAGACTGAAAACCCTTTGATAGGTGAGTGGAAGGCTGTAATGGCAGTCAGGTGTACTCTAACTGAATTCATTGACAGACCTTGTGCCTTTAGGTCCAACAGGTAATATAGGATCACTGAGAGTGGCGCTTCTGAGGCTTGCAAAGAGTGGTGACAGCACCAGGAATGAAAGTGTTTTCACTTTTGCAGATAAGTCTTACGAGTAGTAGGTTTCCTGCTACACAAGAGGACTGACTGAACATGAGCTGAGCAGTTCAACTCTATGCCCAAGAACTGCTGAGTAGCCATACTTTCAGGTTCAGAGATGAGAGGTTGGGATGGTTCTGGGTGCTGGAATTCTGTGACAGGAGATTCTCTCCCCACCCAGTTCCTCCAAAGGGAAGGCAGAGAGGCATCACCACAGAGAGATGAAGCAGATCTGAGTTCCACACTTGTTTCAGCCATGAAGGTGCAATCAAGATAGCCATTGCCCTTTCTTGCTTCAGTTTGATTGAGGTCCTCAGGATTGGAGGTATAGGTGTATGGGCATAGAGCAGGATGCAGGACCAAGGTACCAGCAGGGCATCTCCCATGAAGCTGTGGCTGCATCCTTCCTTGGACCAGAAAAGGCAACATTTCACATTTGAGGTTGCAAAGAGGTTTACATTCGGGAGGCCTCAGGTGTGACAGATTCGGTGGAAGTAGGAGCTGTTGAGCTCCCACTTGTGGTCCTGATGGGAGCTCCTGCTCATTGAGTCTGCAACTGTGTTCTAAAGGCCCAGTAGATAAACTGCAGAGCTTTCTAAGTGATGGAAGAGACACCAGTTCCACAGCCTTGGTGGTTCTGCAAATAAGAATTGGGAAACTTTGAAAACTCATGGCGATTGGGGGAGGTCCCAGATGATTGGAAAAAGGCTAATGTAGTGCCCATCTTTAAAAAAGGGAAGAAGGAGGATCCGGGGAACTACAGGCCAGTCAGCCTCACCTCAGTCCCTGGAAAAATCATGGAGCAGGTCCTCAAGGAATCAATTTTGAAGCACTTCGAGGGGAGGAAAGTGATCAGGAACAGTCAGCATGGATTCACCAAGGACAAGTCATGCCTGACTAACCTAATTGCCTTCTATGATGAGATAACTGGGTCTGTGGATGAGGGGAAAGTAGTGGACATGTTATTCCTTGACTTTAGCAAAGCTTTTGATACGGTCTCCCACAGCATTCTTGCCAGCAAGTTAAAGAAGTATGGGCTAAATGAATGGACTATAAGGTGGATAGAAAGCTGGCTAGGTCGTCGGGCTCAGCGGGTAGTGATCAATGGCTCCATCTCTAGTTGGCAGCCGGTATCAAGCGGAGTGCCCCAAGGGTCGGTCCTGGGGCCGGTTTTGTTCAATATCTTCATTAATGATCTGGAGGATGGCGTGGATTGCATCCTCAGCAAGTTTGCAGATGACACTAAACTGGGAGGAGTGGTAGATATGCTGGAGGATAGGGATAGGATACAGAGGGACTTAGACAAATTAGATGATTGGGCCAAAAGAAATCTGATGAGGTTCAACAAGGACAAGTGCAGAGCCCTGCACTTAGGACGGAAGAATCCCATGCACTGTTACAGACCAGGGACCGAGTGGCTAGCCAGCAGTTCTGCAGAAAAGGACCTAGGGGTAACTGTGGACGAGAAGCTGGATATGAGTCAACAGTGTGCCCTTGTTGCCAAGAAGGCTAACGGCATTTTGGGCTGTATAAGTAGGAGCATTGCCAGCAGATAAAGGGACGTGATTATTCCCCTCTATTCGACAGTGGTGAGAACTCATCTGGAGTACTGTGTCCAGTTTTGGGCCCCACACTACAACAAGGGTGTGGAAATGGACAGTGTCCAGCGGAGGACAACAAAAATGATTAGGGTGATGGAGCACATGAGTTATGAGGAGAGGCTGAGGGAACTGGGATTATTTAATCTGCAGAAGAGAAGAATGAGGGGGGATTTGATAGCTGCTTTCAACTACCTGAAAGGGGGTTCCAAAGAGGATGGATCTAGACTGTTCTCAGTGGTAGCAGATGACAGAACAAGGAGTAATGGTCTCAAGTTGCAGTGGGGGAGGTTTAGTTTGGATATTAGGAACAGCTTTTTCACTAGGAGGGTGGTAAAGCACTGGAATGGTTTACCTAGGGAGATGGTGGAATCTCCTTCTTTATTGGTTTTTAAGGCCCAGCTTGACAACACCCTGGCTCGGATGATTTAGTTGGGGATTGGTCCTGCTTTGAGCAGGGGGTTGGACTAGATGACCTCCTGAGGTCCCTTCCAAGTCTGATATTCTGTGATTCTATGATCTTGCTCTCCTTTGTTGGTTTACGTAGTACATAGCTGTCCTGTTGTCCTCAACATTACCCCGATAGAAGGGCCTGCTGTGTCATGAAGGAAGTGCTGATATGCATAGCAGACTGCTCTTAGGTCCAGGATGTTGATGTGGAAAGATATTTCTTATGGGGATCATTTGCCCTGTGCTCTGGCACCCCGTTCATGTGCCCCCCACCCCCACCCCAACCCAAGAGAGATGTGTTTGTGATGAGAATTTTCAAAAGTGGTAGATGTGAAAATTCCCATTCAGGGGGTGTTTCCACTGCCTGAGAGAGTCTAGTACCTGTGGAGGCACAGTGATTCATTTGGAAAGATTGTGTCTGTTTGAGGTGTATGTCGGTCTTAGCCAGGCCTGAAGGCATCTGAGATGCAGTCTTGCATGGGGTATAATGAACATGGAGGCCGACATGTGACCTAGGATTGTAGACATGCCCATGTAGTTGTTTGGGGGTTGTGCTGTAGAGCAGAGTTCAGGCTGGATGTAGTGGAAAATCTGTCCTCGGGCTGGTAAACCCTGGTGGTTAGACTTCATCAGGGCTGCACTAGACTCCCTATCTGCTGGACAGTATTAACGTAGACTTCTTTTAGATTGATGCAGAGACCCAGAAACTGAAATAGGGCTACGGCCTTGGTCGTCGCTGACTGGGCCTCTTGGGTGGAGCGGCCTCTAAGGAGCCTGTCGCCCAGATATGGAAAAAATGTGATGCCCCACTAGCACAGGTGAGACGCTATTGCTGAGAGGACCTTCATAAAGACCCTTAGGGCCATGGATATCCCAAGGGAAAGACACGGTATTGGTAATGTTCTGAGCCTATTGCAAAAAGCAAAGAATGCTTGAGGGAGGGATGAATAGACACATGAAAATAGGCATCTTGGAGGTGGAGGGCAACGAAACAGCCCCCTGGTTCTATGGGTGGGTTTATGGTAGCTAGCATCACCATCCTGAAGTACTGTAATAGGATGTAGGTGTTCAGATTCCTGAGATCTAATATCAGCCTCCAACCGTCACCTCTTTTGAGAACCAGGAAATATTTGGAATAGAACCCCTTTCCAACAAATTGAGAAGGAACTGGCTTGATTGCCCCTAAGTGCGGGAGAGATTGGACTTCTTGCATTAGAAGATCCTTGTGAGAGAGATCCCTGAAGAGGAAGAAAGAAAGGGAGGGTGGGCGGGACAGAACGGCAATGAATGGAGTATCCTGTAGTGACCACCCCTAGAATCCACTTGTCTGTGGTGATAAGCTCCCAGGTATGTAGGGAATGGAATAGGCAATCTCCAGAAGGAGGATGGATGGCAGAATAGTGCAGTTAGTGGGTCTGTAGGAAAATATTGTTTGAGGCCCTTGACCATATTGTCAAAATAATCACTTAGAGAAAGGTGCAGGCTGGGTGGTTGTAGAGGAGGGTAATCCTCTTCTGGGGGCTTTGTAGACCTGTTGCAGATGGTACTAGAATGGTGGCTAAGGACTGTGAAGCCATGTCAGTGTCACTGAGAGTAGCCTACAGGGAAGCTTTAGCAGTCAACTGAGCCTCTGAAATAAGGGCTGGAAATTGTTCCTTTTGGTCTTGTGGCAGTTGTTCTAGAAAATGAGCAAACTTTGAATAGTTGTTAAAAATCATATTTTACCATCAAGGTCTGGTAGTTCGTGACTTGAAATTGATGAGCAGCTGACAAACAGGAAATCTAGGTGTTTCAACACCTTCTCAGAAGAAGAGAATTTGGAGCGGGCTTGACAATCATTGACCATGTCTACAACCAAAGAGTTGGGGGGCAATGAGTTAAGAAATACTCCATTCCCTTGACTGGAATGTAATATTTTTATCCGACTCTTTTAAGTAGATGGGATAGTGTCATTGATTACATGCTGGTTATGACAGTGCCTCATTGATGGGTAGGGATATCTTACTCTGGGGGGATGATATGTGAAATGTCCACCTGGGAATGTTGAGGCTCCTGTACATCCTCCAATGGAATCTGGAGGGATTCCGCTAACCACTTCATTAAGTCCTGGAAGGCCCTAAAGTCATCTGCATAAGAAGGCGATGGCAGCAGCAGCATTGATGCCTTGTCAGGGATAAGGAAGACTTGGGTGAAGGGGGTGACCCTTCGTTTGGTGGCTCTCGCTCCTCGTGAGTCTCCTCGGGTACCAGGGAAACATTCAGTACTGGTGGGCTATTTTGCAGTGCTAGTGGCTGTTGCAGTACTGGCAGGTGTTCATGTTGTTGTTTCTTGTAGGCTGGTACCCTGTAAGATTGGGTGCCATAACCTACCCAGGCGTTCCAGTAGTCCCACTGTAGAGTTGGATAGGGGAAGGATTCCCACAGGTATTTGTGCTCAGGGAACCTAGGGCATCTGCTGGGCTCTAGAAAGTCTTCCTCAGGGTATGTCTCTAGAGGCGTGGTGTGGTAAGTGTTCAGATAGAGCCCTGTATGAAAACCTCAAGAGTCTGAGGATGTCATCTTCTGAGTTGAATAGTGAGTCTTTGGGCATTGGTGCTGGTACTGGAGGCAGTGAATCAGGTCTTGTTCTTGCGAATAAGGGTTCAGTAACCAACTGTTCAAGTGGCAATGGGGAAGAGTCTCTTACAGTGCCCCTTAGGAGAGGGTACTGCAGTTCATCTGAGATGGGATCCTTGGGAGAAAAAAATCTGGAGGGCATTGGAGGGCTATGATAACGAGCAGTAGGAGCCTGAAGCGGTACCAGGGCCTGAAATGGGGATGGTTGCAGGGCTAGAGATGCATGTGGTAGTGTAGAGGTGGATGAGGTGATGTCTCAGTGCTTAGAGTGGTTATGTCAAGAGGAAGATGGTACTGAGAGATCCAGCAGTTGGTCTGAATGGTCTCTCTGGCTCCAAGAGGATGTCTGTACCAGTGCCCTTGAAGTGGTCTTCTTAAGAGTCTCTGGTCTTAGATGAATCTCACTGCCTAGAGGTGTCAGATGGTACAGAGGAAGGTGCCTCTTGGTGCTGCTTCGTTGATGATTTATCCAATTGAGACGACATCTAGGCGGTACCAAAATCTTGGTACTAGAGTCAGCTGGAGCCTAGGCTGTACCCATTAGTCTGCTCTAAGAGGTGACTTACTCCTCTTTCAAGAGTCTTTGGTGGGGAAAAAGGAGTTTTCTTCTCTTAGTGGCCTTCATCTCTGAAACTGCCCCAGAGCACTGGAAGTCACTGGTACGGCCTGAGAGGTTGAGCCCGATGTACTGGGCACGGGGAGGGAATCAGACCCCACGGGAGATAAGGAGCATTCCATTAGGAAGAGTTTGAGTCTAGCCTCTCTATCCTTGTGGGACCTTCCCTTAAACTCCGTGTAGACTTTGCGTTTGGATGGGATATGAGATTCTCCAAGGCAGTGTAGACAGCTGGAGTGCTTGTTGCTATGAGGAAAAGATTTGTGGGCAGGTTTGATAGGGCTTGTACCTTGAGGCCTTAGGCATAGTCCAGGGAAGTGCCATAGACCACAAAGTTTGCAAGGTCAAGAAATTTAGGAAGGGGGAATCCCCCAAGCACAAAATTGTGTTACAACTAAGAAAAATTAACAGAACTAGAAAAAATCAATAAAATAAATAGCGTTATTGAAGCAAATAAGTAAGAAAGGTGAAAAATCAGCTAGGAAGCAGCATTCTTCAATTGCTCTATTTTGAGCCTCAGGTTGCTGAGAGGGAGTTGGACCAGCGGTGATCTTCATAGAGAGATTGTTATGATATGATTATGACATAACTATGAGGTATGTAAGATATCATTGAAAAGGTTATGATTCACTCAATATGATTGTCCTATTTGTATGCATGTATCATTTTGGTATCTGAAATTAGGAATATTGTCTGTGCATCTATTACAAATGTGTTTACTCCTGGAGAACGCCCACTAGGCAGAATGCAATCAGTCTAGATAGCTGGCTGGGAAGGGCCATTAGGGAGAACAATAGGTTTTAGAAGAAGCTAATCTCCCAGTGGGGAGCCTTCCTGAGGACGCTACAAACAGCCTCCGAGTTATGGCTGCTGTGACCCTACAGTGACATGTGACCAAGTCATGTGACACTGGTCTCCATCTTGGAATACCAGTGTTTTTCCACTGAAAGGCGTGGGAACTAAGCTTGGAGACAAAGGGTTTCCGCCATATGCAAAAGCTATTTAAGGCAGGGGAGTGACATCATCGTGGTTCTTCACTGACTCCCCGCCCAAAGAGACTCCTGAAAACACCTGAGGAAGGAGGACTGAACTGGGGGGAAGGGCTGAACCGAGGCTAGAGGGATTTATGAAAGGAATACATGGGGTTTTAAGCTGCAAGCGAGTGCAGCTTGCTCTTTAAGAATGTCAGCAACTGGCTTAAATCATCATTTAGAGTGAGAATTTGATACTCTCATATTCAATCCCTTTAGTATATTAAGCTTAGATTGCGTTTTTGTTTGTTTGCTAGGTAATCTGCTTTGATCTGTTTGCTATCCCTTATAATCACTTAAAATCTATCTTTTGTAGTTAATAAACTTGTTTTTGTTTTGTCTAAAACCAGAGTGTGGAATTCATAACTTGGGGCAGAAAGCTGTGAATATTCCTCTCAACACTGAGGGCGGGGGTGAATTTCATGAGCTTACGCTGTACAGTTCCCTGTGCAGCACAAGACAGTATAATTTGTGGTTTACCTTCCAGAGGGGGTGTGCACCTGAGAAGCTAGTAAGTGCCCTAGCTGTATAGCCTTCCCATGCAGGGGCTGGTCAGAAAGCCTGTCTGCATGTTACTACAGCTGGGTGTGTCCCTACCTGTGTGCTGGTGAAAGTGTGAGACTGGGAGCATGTCTGCAGCTTGTCACAGCATTATAGGGTGAGTGGGAGCCCAGTCTGGTAGGTTGGGGGGCTCAGTGGTACCCCAGTTCCAGGCGGCACCCCATGGGGAACCCATCACCCCCCCAGCACAAAATTGTGCTACAACTAAGAATAATTAACAAAACTAGAAAAAATAATAAATTAAATAATCATTGAAGCAAATAAGTAAGAAAGGTAAAAAAGCATCTAGGAAGCAGCATTCTGCAGTTGCTCTATTTTGAGCCTCAGGTGGTTGAGAAGGAGTTGGAGCAGCGGTGGTGAGTCTGCACTTAGCTATATGCCCTTGCCTGGGAGCACTAGGTGCTGCACTGTGCAGGCATAGACCTGTGGATGCTGCTATTTACAATTTCCATTGGAGAGTTCACAGGCAAGTGTACAGCCTACGGTTGAGCACCCACATGATCATCTGCTCAAAGAAGAATTTAAGAGTATTGGAGCTGGAGTGATGAAAGGGCTCTCAGTTCTTTAAAGATTAAGACACTATGCAACTGAGTTTGCTGGTGTGTGAAAGACTTTTTTCATCTTTAACTCTTTGCTCTTGTAATGACTTTAATGTGTCTTGAGCATCTTTCCTCTCTCCAGCTCATAGCCCTCAAATTCTCTCCTCTTGCAGGGCTTACTTTCCATGGGCTAAGTGACACACATCCCTCTCCTGGGAAGTTCCTGACAAATTTCTGCTACTATTGAGTTCCTCTCTGTACAAATAGATTGGTTTCTAGCTAAGCCAGTTAAGTGTTTCATCAAGTACAATTTTACGCGCTTAATATTTTAACCACCAAGGTTGTAATTACATAATACTATTATTCTTTTTAAGAGAAGAATAATTTTATAGCATCTTTCTTTATGAAGATTTCTTATTCTTTGGTTTGGCAAGTTTTTCAAAGGTGACCTAACTAAAAAGCACTGGGTTTATGCTTTTTGTTTGCTTTTTGATGTGTTGAGGATCTGATTTCTCCCTCTGCCTTTCCCTCTCACACCGTTCCCTACACACCGTTTTATTTTTGGATGGATTTTTTTGCTTGGTTTTTACATTAGAAATGTCAAGTCTTGCCTTCCTGTTTATTCAAGAGGACTCCTTTGGATTAGCAAATTAAAGGAGTGGGAGCTTTCTTAGGACATAGCTGGAGGATCTGGGATATTGAATATACCGGAGACCTTTTCTTCCAGGAGTTTGACTCAAATGGATGTTAACAGAAATAAAATATAGTTTTCAAATAGTCCGACATAAAATGTCTTCCCCTTCAGTTGCTCAGGTTTCATTCTTTTGTGTTTTGTGATGTCATAATTCTGCGTGTACTCTAGATTTCCAATAAGTTGTCTGTTGGGAATAGACTGATATTTCAAGACTCACACCACATAAAGCAGCTTAAAAAAAAGACAACTTTTTCCTTTTGGTTGGTCCTTTTCTTTCTTTATAAGTAGCTAATTTCTTCAGCTGTCATCCAAGAATACTCAGTGTTTTCATTTTCTTTACATAGGATTTAAAGGATGAAAAGAAAAAAGCTAGAATGGCAGCAGCTAGGGCTGTTCTTGAGAAATGCACCATGATGCTTCTCACTGCTTCAAAGGTAAGACTTCATGTACTTTACTCAGTGTTGGTGAACCACAGATTATAGTAGCTGGCAGAATAAAGTAACCCTGTTTCCACAGCTATATTTATAAAGATTGCAACAAAAGAAATTTGAATGTAAAATGATGTTGGGGAGAGGCTTTTCCATGAGTAATGCTAAAAATGTTGCCATATGCAATAGTAAGTTAATTGAAGGAATTCGTAATAACATTACACATTTTTACTTTGGGCTGGGTATAGAAATTAGTATTTATTTCATTATACTACATGTGGACTTTTGGGTAATATGTTAAATTTATTTTTAAAGACATGTCTGAGGCATCCTGACTGTGAATCTGCTGGTTTAAACAAAGAAGGAGTGTTTCACCGAATGAGATTAGCTTTGGAGCAGGTAATAGAGATCGTAACTGACTCTAGACCCAGTGGAGAGAATGAAATGGCCGCCATAAGTATATATACGAGCATCAAAGAATTCAAGGTAAGGATAAAGACAGTATTATTATTCTGTGGCTTAAAAGAATTTGATTACAACATAAATTTCAAAAATACATATGTACAGTAGGAAACTAATTTCTCTGCACCTTGAATGAGTGGCAGTTTCCAATATCAGGCCTTGCACAGAGCTCCCAGAAATTCATTATAGTATGAAAAAAGATGGTTATGGTTTGTCTGATGCTGCCACTGTACATCATCTGCTAATATTCCAACCACTTCTAACACGCAGGGCAGTAGATCAAAATGTATTCAGATCTATATGCTATGTTGAAGTGCTGCTCTCAACTCACGCTCCTAGGTGGCCCAGATAGTAGGGTATGTCTATACTCACTAACCCCAGGCTCTGACACAGGTTTAAGGCCAAGCCCTGCTTCTGTCCACATTGAAATCATTCACTCAGACCCACAGACCCTGCTGGCGGGGGGGAGGTGCGTGTCAGAGCCTCAGTCCCCCTTGAGATGATTCAAAGCCTCAGGCATTGCTATGTGGCTGCTAGGTCAAGTCCAGGTTGCGACATTCAGGTTTGGAGAGTCCAACAATGATATCCCCCAGTTCTCTGTAGCTGTGTTTCCTAGCCCTTCAATCCCAAAGCTTTCCACTCACTTCCCAGGAACTGAAAGCAACCTCCTGGTTCAAATGCAGCTGTTTGGCATTTAACCCTTCACTTCCACATGGACTGCTCCACTGGAAACACAGTCAATGCCAGCATGTATTTGAATGGCCAGCAGTAAGATCAAGTCCTGCATCAAGCGCATTGCTAGCTGGCCAGAGAAACGGAACTGGATTCTAGTTAAACTCTGGTGCAAGGTGAGCAAAACGTTCAACTTCATCAAGAGCACAAGAAATGATCATGTCTACGAAACTGTATCCAAGCGGATGGCAGTGTTGGAGATCAGTTGGACAGCAGAACAGTGTAGAGCAGGGGTTCTCAAACTGGGGATCAGGACCCCTCAGGGGGTCGTGTGGTTATTACATGGGGGGTCGCGAGCTGTCAGCCTCCACCCCAAACCCCGCTTTGCATCCAGCATTTATAGTGGGCTTAAATATATAAAAAAGTGTTTTTTAATTTATACGGGAGGGTCGCACTCAGAGGCTTGCTATGTGAAAGGGGTCACCAGTAAAAAAGTTTGAGAACTACTGGTGTAGAGAGTGAATAAAGCAGCAAGTCAACGATGTTAACGTCCCATTCCAGGACCTTCCTACAGCTACTGAGTGTATAGCTGAACCTTCTTTTGCTAGGTCCTTTGAAATGAGGATATGGTTTCATAAGCCATGGCAACAGGTAAGTGGGATCTCCTAGAATAACAGTAGGGGCATTGACTCCATTTATCAGACTGTCATTCAATGGGAATAGTGTCCCAGCTTCTCCATGACGGTAAAGTCTTGATCTCTGGAACACCCTGGCATCATGCACCCTGCCAGTGTGTCCGACATTAAAGTCCATGAATCTGCCCCTGTGGTTGACCAGGCCCTGCATAACGATGGAGTAGTACCTTTGTGGTTTATGTACTCATGCTTCCAGTGTACAATTTATAGGCATGAGTCCCTCCGTGGTCCTGGCACACATTGGAAAACTCATTCACTGAAAGCCAGCAATTATTTCAGGAACATTTGTAATGCCCATCAACTTTGGGTACATCCTCTGCTCAGAAACCTCTGCCACAACAACCCTCACAATTGATTTGCCAATTCCAAACTGTAGAAGCCTGGGGTAGCCAGCATATATATGGTTATAGCGATCTCTGTTTGAACCAGCATGACTTCTGTTATATGAGTGTCCTGGTGCTGGAAGATAGGGAAGGCTGATCACAAACCTCCAGGAACATCTGCTTCTTCATGCGAAAGTTCAGGACCTACTGCTGGTCATTCCCATGTCCGCATGACAATGTGATCCAACCAATCTGTGCTTGTGGCCCTGCTCCAGAAGCACTGGTATACATAGGGGAAATCTGTGACTAAGGCAAAAGGCATGAGCAGCATCAGCTGGGTTGCTGCTGGAATGACAGTACCCCTATCTGCTCTGGCTGCTGGGAGTATACGGACACAAAATGGGTTGGCAGGATGTGTTCATGGGGTAAAACTACCCAAAACACTCTCAATTAACTCCCATGGGACAGACAGAAAAGTTCTCCCACAACCCTCTGTGAACCAAGCCCTAGAGCAACTACAGCTGGCAAGAGTGCAATAGCCCACACACCCACAAAAACTGAAGTTGTGACTTGGTTCTGCTTATTGTAGTATGGATGCGCCAGCATGGCTGTGAGGCCTGCGTTTCCAATGCATTGTGGATGTTCAAGGGCAGACGTGGAAATGCCAAATCTGCAGGCATGGGTCACACAAGTCTGGGCTTAGTGTGCTGTGTAGATGTACCCATAATGTCTCAGCCAGCTTTTCCCTAAAATAAGTCATTAGGAGGTGGACTAAGGAAGCTCCTAGTTGATAATTGGTAATTAAACTTTTAACATTTTAAAATCTACACACTGAAAACATCACCCTTCTGTGAAAAGAGTGTAAAAGAGCAAACTGTCATTTTGAAGAAACTGTTCTAATCCAAAATCATCTCTTCTGCTCATTTAAACTTGCTCTGCTAAAATTCCATATCACATCCCACCGAGAACATGTTTCTGATTAAACGGATGTCTTAGCTGAACACTTGACAGTCTGTCCTGCCCAAGATTTATTCCTCAGGATGGCAATCAGGGGAGAGGCTGGCCCTTTGCATCCTGACTTTGATCTTATCTGATATATCCATTCCCTGGAGGTTGTGCTACTCTTTTTTCCATACCCCTGCACCTAAAATTTGGTCAAAATTCCCATGATGCAGCTGTCCAAGAATATCCACTTTACTATATGTAAAATTTTTATAAACATTTTGAATGCAGGAGGATATGTAAAAGACCAAACAAAACATGAATACCACATTGTTTAGCAACAGTCACTAGATTGGGTTTATCTTCCTATTCACAGCAGAACTATTCTAGTACAGAAATATTGAAATATGCTTAACTTTGCTGTTTGTTTCAGTGGTGAGACACAAATTACGTTGCTAATAGTGCTAGTAGGTGAAGAAACAAAATGGATGGCTGCGGGTGGGTAAAATAATTTCTCATTGGCAGAAAGTGCTAACAATAGGCTGAAGGGTGGGAAAAAATGCACGATACATTCGCTATCTGTATTTACATGAATGATTCATAGGGAACTGAATTTTATCCTTTACAGAACAAGGTGGACGGTCTTCGGGAGAATCTTTATTTTCTCTCTAAGGAGAATCTTTCAACAATGCTGGAACTCATTCTGGAACACACAGAAGATTTTACTGATTCTGCCTACACCAGCCATGAGCACAGAGAACGCATCTTGGAGCAGTCTAAGCAGGCTAAAATGGAACTAGAGCAGCTGGTTTCAGTGTGGATGCAAGCTGTAAGAGCTTTTTAGCAAAGTAAATCGTTTCATCTATACTTTGGAAAGAAAAATATGTCTTTTAGACCCTCTTTTTTGGTTTAAGAAAACAGAATGTATATAATATATCAAAAAGCAGTCCTCTACATCGCTCTTGCAGACTTGAGGATATTTTAGTCTATCTCCTTCTCTGCCCCCATAATGCTCTGAATTCTGGCCACCATCCTTGTGGTGAACAATTGCATGGCATTCTTTTCAGAGCCAGTTGTTGCTCCTTACTTGATTAAAAGAATTACTGTTGAGTAACGAGATACTCTCTTTTTTTGGAAGAGAGAAAATAATTATCAGCTTTTTAATTAAAAACAAAAGTAGTAGCCAGTGGAATATTTTAAATTAAAATATACTAATGAAACACTTAGTCATGTCTCCTACTTTTCCAATATTTTTAGTGTTCAAAAATAATTTGTTCCTTGTGGAGGTTTTAAATTGGTATAGGCGGTCAGTTTTATTTGTTTCACTGAAACTCAGTATACAGGCTAATCCAGAACATTCAAAACTTTTGAAAGCTAAATTCCCTTTCAGGAATATGAAAACAATTGTGCAGCCCTATCAGCCCCCCTGATGTAATGTTGAAAGTCTACTCAGAGTGAGTGTCTGCTCAAATGGGCAGACATCACACTCATATTTGGGTCACTTTTTCAAGGTTTTCTTCCTAATCTTAACAGGTAGAAACTGATGTTTTTAATGGAAGCTGAGGCTCTGGAGAATAATTGAGAGGCCTGGGTTCTCCCCAGTTGACTCCTCTGTGCTTTCCCAGGCAGGGTGTCCCACACTTGGGAAAACATTGGGTTAATCTGTAGTCCAGTTAGAAACCTTACTTACTGTTTACTTTTAAAAAAAAATTATGGACTGATATTTAAAGCTTTTGAACAAGGATCATATGTGACTCATGTCGAAGAATACACAAGCAACATTACAGAAAGAAAGTCACTAGTAACGTAACTGTCTATCAAGTACTTTATCTTATACACAGAATTCTTGAGTCTGGAACTAACTGATGATTATCATGCCCACAAATGCTACAAAAGTAGCTAATTGGCTAAACATATTGGTTCCTCCTAAACTCTTCCTATATAATCTGGTAACTGCAACACAGCCCCAGTGTTGCTGCTTCTGTGCCACGTGGACCAGCAGCTTTGCTCTGAGCTTGAGGATATAATTTGTAGACTTGGGTTTTGATGACGAACCTGTCTTCCTTACTGCTCTTCTCTTTCTCATCTCCTCCCCAGTAGCAGTGTGCGCTAGCTGTGGAGTTAATGGTATGGCCAAAACAATGCATCTTGAATGCAAGCATAGTATATTTTCCAAAGATGGCTGTGTGTGACCATCCATTATTGGAGATGAGTGACCATTTGGGTCCCTGCAGCAAGTGGAGCACTGTCCATTGCAAAGATGGACAAAGGTGCTTGCTGTAGGGAATACAGCCTGACTCTGGCCAAAGGGCATCCTCTCTGTATTTATGATCTTGCTAAGCCATCAAACCCAACACTCAGAACCTCCACCCTGGTCCTGAGTCTGGTAGTTCTTCATTCTATACCAGAAACCCCAGCTCCCAGTACGGTCCTCTCTGGGTGCTTGTCTGCCCAGAGATGTTCATTTTTCTTAATGAGATGCTGCTCCCATGGCTATGTTGCAATCACTGTCTGGGTGATTCAGAGTCTGCAGCCCGGAGTTCTTTGTTGTTCCTGTTCTTAGTTCAGTAGTAGTGGAGTTTAATGAGCGTATAAGTTACTTAATTACTTGCTGATAGTCAAGGAGTTTAATTGTCTCATATGAATCAATTAGGTGTTGAGGAGACAGCCTGCTCGTGAGAAGACTTGCCTGGTAAGGATGCTTTTAAAAGGAAAAATATGAAAAGGGATTTTACCATCTTCTGTCAGTGTTATTAGGAAACATTATTAATTCTGAATGGTAGATCCCTGCTAAAATGATATGTTAGCAATATCCGCCACAGGCCATGCTTAATGCCTGAAATGGATGCCACTATTGACTCTTTCCCTTTTAAGGCACAGTATGTGCAGCTCTCTGAGTAGCCATTTCCTGCTTTATTTCTCCTCCAGTTTCTCTCCTGAAGAGTTACTGCCCTGTACAGTCCTGTAGGGAGAACTCTAGGACAAATGAAGACGATACATGTTTACTAAAAGTACTCTGCAGAACTGCTTGTGACATTAAAAGATTTTCATTTAACTCCCTCCTTTGTCATAGCTAAGAGACAGATCTGGCTGCTGTCCAGCGTACCACACTGTCCCTTAAAACCAGCAGTCCCAGGTACTGTTTAATAGTAACTACATGTTCAACAAAGCCCTTAATACCACAGACCTTTCAGGAATCTTCAACTGTTCTTCCTTCCTTAAACTCTGCATTAGATTTAAAAAATCCCAAAACCGTAATCTTTGATATTACTTGTGATTCAGCAAGGTTGTCATCTTGTTTCTTCTGCACTGTGGTAGCTAGGAGACGTATTAAGCTACTGTCCATTTCTAGAACCCACCTGATTCAGGAGCCCAGGCACTGGAGCTAGGGCCATGGTGTAGATTATGTATACAGATTTATAATTCAGTTAATTGGGTTGTTTGAGGGCTTATACTGTACCTCTAGTACTTTCCTTGTTCCAGGCAACAGCTGAGAGTTGGCAGTTCTTTTGCTGGCAGTAGTCAGTTGAGCCACAGATCTGGGTAAGCTCTCTGAGCCTCAGGAAAAGGCAGGTTTAAATGCCTCTGTCCTGGGGCAACAGCATAAAAGATCTTTTTTCTTTCCTCTATTGCTTCATGTTTAAAGTTCTCTTGCAGGTGCTTCTGGGGAATCCTAAGCAAGATAAAGCTTTACTAGCACTCTACTAGTAGTCACTAAAGCCTGACAGCAGTTTAGAAAGCTTCAGTTGCTAAGCTTTTATTTGTACAGGACAAAGATGCTTTGTATACTCTACGGAAGGGATATTTCTTAGATTTTCTCCCTCAGTCTCCATTCTTCCTCTTGACTCCAGTAAGGGATGGCTTTATGGGATTCAGTTTAATGGATTTTGCATTTAGGATCCATTGTATATCTGGGCAGAAGGGACTTGGGTCCTGTGTCTGACAGTACTGATTTCCCATAAAATATGGGAGATGTAGTACATTCCGTCCTGTATTTGCCCCTTTCAGGGCTGGATCAAGGCATGTGCTTCCTAGGCCCTTACTCCAGATCACAGCGTCACATGATGAGATCAGAATCTCTCCTCTTTTTTTTTTTTTGGTTTTGTTTTAAAGTTCTTTGAGTACTTGCTCATGTCAATTCCATTTTAGGTGTGTGCGTGCACAGTTGCCGGAGATTTCTGCCTTAGCGGTATTCTTAGGGCCAACTGTGGCGGCCTCTGGAGTAGCGCTCCCATGCGGGGGTATATCAGGCGCCGCTGGCCCTGCGCCCTCTCAGTTCCTTCTTACTGCCCATGGTGGTTAGTCCGAGTGCCTTTCCTTGCATAACAAAGGCAGCGGTTTCTTCTTGTCCACAATGGACTTCGTGCCTTAGAGCGTTTTGTTAATAGTTTGTTGATAGTGTTGCCTAAGTAGCTGTTGAGTATAGTCGTTAGTTAGCAGTTAGAGTCCCGTCTGGGACTTCACCCTAGGCAAGGCATGCCCCACTCGCCCGGCTTTAAGTTGTGTTTGACATGCAGCAGACCGATGCCCATCAGTGATCCACACGACAGTTGTCTCAAGTGCCTGGGAGAAAGCCCGAGGAAGGACAAGTGTCGTATTTGTAAAAAATTTTGCCCTCGTACCCAGAAGGAGCGGGATATCCACTTGAGGGCTCTCCTAATGGAATCGGCTCTATGTCCTGCACCCGAGTCCACCACGGCTGACTGTGTGCTGAGTGGATCAGCTTTAGTGTGGAGCACGCCACTGGCACCGGACTCGGCCCAGCACCGCTTCCCTTCACTGGTGCCCAGGAAGCAGCTGAAGAACTGGAGCCCTTTGGCGCCGAAGGACCGAGGGCCTACAGGCAAAGGACCTATGTCAGGCCATGTGCCTGCTTTGAGGTTTCAAGGGGGTATTGCGGTGGTCAGACCCTCAAGCCCGGTCAGGGACCCGCCCCCCACACCGGGCAGTGGCAGGAGCTCCCAGCCCACAGTGGGGCCTTCAGGGCCCGAAGCGGTTCCGGTGGCTAAAGAACAAAGCTGACTGGCTCCGCAGGTGCCACGCTAGGGGACTGAGGCAGCCCCGGCACTGAAAAGCAAGTCCACTGGAGTGCAGCAGCATAGACTCGCGGAACACCCTCAGGCACCGTATCGCAGTCGCAGGTCTCCTTCGCTGCGACCTCGTTCCCCGCCTCAGCTCACCGGCCAGAAGCCCTACGTTCCCAACAAGATCCACGCTGACCAGGCTCTTGTAATGACTTTAATGTGTCTGGAGCATCTTTCCTCTCTCCAGCTCATATCCCTTCTCTCCTCTTGCAGGGCTTACTTTCCCTGGGCTAAGTGACACACATCCCTCTCCTGGGAAGTTCCTGACAAATTTCTGCTACTATTGAGTTCTTCTCTGATCTCCAGATCCTTTCTATTGCCTATGATCTGAGACAGAGCCCTCCTATGTCCATAGCCCTCAAACATTAGCCCAAACTTTGACATGTAAATTAGTTTTTGTATTAGTTAGTTTAATCGTAGTTAGAAAGGATCACTTGCCATTTGCACCGGCCATACCACACTGCACTAAGGCCACCATGGCCACGCTCGCACCAGCAGACCAACCTATCTGAAGACCCCAGCCAGTTCTCCCACCAAACCTCATTACACTCTTCTCAAGGACCTGGTGCCTTACCCAGACCCTGAGTTGCTGATCCTGTTAAACCTGGTTCTGGCGAGAGGCATCATTTACACCATCCACATGTCATTTCATGGTCCCAAACACTGGCTGGCCCATGGGTGCTTTGACAATGTCAGGCTGCTGAGCTATGCCTTTGACTGTGCTGCTACAAGACAGATGGTACCAACGGAATTGGGTGATTTACCCCATGGACGAACAGGAGGTGGTGCTGCTGGTTTCCCCAATGATTCAGACCTGGGACAGCGGCCCAGACAGAGCGTCCAGAGGCCCCTACATCCCTGTGACCTATACTGTGGAGCTAGAGATAAGTGGTACCCCCCATCAGGCCCACCTCCATACCCATATGATCCCACCCACTGGCCGCACAGGAGCTCTTTGGATCCATGTCCTTGAACTCCAGACTATGAGAACCCAGGGCACAGCTTTTGGCAGACAGCGCCTCTAAGAAAGGTGCCTCAGACCTCCCAGAGCAAGTGGTGAAGCAAGAACAGCCAGAGCAGCCAGTGTGCCGGCAGGTGTGCTGACAGCATCATCTTCTCTGGATGAGGCAGTGGTGCTGGCCTCTCCCTCCCTTCCGGATGACAACAGACAGTGCTAGGAACTGCTGATGAGGATTGCTGGAAAAGGTTCAGGATCTCACCCATGGACATTCTTCAGGCCCCTTTCTAGGTGGCTCTCCCTAGGCCGTTTTGGAGCCTCCTAAGGATATGTGGCACACAGAAGCCGTCGAAGAGGGCTGAGAAAAAATGTTTTGTTCCCTCCAAAGGGGCGGGATATTTGTTTTAAACTGTAACCTGAACTTTCTTGTCGTCTAAGTGGTCATGGAGGAGAACAGACTTCAACCCAAGTCTGCCCCTTCGGACAAGGATACCAAGAGACTAGATCTCTTCAGCATAAAGAACTTTTTGTCAGCCAGGCTATTATTCCGTATTGTGAGCTACCAAGCACTCATGTCAAAATATGATTTTATTTGTTACAACACAGTCGGAGATCATCAGTTTATTACCACTGGAATGTAGACCCCAGTTTCAGGCTATCTTAGATGAAGGGAAGCTGGTATCCAGATTGTTACTTCAGGTGTCACTTGATGCACTGGACATGGCTTCATGCGTCAGAGCAACCTCAGTGGTTATGTGGTGGGCCTCTTGGCTGCAGTCCTCTGGGTTCCTGATGGAGGTCCAGGCAACAACTGAAGATCTCTCCTTTGAGGGTAACAACCTTTTCAGTGAGAGAAACGCTGTCACTTCATTCCCTTAAGGATTAGTACGCCATCCTCTGCTCCTTGCAATTACACATCCTGGCTCTTCATGTGAAATATTCTAAGTCACTGCCGCACAGATACTGGCCAGTCCCTCAGCTGTGCTACTACTAGAAGACCTGTGAGCCACCAAGAAAACACCAGAGGGTGCAGCGTGGCAGACATATTGCACCACCAGCATACCCTCTCTGGACTCAGCTGCCTACCAAGAAGACAGTTTGATGGAACGCTCGAGAGCTATCAACCAGTCTCCCTCAAATCTTTTGGTGGCCGCCTGGCTCATTTCCTTCTGACATAGCAGTGTATAATACCAGGCAAATGGGTCTTAGACCATCATTGCAACTGGTGCATGATTGAATTCCTGCCCCCCCTCCTCAAAAACCCCTTCCCCATCCCTATTCAGGGACGCTTCTCACGAGAGGATTCTCAGCAAGGAGCTGGACTCTTTAGTCCAGTTAGGGGCAATAGAGCCTGTACCCCCTTGTCACAGGAGTGGGAAGAGCTTTTACTCCAAATACTTCCTAATTGGCTGGAGACCCATCCTAGACCCCAGGCAGCTGAACATTTTCATCTGCCACTCAGGATTCAGGATGATTTTACCCAGGCCACTATAATCCCCTCCCTGAATGCAGGTGACTGGTATGCGGCTCTCAATTTGAAGTATGTCTATTTCCATATAGATACCATCCAGCGCCGAGGAAATTCCTGCGTTTCACTGTGGGCTTAAAGCATTTCCAGTACAAGGTTTTACTCTGGCCATTTGAAGAATGTCTTTGTCATTGTGAATAACGGGAAACCCGCTACAAGAAAGTGTTGTGCTGCCAAATGGAAGCAGTTCTCCCTATGGCGCAAGATGCATAATTTGCCTCTGGAGGAGTTTGGATTTCCTCTTGTCTTGGACAATGGTTTTTACAAAAGTCATGGCTGTGGTGGCAGCACACCTGCACCATCAGTACTGGCTGCTCATGGGATGATTGCTTCAGGAGGTACAGGCATCAGTCACCTTTTTATTTGGCCTGTGTCATTCTTGGGATTTCAGGTAAATCCAGGAAAGTCCACTTTAACACCCACAACAACTATAGAATGTATTGGCACAAATCTAGACTCAGTTGGAGCCAGGGCCTACTTACCACAGGACAGATTCCTTGTGATGAGAGACCTCATTTAGCTTCATTTCATCCCTCAGACAACAATCTGTCCCTGCTAGGTCACATGGCTGCATGCATCTATATGACCCCCATTGCGGTCTCTGGGTTTGAGTGAGGAAGGTTTGTGCTCCAAGCAGAGAACCCCATAGACAAAAGTGTCTCGATTTCCCCAGTCTCCTGACATCATTCCCCTAGTGAGACAAGAGGGACAATGTTTATATAGCGGTTTGTTTCCATCTGACCTTCTCTCTCCCCCCACTCCCCTCCTCAGACACTTGTTACAGATGCCTCTGCTGGGCTGGGTAGCACACCTGGATGACCTCACAGCATCTGGACACCAAGAGTCCACACTCCACATCCACCTTCTGGAGCTTTGAGCAGTACACAAAGTGTGCAAAAAGTTCCTGCCCTTTATCTGGTCCAGTCACGTCCGGGTCAGGTTGGACAGCATAACCACTGTTTACTATATAAACGGGGGGGACGGGGGACGGGACACCAAGGTCCACCCCACTCTGCAGGGAAACAGTCAAGCTCTGGAATTGGTGCATCCAGCATCAGATCACCCTCTCTGCAGTACACCTGCTGGGGTAATGAACTCCCTAGCAGACACTCTCGGCAAAGGTTTTCACAAGGATCATGAGTGGGTGTTCCACTCATCAGTGGTCCAGCAGATTTTTCATCATTTGGGATTCCCATCATGGGACCTCTTTGCAACCCAGGAAAACCATTACCCTGCCTGTTGCTCTCAAGATGACCTGGGGCACGACTCCAGACAGGCTGCAATGATCAGGCCCACTGATGTATGCTTTCCCTCCCATTCCCCTCCTATCTTGCAGCCTCTTAAAGATCAAGTGGGACAAGGCAACAGTGATTTTAATAGCGCCATGGTGGCCATGACAGTTCTGGTTCACGATGGCTGTGCAGATAGCCTCCCACCCGTGCGTTCACCTGCAGTTATTTCCGGACCTGCTGTCACAGAGCAAAGGGAGGACCAACCATCCCTCCATCTGGCAGCCTGGTTTTTGGATGTGCAACAAGTTTAGAGATTCTTCTCAGAGTAGGTTCAATCCATCCTTCCCAATAGTAAGAAACCTTCTACAAGAAAATGTTACGTTACCAAATGCAAGCAGTTCTTCCTGTAGAGCCAGATGCATGCTTTACCTCTGGAGGAGTCTGGATTTCCTCTTGTCCTGGACAATCTCCTCTCCTCTACTTGAAGTCATCAGGCCTGTCCATTAGTTCGCTATGGGTACATTTAGCCTTTCATCCTGTGGTGGAGAACTGCTTAATTTTCACCCACCCTATACCAGCAATGTTCTTAAAAGACATTGTCAGAATATTCCCATCAGTATCAAGATTTGAACCTGATGCTTTTGCAGCATAGGAACCTGCCACTAGATCCCTTGGCTTCCTGTACCCTCTTACTTTTATTGATGAAAATGGCCTTCCAACAGCTATAGCCCCCACCAGGAGAGAGGGGGAACAATAATGTAGAGCTCTGGCCTTCTACCCTTTAGAAGATCTCTGTGGTTATCCATTTCCATTGCTGAGAGGATGAAAAAAGAGGAATATCTTCCCAAAGACTCACTGAATGGATTTCCACTGCATCTTCCTCTGCCATGAGCTTGAAGAAACCCCTCCTTCTCAGTCTGTCAGGGCTCATTCCACCAGAACTTAAGCTCCCTTCATGGAATGATCTTCCCTGCAAGGAATCCCACTCCCTGAGACCTGTAGAGCAGCAACCTAAGGCTCCTTTCACATGTTTACCAGGCACAATGCCCTGATACAAGCCTTAGCTGAGGATGCTTCCTTTGGTTCAGTGATCCTATGAACTGTGGTGCAGAGCACTTCCTTGCACCTGCCTCCTCAATAAACACTGCTTGGGAGTCATCTATGGTGAATCTCCATAGGGACCAGTACTTGAAAAAGAAAGGAAGATTCTTGTTTGAGTAGTGTCCCTATGGGTGCTCCACTTGAGGCATGCATACACCTTAAATCAGAGATTTTTGATAGCAGCGCCTGCTCAGCCCATGCATGTACCCTTCACACCTTCATGCCCTCTACTAAGGATATACAGGGCTTCATGGGTTCCTTCTCAACTATCTTGGCCTGAGATCTAGCATGCCGACTTTTATTATTGTTCAAGCTTAACTTTGCAATTCTTAGTTGTAGTTTAAGTGTAGTTATCGGTGTTACGTTTTCTTTCATAATTTCTCAATTTTGTTTATTCCTTCTCCTGGTTCCCCATACGGAGAGGTTTCCCTCAATGTTGCATATGTTGCGGGAATATGCCAGGATCTCTAGGATTTAAGCATTGTCTCACCTGCCGAGATTCTATCCCGGTCAGTGACAGACATTCCCAATGCATTAGTTGTTTAGGGGACATGCACGTCCCACAGAAGTGCAGTATTTGCTCAGACTTTAAGAGCAGAGCTGGGCAAAAGTGGGAGATCCTTATGATTAAAGCTAAGATTTTGTCATGGTTAATTTTAGTAAAAGTTATGGACATGTCACGGACACTAAACAAAAATTTGTGGAAGCCATGACCTGTCTGTGACTTCTGCTGCTGCACCTCCATGGTTTCCCCCCGCTACCATGGTGGTTGGGAACTGTGGGGTTCCCCTTCTGCCCGCGGCGGCTGGAAGCTGCAGGGTGACGATGTTTCCCAAAGAGAAAACGGAACACCCCCAGCCGCTCGCCCGAGGCATCCTGCTCCTCCCCCACACCCTCCACAAGGCTGTCGCCTGTCGCTGAAACCCTGAGGAGAGCCCCCTCAGGAGTCTGTCACCTATTGCTGGAACCTTGCAGGGTACCGCCTGTCACTGCTGTTGCCTGTCGCTGGAACCCTGCCAGGGCCCCAGCGTCCCGCAGCCCCTGGGGCTAAAGCAGAGAATGTCATGGAGGTCCTCCGTGACATAAACGTAGCTTTACTTATGATGTAATGTTGTTTTTGCCTTGCCTCGGATCCAGGCCANGTCCCCCCCCCCCCCCCCCAACCCTTGTACATCGGCCTCTGAGTGAGCATAGTGCCCCAATCACCTCAGCACTGTGTTTGCCCCAGCCTTTGCAGGAAAAGGCATCAGAAGGTTCTGGGAAGGCCACTAAAAAAAAAGAGTTTTAGTTCTCCTCATAAAGAGTCCACTTTAGGAAAAAGTCTCGGTCTTTGCAAAAATCAACTGTCCGAGTGCTGAGGTCCCATGCTGGGTACTACTGAGGTTCCAGGCTCCTTTGGTTACTGGTAGTACTTCAGAGCCATGCTACCAAGTGTACTTCCATACCTAAAACATCCTCAGTACCATCTAAACATGATTGTGATAGCTGAGAGAAACATTCTGCTTCCAAGAAGCTCACACCAACAGACTTTATTAGTATGTAACCTTCAGAACCTAGACATATGACTCCCTTGGTATCACAGAAGTCTAAACTGCCATCTCATGCCACTTGGTTACCTCCAAAGCACTCAACATTATCGGTACTGACAACTTCTAATGAAAGTGACTTGTTGAAACATACACCTCCCTCGGTACTGCAAATCCACCCAGTACCATAGGAGTTTAGACATTCCCGAGACTTTCTTTTCAGTTGAGCCAAAGTGTCACATTCTGACAGACAAAAAATTGCCTTAAGCAGGAGCTAAATTGGAGAGAACATATCAGAACATAAGAGTAAAAGCATTTACAAGAATATTGTAATTATTCCCAAAAGAAACATTACAAACGCCATTTTAATGTAATTTTTTGCCTGTTGTTATGGAGTACATTTCTGGGGATGGCAATTGAAAGAAAGTATAAAGAAATTCAAGAGACACTGAACAATCAGGAATATTAGTTTAAGCTGTTGTGTTTTAAAAGATACATTATCAGACTGGGTGGCTATTCCTTTTTAAAAAAATTATGCCATACACAATCCAGAATCTGTGTTATTCATCTGTTTGTTGCTGTTAAGAGAGAGTGAGTCAAGATAAGGTTTAAATCTGACCACATCCATCTTGTGTTGATGCGCTTAATTAAGATAATTTTTCCCCCATCAAGTTTTGGAGAAAGAGAAACTTTTTAGCCCCTACCTTTTTTTCAACATGCATCCTCCACCTCTTTTGTGCAGATTGTCTTGTTTTGCAAATACACACAAATTCCAAACACGAAAGCATTGTTTTTGTATAAATTGAATGAAAGATTCATAGCAACAGTTCTTATGTTACAGGAACAGTTGAAATTTGTAGGGCATAGAAAAAGATTTATTCTATTATTTATTAAGTAAATGTCTTGAATTTAAATGACAAACATTAATTTGATGAATTACTCTTTTTTAAATAGTGAGGTTTTTTATAAAATCTACTCGTGTGGGCTTTTAAAACGGGAATAGCTTTAGCTAGCTTAACAGGATGGTTCAGGCATAAAGATTTGATAGGTGATACTAAATAAAAAAGCCCTCTTTTCTCAAAAAGGACACAATGTTCAAAACTGAAAAATCCTTGTTGAATAAAAATAAAGTTGATGGTCTGGCATCATTAATTGTTTTTTGTAGATTCTAGATTCAGTGATGAATAAACAAATGCAGTAGTAATAATGAATTCTTAATATAAAATAATTTGATTTTTGTTTGTTTGTTTTTTAAAAGAAAATGTACTTAAAACTGAATTACTGCATTAACTCAGCCTGGGATAATTTGTACATCAGTTGGGGTATTTTTTTTTTTAATGTTTGATTGTCTTTTCCTTGTAGCAAAGCCAGAAAACAAAGGATATCGCAGAAGACTTGGAAGTAGCCATACTAAAAACATGCCAGTGTATGAATGAACTCAAAAGAGAAGTAAGTACAGCTTATATAAACAGTCTGAAGAAGATTTTGAATCTCCTTTATTTTCACGTGTAATGCAAAATAAGGCCCTGACTCTGCAAAGGCATAAACATCACATTACATGCTATGAATAGTTCTGTTGTCTCAGGTGAACACTTTGATAGTCTTAACTTTATGCCTGTAGGTAGTATCATAGAATCTTATCCTGCAACACTTACTCAAGTGAGCAGAAAACAGTGGGACACTTCTAGGAGTAAGGACTGTTTGTGTAAGTAAGTGTTACAGGATCTGATCTATAGTGAATTTCCCAATGGTGGAGCCAGTGCTGCTGTAGAAGTCAATTAAAAACTTCTTCATAGGGAGCAGGAACAAGTAGTACATTTTCAAATGCATATATATAATCCACAGAGAGGCAAGGAAAGTGAGGTAATATCTTTTAGTGGACTAGCTTCTGTCCCAATTTAGGTTTATCTCAGACACTCTGCTTCCTTCCCCAAACCTGAAGAAGAGCTCTGTGTAGCTCGGAAGCTTGTACCTTCCACCAACAGAAGTTGACCCAGTAAAAGATATTGCCTCACCTACCTTGTGTCTCTCATATCCTGGGTCCAACACAGCTACAACAACACTATATAATCTGCCAATTTAGTGCCAAATGTTGCTCTTGGATGCATGCATAGCTCTGATTAAAGTTTACTGTATAAAAAGGTAGTACTTTCTTCACAGGATTTTTAAGAAACCAGGAGTTATGTTGACCAGTAATTGTTGCAGTATCCACATGTAGTTGTGAAAACTGAATAAATGGCTTTTGCAATTTCTTTGCATTTTACCTATTGCAATTGAAAAGAAAACTTACTTATTTTCACTATGAAATATATTAAATATGTGCCTTACAAAAACATTTGTTCAGGTATCTTGCTACAATAGATAGAGTTAAAATGCAGCCTAAAAAATCTAGAAGTTAATTATTTACCAAGATTATTGTAGGAACTGCAATTATTCATAGTAGTATCTGACATCCTGCACATTTTTATCCTGAAGAATTCAAAACCACTCTAAATATTACATACAAAAACTGCTTAAAATAGCTTTTTAGGTGCTAAGTCAAGATCTTGAACGTTAGAAGTGTCAGAATTTAGGTTGATTTTGAAATCTCAATTTGATCTTTATGTGCATATGTGTGATGATTCAATCTTTAATTAATGATCATGTGTTGTTTTATTTCCCCCCATGGGAACTGTGCCTCGTTCAGTGCACAGGGTGGATGTTGCTCAGTGAATGAGGCAGCTATTTGGTATTCTGGTTTATCCTTATTCAGTGGATGGCCTTATGCCTTGTTTACTGCACACAACTCTAATTCTGCATTGAATACAGAATTAGTGATTTCCTTATAGTCTTTTTTATGGTGTTCATCACTCTAGTATCTGAGTGCCTCACAAACATATTCAGGAACTTATCTTCTCAACTCCCTGGGTGATAAGAGAATTATTGTTCCCATTTTACAGTTGGAGAAACAGACAAAGTGACTTGCCTGAGGTTTACTTCTGGGGGAATTCTGCACCACTTCGCACATGCAGAATTCATGTCCCCCGCAGATTTTTGTTTTCTCTGCAGAATATGGCCACATGAGGACAGGGGCTGCAGGGCCACACGAGGACCAGGGGCAGATATTCCTAACTGAATGGCAGAGGCTAGGAGTCTGCGTGGGGGAGGCTCCCCAGCTCCCTAACAATCCCCTCCACCCAAAAAAACCTGTTCCATGCTTCTCCCACCCACACCCATGAACCCTCCAGGTTCACTCCCAGGCTCCTTCCCTCTCCCTCAGCTCCTCTGTTACCCCTAACTCCCCCCAAGCCTTTGCACTGCTTCTGAGGGGTGCAAGAAATAAGTTTCTGTATTGTAGTTTAAATGAATTACTGAGTTTAGTAAAGAATCTTATTTGTCAAAAAACATTTTCTGAATTTTTGTGTGTGTCTGTATTGTTAGACATATTTGCGGACAGATATTTTAAAATAAATTACCAAAATAATTGAAACTGGCATGATTATATTGTGTTATTTTGACAAATAAAATATGCAGAATTTTGCTGCATTTTAAAATATTGTGCACAGAATTTTTAACTTTTTGGCACATAATTCCCCCCAGGAGTAGAGGTTGTGCTGCAAGTCATTAGCAGAACCCTAATTTGAACTCTGGACCGAATGACTCTCATCCCTTTCCTCATCCCTCCATCCAGAGCTGTTGAGCATACACAGCTTCAGTTTGACTTCATTTGTAACAGACTGCTCAACACACCCCAGGCGTGTCAAGTTGGGCACCCAGAAAACGAGGAACACACAGTTAGTAGCCACCTGCCAACATTTTGATCTGACTTGCTCATCATAAGGAAGTCTGTGGCAGAGACAACAGTAGAATAGAGTTCTCTTGTGTGACATTCACCTGTTTTAACCACAAGACACCGGTCTCATTCTGTACATACCTGCCTACTTCTAGAATAAACGAGGTAGGGGCTTGTTCTGCACACAATTCTGACTTATTCCCTGACCGCCATCCATCCTGTGCACTGAAAATAGTATGTGATCATGCAGGTAATACCATCTCATAATACATATGCGTAAAGGGGCCGGATTTAATTTGCGTAGGAAGTGCTTGACTTTGCAACCTTAAATAACTTTCTTATAATGTCGTTTTTTTATATCATTTCCATTGTTAGTCTTAAAAAAAAAAAAAAAAGTAAAATTAAAAACACATTCTGTTTTGTACAAATGTAATGTCAACAGTTTGAACCCTGAATCTCTCAACACTGCAACACAGACTTCTTCCGCTTAAGTTTGAAGACTTACTAAATTAACTGACAGCAGCAGAATAGTTATCCTCTGTAAAACAAACACTAGAAGAGGGTATATAATACACTTACCCAATGGGTGCATGAGAAGCCCTGCTTTATTGACAGTGTAGCCAAGGTCAAAGATATGGCAGATTATTTGAGAGGCAGTGGCGCTAACTGGGTGTCATTGGGTTTGACATATTAGAAATCTGCATTCTACATTCCCAGCTTTTGTGGTTCTCTGTGGGGAATGAAGCCTTCCTTAATGAAGGGTTTGTGAAGGTTATAGAACTATTAACACCTCTCAGTAGAAGTGAGTCTAACTCATGCTGTCTTGGTTCCCAGCTGTTTGTGCTCCAGGGCTTCTTATCCTGCACCTGTTAAGTGTGAAGGGGGTTGGTCCTCTGGGGCCAGGTTCTGGGTCCTGGGTGTGGCTGAGAAGTCTAACCTGCTACACTCTCCCACATCCCCTGCCTCTCTAAATTGATCCATCAGGAGCCAGGCTATTTCTACTTCTGAGGGTTCAAAAATCTTGGAGCAACCCCTATATTTAGGTTGCCTTACAATTTTCATTATGAAAGATTCAATTTTCAGAAGCTATAATACCTCCGTTGTTTAAAGACCACTTTATAAACTCAGTAGGGAGATTGCTTTGGGGCAAAGGACATGCCTTTTATTTAAAGTTAGCTGATTAGTACAGTAGTAGTGGGGGCCTACCCTTAGAATATTTAGAGATTATGGCACGCTGCCAAAATTATGCTGCCAGTCCCTCCTGTGATACAAGCAATATATTTGCAAGAATCATTTTATTAATCACTGCAATGAACCAAGCTCTGGGTTAAAACGGTAATATTTAATAGCACAGGGCAACATTACCTAAGAGTTAGCAGTGCGAAATGAAGAATACTACAGTTGATTGAAAACATAGCAGGAATTTAGGTAGGCAGAAGTACTGTATCAGAGGGGTAGCCGTGTTAGTCTGGATCTGTAAAAGCAGCAAAGAATCCTGTGGCACCTTATAGACTAACAGAAGTTTTGCAGCATGAGCTTTCGTGGGTGAATACCCACTTCTTCGGATGCAAGTAAGTGGAAATCTCCACAAGAAGTACTGTAGTAAGTTTATGTGAAGGCACTAATAAAAAGGCAAAAATGAAAACCAGACTTATCCCATCCCATCCCTTCCCACCTTATCTGGGGAGGGCCAGGGGAGGAAGTCTCTGGCCTGGCTGGAGCTGCTCCGGCAGGCTGGGCAGCATGGCCGCAGCCTGCTCCGGCGGGCCAGACCGGGCGGCGCAGCTGCAGCATGTTCCAGCAGGCTGGGCCGGGCGGCACGACCGCAGCATGCTCCGGCAGCGCAGCCACAGCCTGCTCTGGGGGGGCGGGGCCGAGTGGCACGGCTGCAGCCTGCTAGCCCCGGGGCTGCAGCTGCTTCGGAGGCTGGGGGGAGAGCAACGTGGCCAGAAGCGGAGAGACTCTGGTCCCGCCTCTTCCCTTCTGGCTCTGCTGGCTGTGCTGCCTCTCCTTGCTCCCTCTGTTGGGGGGAGGGGCTGTGTCCCACCTCTCCCTCTCTATACCCGTTCATAAGCCGACTCCCTTCCCTTTTTTACTAAAAAAATTCAGCTTATGAACGAGTATATACGGTAGTTTGTCTTAGCGATTGGCTGAATGAGAAGTAGGACTGAGTGGACTTGTAAGCTCTGAAGTTTTACATTGTTTCATTTTTTGAGTGCATCTGTGTAACAAACAAACAATCTACATTTGTATGTTGCATTTTCATGACAGAGATTGCACTACAGTACTTGTATGAGTTGAATTGAAAAATAGTATTTCTTTTGTTTATCATTTTTACAGTGCAGATATTTGTAAACAAAAATAATATAC
This sequence comes from Platysternon megacephalum, assembly GCA_003942145.1. Classification (NCBI taxonomy): domain Eukaryota; kingdom Metazoa; phylum Chordata; order Testudines; family Platysternidae; genus Platysternon; species Platysternon megacephalum. The sequence continues at coordinate 4,987,044 of QXTE01000083.1, forward strand.
ACTTTGATTTCAGTTACAACACAGAATACAATATATATAAAAAGGTAGAAAAACATCCAAAATATTTAATAAATTTCAATTGCTATTCTTTTGTTTAACAGTGTGATTAAAACTGTGATTAATCGCGATTAATTTTTTTGAGTTAATCACATGAGTTAACTGCAATTAATTGATAGCCCTATAAGTAATTGTTTTGTCTTTGACCATTGATTTCTGAGGCTCTAGGGTGCTCTTGTGCCAAGCTTCTCTCTGTAATCATGAGGACTAGAAATTTAAAAAAAAAAAATTTTTATTGAGATTTTAATGAACTCCGCTGAGTCCAGCAACAGGAGCTTTAGGACTGTTGCAAGACCCACAGTATGAGAATGACAACACTGTAGCTATGGCCAGGAGTGTCCCTATATTATGATGCCAGTGGATTCCTGTTGCCTGGCAACTGGAGAAGGAGGGTTATTAGGGGCCACAGCTGGTGCGGAGCTGCAGGTCTTCTAGGTAGATGGCCTTGACTTCCCAGGGATCCCCAGGTATCTACCAGGTGGGCCCAATAACATATCGGGGAGACCTGTCCCTGCTTCTGGGATTATATGGAGGAATTTTTGTGGGATTTCCTCCCCTGAGCCCCACTCCTGTGGCTTTTTCCCCCCACTGTGAAAGAGGGTGATGTGGGCTATTGTTTTACTCATTTGTGTCTTGTCTTAAGTTAGATCACAACCTGGTCACATTTTCAAGCTTTTCTTTGCAACATTAAGGGTGAGATTCTGATGTCCTGTGAGTCCAGGTGCTGGGATACTAGGAACTGTCTCCAGTGTCTGTGCCTTAATCTGGCTCTGCCTGTGTATCTGCAGTACACAGTGGAAAAGGCCTTCCACTGTCAGTAGGTCATGTTGGGTTTGGGCAAGAAGAGGGACCACTGATCCTTGTTCACGCAGAGCTGGTGGCCTCAGTACCTTAGGCAACTGGTATAGAGGAGGGCTTATTCCAGTTGCAGTAATTGCCAGGGGGATGCAATGCAATACCTTATACCCTGGCCTGCCCCAACTGCTTTTCTGTCTGCCCCCAAAAGGCTTGAATACTCAGCTTTTTTTGAGGGTGGAGTGGATTTTAGTCTACGTATCTAAGTAGAAGTTTCAGAATAAAGCCCCTGAGGTACAAACATTCTTTCCAGACTTCCTCTGAACTTAGTACCAGTAAGCTTTTTCTCTCTCTTTTTTTTTTTAATTCCTGCCTCTTGGTCATCTGCTGAATCCACCATCGCTAAAGTATTTTTATTGTAGATTAGCTTCACATGTTATTTATCTTTCAATGCTTATTTTTTCTTTTCCTTACTGCTACTGAAGCTTCACCATGCAGCCACATCACTGGCAGCAGACCTGCTAAGATACCATGCAGATCACATGGTTTTGAAGGCATTAAAAATCACAGGAGTAGAAGGAAATCTAGAAGCTGTAGCAGAATATACTTGTAAGCTATCAGAGCAGAAAGAGCAGCTTGTTGAGGTGAGTTAACAATTTTATTTTCAAATAGATTTAATATAAAAAGTGCCAAAATCTATCTAAATGAACTGTTCTTCGGGGTGTCTTTAGTGTTTTAACGTGTAGAATGTACCTCGGGCGCTACTGGATTCTACATTCTCCTAGAAGATAGTGTCTGAATGCAGCATGAGCTTCCTCACTGCACCAAACATTTGGGTTCACTGTTATAGAATTGGACCCACTGCCCCACCTGTGCAGTCCCTGTTGCTGCTTGCTGTGGGCACAGGAACCTCATTACCTGATTTTGGGGGGCCTCTGTGACTGCATATCGGGGCCAAGATTTTCATAAATAGGAGCTTAAAGTTAGGCTCTTAAATCCAGATTTAAACACTTGCCTACTTTCTCAAGAATACTAAACAACCAAAAGCTTCCATTGATTTCAGTGGGAGATTTTAGGTGCTCATAATTCTTAAAATCAGGCAAATTCCTAAATATGAATTCAGGAGCTTAAATTTAAGCATGCATATATATATACACACATAGTAAGTAAGTAAGTACACCTCTACCCCGATATAACGCTGTCCTCGGAAGCCAAAAAATCTTACCGCGTTATAGGTGAAACCGCGTTATATTGAACTTGCTTTGATCCGCCGGAGTGCGCAGCCCCGCCCTCCCGGAGCGCTGCTTTACCACGTTATATCCGAATTTGTGTTATATCGGGTCGCGTTATATCGGGGTAGAGGTGTACTCTATTTTTATTTCCACTTTAACATCTGCTCTCCATCCTGTGCGATGAATGAGGTGAAGTCCTGTGGGGGGAAAAAATTTACTCAAGTAATTAAAGACTGTGTCATAATGCATACCCACAAGGATGCAGAATTAAGGTTTCACAGCCAACATAAATTCTGGAATTTTTTAACTTTCAAATATTAGACTTTGTAACTAAATAATGTTTTTAATGTAGTGTGAGTGGGTTAAATATGGAAAAATGTAAAAGATAATTTTTTTTTTACAACTGTAACAGCCCCCTCCCATCATGCACCACCAGTAGAGTTAGCTGGAAGCAGAAGAAGGCTGTCCCATCATGGGTAGGGGGGGAATGGGCTGCTGGAGCCATGTGCTAAATTTGGGCTGTTGTTGGAGGAATCACACACCCCTCCCCCCAGCTCTCTGTCTGCTCCCCTTCTGGGGTGTGAGGGAACTCCTTCCCCATGTGCTGGCTCTGGAGGGGATTACCTTGTGGAGGCTGATCTGGCTTTCTCTTTCTACTCCCCTCTTAGGGTATGCCTAGACTGCAATAAAACACTCTTAGCTGGTCCAGGTCAGCTGACTCGGGTTCAATCTGTTGGGCTATAAAATTGCAGTGTGGACTTTCAAGCTCAGACTGGAGCCTGGGCTCTCAGACCTTCCCCTCTTGCGGAGTCCCAGAGCCCAGGCTCCAGCCAAAATTTGAACATCTACACCACAATTTTGTAGCCCCATGAGCCCGAGTCAGCTGACCCAGGACAGCTGGGGTGTTTTATTGTGGTGTAGACATACCCTTTGAAAGGCTGCCTGCACCTGGGGATCACAATGCAGTGTAGTGGTGTTTAGTGGTGGCACAGGCCTGACCTTACATTAAAATGTTTATATTCAGTATTACTTGACTTTCTACCAACATTTTACTGACAAGGTAAGTCGCTGAATGGAAATAGTGAATTTCAAAAGTTTCTATCACAGCCAGAATTTCCCTGGACATAGAAAAGGCACTTCTCTGGCCTGTGGGCTTTCTTCCTGTCAAAATCCATAAGCCTGCATCAAATGATAGAAGTTTTTAGACTTTCTCAAAAAAAGGTTGCAAGAATTTTTAATGTGGAAAGTGCTAAGCAACTTAGATGTTGGAGTTGCTACCAGAAACACAAATGTATGTAAGCATGATCAGGTTAAGGTTACTGTGAGGCCTGGTAACTTTCATTACCTGACTTGAAGGTCAGACAGTTAAATACACTCTAATGTAACTTCTTTTCTTAAAAATTTCCTGAGGCTTAGGAGGACAAAGGGGAAGGAGAAGCAAAGGGGAAAATAGCTCGATCCTTGTTTTCATGGTTTGATCTCACTTGAACCCCTTGCTGGAATTATGACCCAATAATTCATACGTTTGCTACTCCAGATGCAATTTCTGAAAAATGTACTGTACCTGATAGGTTTGCACCTTTTCTCAGCAATGAAAAGAAAATAAACTTTACTGCTGTGTACCCTTCTTTAATATATCTTATTTATAATAGTATTTATTCTTCAAAATATATTAACTTTTTTCTTAGACATGTCGCTTGTTGAGGCATGTTTCTGGAACAGAGCCACTTGAAATTACTTGCATACATGCAGAAGACACCTTTCAGGTCACTGGCCCGCAGGTATGCCTACCTTTCATTTGATCACATTTTAAGGAGAATTTTGTAAAATGGATATACACTAAGATAAACATTCAACATATGTTCGTGGAGGCATGCCAGTTCAGTTCACAAAGAAACATAGTGAAAGTATTACAAGTAGGAGGCAGTGTAAATATTTCTAGACAGGTGTCCAAGCTAGATCTTCTGGTACATCTTGATTTGTGCTCTAGACATTTTGGAAGACTGCAAAACTGGCATAAAGCTCCTACATACCCTTTCCCGGCATGTGTTTTCCCGGCATGTGCTGTAGCTTCAAGTCTGCTTTAAGTTATGCTGGTTTATACCAGCCACTTGGGGCTGAATATTAGCCCAGGACAGATGTAGAGTAGGGGTATCCTCACCATGGCCTCCTTTTCAGTGACTATGCACCCCTCTTCCCACCATGCCAGCAGCAAGGAGATTGTGTGGTCTGAGCCCCTGTGCCACTGCAGGATCACTAGGGTTATCCTCCATGGGCCGTTCGCTTGAGTGTTGCGGCCAAAGTATGGTAGCAGTGCATTGCAAAGTGGCCACAACCCACCCAAAGATCTGACCAGTCAGTCTCTTATTTATGTAGGGCAATTTTCACCTCTGTGCAGAGGACCAATATAAAGCTTATGAATCATTTAACTCCTGTTTTGAGAGTTTAAATAGGACTTCATTGGTACATAGGCCTTCACTGGCCCTTTGTACAGGGATGAATTTCACCCACTAAAAGCTTACACCTCCGTGCTTACCCAAGTGTAAAATTATGCCACTACTACACATGTAAACACAGCCCACCAGCTACTTCAGGGGCTTAACAATATTGTGCCTAATAATAGTAATTAGTATTTACATAGTGCTTTATATTTAAAATGTATTTTACAAACGCTGACTAATCATTTGTAAGTACCTATGGATAAATTTTCTTTGCAGTTGTCACACAAGTATATGCACAGGTAACTATATATTTTTATGTAGAACAATACTGCATCAAATACTGCATCCTTATCTATGCATAGCAATACTGTACCTAATATTTCATTGTTTGTTTATCTATATGCCTGCCTGCAGATACCCCTGTAAAACACAAATAGTTTCTTTTATAGTGCTAAGTATTTATTATTAGTCATTAATTATATTAGACACACAAGGTGGGTGAGGTAATATCTCTTATTGGGCCAACTTCTGTCAGTGAGAGAGAGAAACTTTCAAGCTTATGTGTTAATTACTTATGCTAAACAGTCTGTTCTTCAAGTAGATGCAGCTGTGTATTCCACTTAGGTATGTGCACACGTAGCGCACCAAAGCCAGAGAATTTTGCCTAGCAGTACCCGTAGAGGGGCAGCACTCGCACCTTGTGGCCATAGCCCCTCCCCTGGCTACATGAGGCTGCGTTGCCCTGACCCCCCTCGCCCTGGCTGGAGTCGGCACTCTGAGTAGATCCTAACCTCACAACCTCGCTATTTTTTAGTGACTTTTCTAGTTGTATATAGCTAATTAGTACTCTTAGTATAGTGTTAGTTAGGTTTAGTTTAATTATTTCCCTGGTGATCCCCAACAACAATCCCCACACATGGTGTTTGCTGTGCCTAGGCGAAGCCCACAACAAGGAGCGGTGTTCGATTTGCAAATCATTCACAATACTGGGTGAGGGATCTTTTGTCAAAAGCAGCACCTGCGTGAACAGGCCATTAAGCCTGCTTCAGCACTGATGCCTAAGTTGGATCAGAGGTCGTTCTCGGGTTCTGATACTGCTGCTGTTTTGTGCTCTGAAGAAAGGGAGGAGTTATTCCCCATTGAGTGTGCTGATGAAAAGGTTGCATACAACGGATCCAGGTCGCTCCAGGTTGCACGTGGACTTGTCTGCCTCCTCCAGAAGGAGCACGAACTGGCACCATGTGAATACTGGTGTAAGGGATAGAGCAGGTCCTGTCAACTGCTTCCTGGTACCACACAACGAGGTCTGTGACCCCACACTGTCGACTCCAGTTCTGGCCCCAAAGCATCGATCAAGTCCAGTACCAACGAGGGCAATGCCAGCACTGGCTGTTTACACGCTGGTGGCATATCAGATGGCAATGGCCCTCCTCTTCCTTTCTGTCCCATCTCTCACTTCGTCCTGGACTTTGCCAGGGCTGCATTGTTTATAGCCCTGTTGGCTGGGCAGACTGCTGAACTGTTGAAAACTCATGGCGATCGGGAGAGGTCCCGGATGACTGGAAAAAGGCTAATGTAGTGCCCATCTTTAAAAAAGGGAAGAAGGAGGATCCGGGGAACTACAGGCCAGTCAGCCTCACCTCAGTCCCTGGAAAAATCATGGAGCAGGTCCTCAAGGAATCAATTCTGAAACACTTAGAGGAGAGGAAAGTGATCAGGAACAGTCAGCATGGATTCACCAAGGGCAAGTCATGCCTGACTAACCTAATTGCCTTCTATGAGGAGATAACTGGGTCTGTGGATGAGGGGAAAGCAGTGGATGTGTTATTCCTTGACTTTAGCAAAGCTTTTGATACGGTCTCCCACAGTATTCTTGCCGGCAAGTTAAAGAAGTATGGGCTGGATGAATGGACTATAAGGTGGATAGAAAGCTGGCTAGATCGTCGGGCTCAACGGGTAGTGATCAACGGCTCCATGTCTAGTTGGCAGCCGGTTTCAAGCGGAGTGCCCCAAGGGTCGGTCCTGGGGCCGGTTTTGTTCAATATCTTCATTAATGATCTGGAGGATGGCGTGGACTGCACTCTCAGCAAATTTGCAGATGACACTAAACTGGGAGGAGTGGTAGATACGCTGGAGGGTAGGGATAGGATACAGAGGGACCTAGACAAATTAGAGGATTGGGCCAAAAGAAACCTGATGAGGTTCAACAAGGACAAGTGCAGAGTCCTGCACTTAGGACGGAAGAATCCCATGCACTGTTACAGACTAGGGACCGAGTGGCTAGGCAGCAGTTCTGCAGAAAAGGACCTAGGGGTTACGGTGGACGAGAAGCTGGATATGAGTCGACAGTGTGCCCTTGTTGCCAAGAAGGCTAACGGCATTTTGGGCTGTATAAGTAGGGGCATTGCCAGCAGATCGAGGGACGTGATCGTTCCCCTCTATTCGACATTGGTGAGGCCTCACCTGGAGTACTGTGTCCAGTTTTGGGCCCCACAGTACAAGAAGGATGTGGAAAAATTGGAAAGAGTCCAGCGGAGGACAACAAAAATGATTAGGGAGCTGGAGCACATGAGTTATGAGGAGAGGCTGAGGGAACTGGGATTGTTTAGTCTGCAAAAGAGAAGAATGAGGGGGGATTTGATAGCCGCTTTCAACTACCTGAAAGGGGGTTCCAAAGAGGATGGATCTAGACTGTTCTCAGTGGTAGCAGATAACAGAACAAGGAGTAATGGTCTCAAGTTGCAGTGGGGGAGGTTTAGATTGGATATTAGGAAAAACTTTTTCACTAGGAGGGTGGTGAAGCACTGGAATGGGTTACCTAGGGAGGTGGTGGAATCTCCTTCCTTAGAGTTTTTAAGGTCAGGCTTGACAAAGCCCTGTCTGGGATGATTTAGTTGGGATTAGGTCCTGCTTTGAGCAGGGGGTTGGACTAGATGACCTCCTGAGGTCCCTTCCAACCCTGATATTCTATGATTCTATGGGTCTGTCGGCACGGCATCCTGATGTTTCCCTTCCATAGTCAGTGGAAGTGGGGCTGGTGCCGGGCTCTGCACAAGGGACCTGCTTGGTACCGGGAACTTCTTCGATGTCCCTGCTGTGGGTGCCACTGGTATTACTGAGATGGCACTCAGCGCCCTGCACTTCAGCACCGTCCGTCACCTCGGTATCGCTGCCGACTTCGGGGTCAACGCCACTGCCAGCACTGGAAATGACAAAGGCATATTTGATACCACCAGTACCGTTTCTGCCATCGCTGTCAGTTCCCTGTTCATTCTGGGCTACAGATGAGTCAGACCAATTGCTCACAACCTCAGAGCTGGCTCCACCTTTCTCCCCTGAAGCCGAGGACTCTTTGGCATCCAGGTTGGGGTCTTCCTCCTTTCGCTGTTTATCGTCTGACCTGCATCGCAGGCCATTCATGGAGCACTTTGTGTACCAGGATTGGCGCTCATCTTACAGTTGGGATGGGGGCCGGTGGCCAACCGATGCCCTACCCATACCAGTGAACTCCATGTAATCCATGCGATGCTTCTTGGTCACGGAGGTCCCTCTCCTCATCTCACACTAAGGCGAGATCACTGAGCAGGTTTGTGGTGGTGACTGTCGCTCTGCCATGGGCCCAAACACCAGTGAACCTTCCCATTGTGGAGCTTCCAAAGTCATCCTGTCCAGGTCTGTCAGTCCTGGAGCAGGATCCAGCTCTGGCACAGTTAACTGTTTCAGCTTTGTCCCAGTACAATTCCAAGGTGCCTGGCTCCTCTTCTCCTTTGGTGCTGGAAGATTTCAAGGCATATGAGGATCTTTTGCAGCATGTGGCTGCTTCCCTGGGTATTCAAGCAGAGTTGCTGCAGAATACCGATAAGCTGTTCAATATCCTGCAGCCGTCTGCCCCTGGGAGAGTCTCCCTCCTTATTAACAGTGTGCTCTTAGAGCCTGCTACGGTTCTCTGGAGCACGCCGGCTTCAGTACCACCTACTGCAAAGCACGTGGGGAAAAGCTACTTCATACAGGTGCAGGGATTTGAAGGTTTTTACTTGTATCTAGCCCCAAATTCCCTGGTCATAACCATGGTGAATGATAGAACCCAGCAGGGCAGATTTAAGTCCACTCGCAAGGATAAGGACTCTAAATGGATGGACCGATGGGTAGGAAGATTTACACGTCGTCTTTGCAGATGCACATTCCCAACCAGCTGACATTCCTGTCCAAATACGACTTTGTGAACTGGATGGTTATAGGTTAAGTTTGCAGACCAGCCGCCAAAAGACTTGAGGGAGGAATTTCAGGCATTTATCACCGAAGGCTGTTGGTGGCTAAGACTTTGCTGCAGTCCGCACATGACGTCATGGATATTTCAGCCAGAGTTATGGCCTTGACAGTGACCATGAGAAAGGCATCTGGTCTGCAGAATTCAGATATTATTCTCGATATGCAACAGCCACAGAGGATTTGCCCTTCGACGGCAGAGTGCTTTTTTCAGAAAAGACAGATGAGACTCTCTGCACTCCTTCAAGGACTCTCAGGCTCTTATGGTCCTTAGGGGTGTATCCATGAGCAGTGCAGGGGTGTCACTATGGTGGTTGTCAGCAGCAGCAATATGGTCCGTAGCCTTTCCCTGAGATGGATGGACTACCTCAGAAAGGGGCATAGGTCTCAGAGGAGGAGGCATTCAGATCCACAGTTTGGCCAGTCAACATGCCTTCCTCTGTCACCATCCTCTCATCCACAAACACCCATTTTGACTATAAGGGTAAGATCTGTCCTCAACCTTCGTGGCCTCAACAAATATATCAGATGCAGGAGGTTCCAAATGGTCACTCTATTGACTATCCTCCCTGCGTTGTCTCTGAATGACTGGTTTGCTGCTCTGGACCTCCATAAGCCTACTTTCATGTGTCCGTTTTGCCGAGACACAGAAAATTCCTTCAGTTCGTCATAGTAGAGCACCATATTCACTATTAGGTGCTTCCCTTCAGCTTCTCTTTTGCCCCTGGGGTTTTTACCAACTACATGGTCGTGGTGATAGCATACCTCAGGAAGAAAGGAATCTACATCTTCCCATATCTGGATGACTGGTTACTGAGGGGTAGGTCCAGAGAAGAAGTTCTTTCTCATGTCAACACTACACTGCTTGCTTGACCATCTGGGTCTCATCCTAAACACTGAGAAGTCAACTTTGGTTCCTACTCAGAAAATTGAGTTCATTGGGGCCCTAATAGACTCTCCAAATTCAAGAACATTTTTGCCAACTGACCGTTTTCAGGCAATTCACTACCTTTGCCTCAGCCTGCAGTCTCAGCCTTCCATCACAGTTCAGATGTGCCTGATGCTCTTTGGCCACATGGACCATCTGCATGCAAGCCGACAGTTTGCAACGTTGCCTCTTCACCCCTTTCAATTGTGGCCCAGGACAGTTTACCATCCGACTCTTCACTCCTTGGACAGATTGGTCTGTATCCATCCACTGATCCTGGACTCCTTGCAGTGGTGGAAGCTTCCAGAGAATGTTTATCAGGGTGTTCCCTTCATCTGGCCCTTTTCAACCAGGTCTGTTGTCACCGACACCTCCCTGATGGGCTAGGGAGCACATCTGGGGTTGTTGAAAGTTCAGAGTCTGGTCAGAGCAGGAGTTCTCAGTGCACATCAATGTGCTGGAGCGTTGGGCCATCTACAATGCATCACCTGCTTTTCTGTACTGTATCCGGGACTCATGGTTCACATACATCGTGGTGGTATTGTGAGTAAGTATCATGTGAACAGGCAAGGGGGAGCACACTCCAGGATGCTCTGCCAGTAGGCGATCAGGTTGTGGTAGTTCTCCATCAAGGAGAGCATCACTCTGATGGGACCATCTCAGCAAGAATTTTTCCCTGAGCCACATACAGTCTCTGAAGACAAGCATTCTCTGGGTCATCTTTGCAGCTTGGGGAATTCCGTTGATCAGCCTGGTTGCCACAAGCGACAACAGGAAATGTCATCTGTTCTGCTCTTCATGGGAGCCTCAGTCCGAACTGCCTGTCCGACGCTTTCTACCTGAGCTTGCTGTCAGTTCTCCTGTATGCTTTTCTCCCAATCATTCCACAGATCATCCTCAAGCTGAAGGTGGATCAGGCCAATCTCATTCTCATTGCCCTGGCATGGCCAAGGTAGCGTTTGTTGTACGACCTTCTTGTGCTGTTAATTCAGTTTCCCATACCCCTTCCTCTCCATCCTGAGCTACTCACCCAGGTTCATGGTTGCACCGTATATGCTGTGCTCAGCTCCCTGTATCTCCTGACATGGCTGGCTTCATGGCTAAATGAGGAGAAAATGCAGTGTTCGGAGGCTGTTCAACAAGTCCTATTCAACAGTACAAAGCCCTCTACCAAAATGGCCTCTTCAACTAAATGGAAGTGGTTTTCGGTGTGGTTGTTGGCCCATGGAGTTCAACTGACATTGGTTTCTATTGAGTACATCTTGGAGTACTTCAGTTGCTGGGCCTTGCACTTAGCTCATTGAGAGTATATCTGGCAGAAATAGCACTGTTTCATCCCCCCATTCTGGGAAGATTAGTCTTCTCCAATGCCATAGTAGCAGGATTCTTAAAAGAGCTTATTCATCTCCATCCTCCGATCTGAGAGCCAGTTCCTCTGTGGGACCTTAACATGGTCCAAGTGGCTTTAATGGGATCTCCATGCAAGCCCCTGGCATCTTGTCCCTTTCCACTTTTGTGTCAGAAAACTGCGTTCCTGGTAGCCTGAGCTGTCCCGGATTACAGTGAATCGGGGTGACTGCCCCGGGCCCCTCGCTTTAGTGAGGAGGTGGGCGGGGAGGCGAGGTGGGTAGGCGGGGGGGGAGGAGCCCCCTACCAACCTCCCCCTACCCCCAGCACCACCTGCCCGCCAGCGGCCCCGCCAATCAGCACCTCCCCCTCCCTCCCAGCGCCTACTGCCAATCAGCTGTTTCGTGGTGTCAGGAGGCGCTGGGGGGTAGGGGAGAGGAGCAAGGACGCAGCGCGTTCGGGGGTGTGGGCAGAATTGGGCGGAGAAGAGGCAGGATGGGCGGGGAAGGGGCGGGGCGGAGTGGGGGTGGGAAGAGGTGGGGTGGGGCCTTAGGGGAAGGGGTGGAGTGGGGGCAGGGCCTGGGCGGAGCCAGGGGAGCACCCCCCGGCAGATAGAAACCTCTATCCTGGGCCTCGCAGCCCCCTAGAGACAGCCCTGCTGGTTGCAATAACATCCAGAAGGAGAGTCTGTGAGTTGCAGACTCTGATGGCAGAGCCTCCTTATACACAATTCACCAAGGACAAAGTGACTTTACGACCACATCCAAAATTTTTGTCTGAAATGGTTTCTCAGTTGCATTTGAAGCAGGAGGTATATTTACCTGTGTTCTTTCCTAAGCCGCATTCATCTCCAGAAGAGCAGCATCTCTATATGTTAGATGTCAGGCGATGTCTAGCCTTCTACCTGGACAGGACTAAACCATTTCATGCTTCGCCTTGCCTCTTTGTGTTATATGCAGATCGTATGAAAGGGAAAGCAGTCTCTTCACAGACTCTCTTTAGATGGATAACATCTTGTATCAAGACTGCAGATGAAATAGCTTTGGCTGTGCCTCCTCAGTAGTTGTGAGCTTGTTCTATGAGAGCGCAAGGGATCTCAATAGCATTCCTCAGTGACATCTCAGTATTGGACATTTGCAGGGCTGCTATGTGGTCATCCATCCATCCATTTACGCACCATTATGCCATTATTGCATCTTCCAGAGTGGATGAAAGTTTTGGTAGGGTGGTCCTGCAATCCTTGTTTAAGTAGACTTTGAGCCCTGCCTCCAGGGATGGGTACCGCTTGTGAGTCACCTAAGTGGAATACACGGCTGCCTGTATTTGAAGAAGAAGTGGCTACTAACTGTAATTGTGGTTCAAGACGTGATGCAGGTGTGTATTCCACGACTCATCCTCCATCCCCTCTGCATTTGAATTTTAGTCTCTCGGCATTCAGTGCGAAGTAACTGAGGAGGGTTGGGGTGGTGCTGCCTCATATAGCCAGGGGAGGGGCTAAGGCCATGAGGCCCAAGCGCCTCCCCTCTACGAGTACTACTATGCAAAATTCTCTGGCTCCGGCATGCTGGGCGCACACACACGTAAGTGGAATACAAGTCTGCATCGCATCTTGAAGAAACATAGTTAAAGGAAGTAACCATTTCTTCCGCCTTGTATTTAGTTGTGTCACTTTTCCCGGACCTGAAGAAGAGCTCTGTGTAAGCTTGAAAGCTTGTCTCTTTCAACAACAGAAATTGGTCCAATAAAAGATATATTACCTCACCTATGTTGTCTCCCTAATATCCTGGGGCCAAGATGTCTACAATAACGCTATAAAAAAGTTACATAATCTCAATAAACTAAACTAATTTTGATAGAATATAACAAACTAGAGTGGAAGAGTTGAAAATGTCATGTACTTAGTTTTAACAAGCAACATGTTCCGCAGGTATAATTCTGCAGACCCTTATACATGAATAATCCTTACTTATGAACATGGGTCTTCTGACTTCAGTGGGATTATTTGCACACGTACAGATTATTCAAATTTGTAATAGTTTGCAGGATATAAAACTAAAATTAGCATGTCATGAAATACTTGTATTCTTTTACTTCTCTTTCCTGTTGTCTAATATGCTAGAACTCTTTGTCCATGCTGATTTTTTAAAAACTGCGTATTCACAAATACATTTAATACCAGAATGTTCCAGCGAAAGGCCTTAGAAATATAACCAGTCTTTACTCAACAGATGTAATATTAACCCTTTCTTAATGTTGACATTGTTTCTTGTTTTGTGTGTAGAGGCATTTGCAAATTAGCCTGTAACATTACATGAGAAGATGGGTTTTTTAACATTTGTTGCTCTATTATTGCTTTTTTTTTCAGATAATTTCTGCAGCAGAAACACTGACATTACATCCATCTAGTAAGATTGCAAAAGAAAATCTTGATGTGTTCTGTGAGGCTTGGGAGTCCCAGATGAGTGAAATGTCCATGTTGTTAAGAGAAATCAATGATGTGTTTGAGGGAAGACGAGGTAAGAGTGCTGTTCATCATAACACAAGTGCAGCATTCCAAGTATTTTACCTGTTCTGTTAAGCTGCAGTCTAGCAAATATGCTGTTTTCTGCAGATGGATACAAAATAAACACTCCTTTATTTTAATATGACAACTTGGTATCTAGGTAATATTACATCAATTCAGTATATTGGTTTTATAGAAACAATGGATTGGAGTATAATTATCAGATCTGCTACATAAAATACAGAACACTTGATTTTAAAAACCTAAGGTTAAGACCTAGGTCCTGTAAAAAAATATACGTGCTTAACTTCATGCACTATGTATAGTACCACTGAAATCAAATGGAACTGCTCACAGTACATAAAGTTAAACACATGTAAACCTTTGCAGGAATGGAGCCTAAAGGCTGAAGGACTTATATGGTTTTCATATCCATCTATTGTCATGACCTAATATGTCACTGAGTGATACCAATCAAAATTCTCATAAATTGTAAACAGAAAGTAAATTGAATTGTATGACAAGTATAGTTTCATCATAGGGATTTAGTATGATTAGTATTAGCATTTCAGTTTTATTTTTGAAGTGTAGTCTTTGAGTTTTCAAAATTTTTCCATTCTGCTAGGCTTTTCATTGTCCAGTATTCCTGGAAAATAAATATTTATTTTAATTCTGTACTATCAGCTTGAATTTTATTCACTTCATAATGTAGTGAATGTAGCTATTTGATTTTTGAACTGCTGTCCTTTCTCCTGGATGGAATCTCTGACGACTCCACACAATCTTGGGATGTTTTCTCTGGTTGGTAAGTTAACTGGTATTTGTACAACATGTAGAATACAACCATGGAACTTTGAAGAAAAAATCTGTGTTTACTCTCATTGTAGTGTCACCTCTATATGGTATTCTTTTTTGAAAATTTAAGAAAATATCCTGGTGTTTCTTTTTATGTAATTTAAATTTTCTTCAAAAAGTTTGTCTTCAGTGCAGCTTGGCATATCACTTTTGTGCAGTTAAATGTTTGTGTCATTCTTCAGGTTAATATAGAGGTAAAATGTAACATGCCATATATTTAGGCTTGGCAGAATTATGTTTATTTTTTAAAATAATTTTAATGGATAATGTTGCTGTTTATTTTTAAGCACTTTTAAAAAAAATGTTATAGATTTAAATTTTCACAGTTGCAGGAAATTATTGTGGGGAGGAGGTCAGACAATAATTATTTAATGACAGGAGACGTTGAGATTCAAAAAGTTAAAGCTTCAGAAGTGTTAAAACACAAATTGTCACATCACATATCAGAATATACAAAGTAAATATCCATAAGTCAAACTCTAGCAAGTTCTCTAGCACCATTTTCTTGTATTTTTCTAACTTCGCCTAGCTGTAAATTTCAGTCACCATCCATGGAAATACGTTGTGTGTGTGTGTGTGTGTGTGTGTGTGTGGCGAAATCTACATTTACTGATAAAAATGTAATCCTTCCAAGCCTAAATATGTTGAATCTGTTTTGTGTTTTAAGAAAAATTACTCAGGAAAATGCAATGATTTGGTTAAAAATTAGACAAACAAAGGGATTTAACACAAATTTTTCATATCTAAGCTATCACTGTATGTTCTGAATCAGGGTAGACAGATTGTCATTACATACAGTACTTCACTAACTGACGATCTTTGAAAGAATCCTATTGTTAAAGTGTCAAACTAGTAAACCTTCATTTTTGTATTTTGATGAACTTCTGCTACAAGGAATTCACCTGAAAATTGTCTTTCTTGGTGCGAAGTCATATATTATCTGGGATGTTTTATTAAGTATGAATGAAAATATACTAAAACTATGAACAGGGCTAAATAAGCAGCATGTGATATAGCATAGTTAGGAATATGAAAACAATGGGAAATTTATGTGTTCATGTTCTACCTGTTCCTCACCTTATTCTGGAACTATTGGATATGAGATCCTGTTTATGGGCCTGATCTTGCAAGAAGATGAGAGCCCTCAGAGGGTACTCATTACCTCACAGGATCAGTCGCTAAACTAGGATTATTAACTTTCTCTGAGTTAAGGGAATTTATATTTTTGGAATTTCAGCAAGAACGATGTAGGTAGGTTAATTCCAATTGGCAAATGCAGGTCAATTGTGCTCTTGAAAAATCAAGTAGAAAAATTATCTTTGTTATAATGTGACATCATGAAGAAGACATGTTCAGATTTATGGTTAGGGTTATAACTGAAGACATCTTTGCATGTCTTGAACAAGTTCCAATGCGTTTGAGACCATTTATCAAGGAAATCAAAATAGTTTGGGATTAGTTATGTCCGAATAACCCAACTTTCTTTCTTTAGTAGCAAAATGATGCTGTGTTTTAAATTATATTGTATCAAATGCTAACTATATTTACTACAAGTTATGTAAAAATAGGAGGTTTTAAGATTGACTATTCAATTTGAAATCTATTGAATTCCTTTGTATTTAGGAAATAGTTCCATGTTACCTCATTGGGATGGGGGGAAAAACTTGTTGCGTGTTTTGTTATATTTTAAATGTTAGAGCAGAACAGTGCTGTTTTGCAGCAAAGTATTTACTCATCACCCACAAAAATTGAATATTGGTTTGAAGTAGGTTAGAGGACATTCCTAGCATATCCTGTTAGTGACAGTTACTTTTCCTATAGTCTTCCATAGACAGTGACTACAAGCCATATGGGTTCTGTACAGCTGTACGGTTAATATGCACCATGGCATTTGGGGCCAAATTGTGGTTGCTGCCCTGGACATTCTGAAGAGGAGACTGTGCTGTCTCCCTGTTTCTTAGCGTACCTGTGCGTAAGGTAGCCATTATATGAATGCCAGACTTGGAAGTTGGGGGGAGAAGGTGGATAGCACTTGCCAGCAATGATAGAAACCTCATGCATTAGCAGGGCTGCAGTAGATATTGGCTATTCCTGTTCTACAGGTGCAGCAAGGGACATATTTCTACATGTTTATAGCACGCAAAAAGCATTATGTTAGGCATGTCTTCAGGCACTGCTCCTCCTTCCTACCATGGCTCAGCCTGCTGAGGAACATAACTGAGCCTTTTGACTCTAACTGGCTATTATAAAGGGGGGGGGGAGATACCTTTTTTAAAAGGACCCTGATAGAAAAATAAAATGGGGGTGAACCCCTCTTTGTATTCTCCATTATGTTTCACTTAATTTGATTTGTGGCTTATGATAATACTTAAGTACTTATGATAGTACCTCCATGGACTTCCAAATGTGTCTTGCCTTAGTGGCAATGGTTACCAGCAATAACCCTAAAAATCACTTTACCAGTTTCAGCATTACATTGTTTTCTAGGAACAAGTTGATAATGGTGAAAGATGAGGCTAAATATTTAATCATCATGTCATCATGAGATGACAGAATTTGTGGATGCTTTCATCAAGTAATAATCTCATCACATCCAGTCACAGGGTAGGGCTTGATAACATTATATTAGCATATGATCTTGTTTCCCATTGTAAATTATACTACTTATTCTAAAACTGAGATTGGTAAAGTCATCTTTATTTACTTAGTACAAATGTGAGAAATACTTTGCTCTTATGAGGAGTATGATTGAGTCTGTATAATAGAAGATAAAAATGTAGGAAGATAGTGCCTTTTCTCCTTAATTCTGAAATTCAGAGTTTTTAAAATACTGTAATTTTGTATTGTCCCTCTAAAACAGGGGTCCCCAACGCAGTGCGCTTGCGTACTGGTCGGCTTTTTTTTGTTTTTGTTTTGTTTTGTTTTTTGTTTTTGTTGCTCCGCCGGCAGCACTCAGCTTTTTTGGAGGGGGGCGCCCGCCAGACAAAAGAGATTGGGGACCACTGCTCTAAAACATTTGGATTTGATATGGAGAGTATGGTAGAACTAGTATTTAAAAGCCCGAGAGAAAGAAACCTTTGCTGTTGACAAACACTGAAGGGCAACCGAATGTTCTTGGCACATCTAATAAAGTAAGCATTTTCTATGTTGTTGATTCAAAGTGTGTTCATCTCATCTGTTGTTTGGATAAGCAGGTATGCAATTGATTTTACATCAGTGTTTATTAAAAGTATTAGCAAGCTATGCACTTTGCAAACTAAGATTTGATAATTTACATAGATTAAATAGCCTTCAATAAAAGGAGCCAAATTCACCCTGGAGGTAGGAAGATGCAACTCCATTTATTTCAGTGGAGTTATTCCAGTTTATACCTAGGTTAAATTTGGCTAATTGTTTTTATGATAAACAGTCTTTTGCAGGGCTGCATGTACCTCATGAGAGAATTACTGCATTGGTCTGCAGGACTGTCCCTACCCCAAACAGTTGTTTTCTGAGTAAGGGAGAGTTGAGCTCAATCTGCCCTAGAACAGAGTGCCTGATCCAACCATTGCAGTCAGTAGATGTCTTTCTCATTGAGGGAAAAGGAGCAAGTGAGCAAAGCATTTTCCCCTTCTTCAATCTCCCTCTGCTCTGTGGTGTGCAAAGAAGAATCCTTTGACAGCTCCCCATGCCTTGAGAAGTGGTAAAAGAATATCTTCCCCTTTAGTGGTCCCCCCTCTGTCCTCCTTTCTCCATGTGATTTGAGAGAGTTGATTAGATTTTAGGATTTGTGGGGGAGGAGAGTAGTAGTTTTGGAAGGGACAGAGACTGAAGGAGCAGGGAGAAAACTGAGGGGTAGTATTGAGATGGCATGTGATGGGAAAGGAGGATGACATAAGGACAAGGTGAAAAGAATGAGACTGGAAGAAACTGAGGTGAAAATAATGATAGAACTATTAGAAGGTGGAACAGTAACAAGGAAGATGGAAGAAAGGAGAGGTGAAATGATAAAAATTGAAAAAGACAGAGGAAAAAACGTATCAGTAGAGAGAGAGAGAATGAAATAAAGGAAGGTAAAGAGAAAGAAGAACCGAGGTATGGTGCATATTCATTTTGATAATTTTATTGACAGCTGGATCCCAAAATGATTAAATAAATGTAAATATAAAATATTTTGTGTATACACATAACTCATATTATAGATATAAAATCCATGAATAAATTGATGTGGGTGATCTCCTTGTCAAAGATGACTTATCTTGGGCTTGAATAATTTTGCCTTTGGAAGACATGATCTTGTATCTAGTGGCTTAAAAAAAAATTCTGAGAATAATCTCACTTGCACCTACCTTGGCAACAAAGTACACACAGAATTCTCACTCATAAGTTTTTAGCTTCCACCACAAGACAGGCTGGGAACTCCTAGCTCTTAGCATTTTGCCCCTCTCAGGCACTGGTAGTTGAGTGCCTCACTTTTGTGCTTTTTTCAACTATCAGTGCCCTTCTAGAGTCTTCATGACAGTTTTTTGAGTACAGTCAGCAAAGACGCTCCTCACTTGAGCTGTATGTTGGTTTTGTTTCTTCTCTTCTGGTGTTTGCCGCTGTTTCCCTTATTTTTGTTTACACTCTTCTCCCACTCAGTTCCTTTGTTGATGGTTGTGTGTGTGTATGTATGTGCGCACACATGCAAAAGCTTCCATTTTAGTTTGGGGCTCAGTACACTTGTAGCTATGCTGAGACAGTCTCAATGTGCCCATGTTCCATTTTCCTCTGACATCAAGGGTTTTCAGCTTGTCACTTTGAGGTTTCGTGCATAGCACCAAGGAGACCTCAGTATTTGACACTTTTGAACTGGGATTCTTGGTGCTACTTTGATAGCTTCTTCGATGGTTTTCTTTCTTGTTGCTTTGTACCTGCTTTCCCCATAGTACTGTGGCCCCTTTAATCAGACAGCTTGGCATACCTGAGATGTCATCCAGAGCATTTGCTAATTTATAACACTCTTCAGTGCAGAGATTGGTCCACTTGGACAGATGTTGGGGCAATGAACCACCTGAATGATTTTCTGTGTTCTTTTGATCTGTTTAGGAAGACAGTGCCCTGATGCTTGCTTCACCGCTAGTGTGGGTAACTTGGCTTCTCCTTGATGGAAGTACGGTCCTGGAAAGAAAGCTGGCCGACTTGTTGTGTGATTACCATGTTAATCAGCCACCACTTTTGGAAGGAATTTTGGTTGTAGGTGAAGGACCACTTTGTCATGTAGTGAAGATTGTAAAAGGAGGGTCAGCCATAAGACCCTGGAGCTTGCTCACCTTTTTCACATTTGTTAAGGCAATAAGCTGTGGATCCAAAAAGGGGTTTCATTACCCCAGTGAGCACTAAGTTTAAGTCCAAGGTGTGTATTTGTCTTTCACCAGAGCGACTCTATTCACTTATAGTCCATTAATAAAGCATTTCTCTACAAGATGACCAAGCATGCTCTTGTTTTCTACTTCTGGACTGTGAGCTCAGATGGCTGTAAGGCGCACCTTTTATAGACGATACGGACAGTCTCATGGATGAGAGGTATAATAAGTACTCCAAGATTGAGATTGGGGCTGTGGTTGGAGAGAGATTTTTGTCCACAGTTACTCACGTAAATAGAAATGTTTTTAACAGACGGAAGTAGATAGTGTTCTGTGATTTAGCAAGATCTCTTAAATTTGACCTGAGCAATTAAGTTTTGAAGCAAAGACCAATAAAGACGGTTTGTCTTGAAGATTTTGGCTGAGCTGGTCCATGAGGATGTGTTTCCATGCCAGATGAACTATGGGATGTATCTGATGGTTTAGGCACCACTTCTACATAATGTAATGTCCTTTTGCAGAGCTACCTGGACTTGAGGGACCATCTGACTGACTGCAGCTTTCAGATTATATATTTTATCCTCCCGGGTATTCAAGTATCTGTGGTTCCTGAAGTCAGTTTTTCAGTGAGCAGCCCAGACTTGAGCATCTGAGACAATCGATCATTGTTAGTGGAGGTCGCATTCTTCAGGATGTTGCTCCATTGATTCTCCCAGTGGAAAGAGTTGACATCTTTTGGGGTATCAGCAGCAGAAGAGATATGTTATCTACATTGGGGATGTATTATTGCACTAATCTATGCTTCAGGGCCTCATTCTTAGTCAAGCATAAGGAGTTGCATAAGTGCTTTAAGTCTTGAGGCCTATCAGTCTATGGAAAAACACCACTGGTTGACATGTTACCTGTCAGTGTTTCTAGCCTTACATATTTTGAAGTACCTCTGTCCTCTGGTAGGAGTGCCTGCCTTGTATCAAATCCAAAATTATCCGAGTGAAGATGATTCTCTGAGTTAGGGTAATGCAGGATTTTTTCCCTCAGTTAATCTCTTGGCCCAACTTTTAAAATAAATAGCAAGTTGTCCTCATGGAATGTTAGAACTTCTTGGGATTGGGCTCTGACCAGCCAGTCATCTAGCTGTGGGTATACATATATGCCTTGCCTTCTGAGGTGGCCTTGTCATGGCATCAGTGTCCTTTTTGTTACTTTATACTCCATAGCTAGAGCTATGTCTTAATAACCACACATGATGTAAGCATTCTGTTTTATTAACCGTCACAAGGAAAACTTAACTTACAAAATCAGCTTTGTCTCTTGCACTTCTCTTAAGTTCTTCTTTGAGTGCTTGCTCATGTCCATTCCATTGTAGGTGTGTGTGCTCACCACATGCCCTGGTGCCGGAAGTTTTTCCCTTAGTGGTATCCGTAGGGGTTTGGCTCTGGTGCCCTCTGGAGTGGCACGTGTATGCACCAGTATAAGGGGCGCTGCCGGTTCCCCCTCCCTCACTTCCTTCTTACCACCAGTGACGGTGCTGGAACATCTCCTTGCCCTGGCAAGCTTTTCTATTTCAACTGTGCTTAGTAGCGAATTCGTTGTATATAGTTGTTAAAGTTGTATAGTTAATAGTTCCCTTAGTGTTAAGTTAGAATTAGTTAATCCCATACGGGATTTAGCCTAGAGACAGGGCATGCCGTGGTCCCCCTGCTTCAAGCCTTGTGACTGCTGCAAAAAACCTGTGCCAGTCAGTGATGCCCCATAGAAGCTGCCTGAAGTGTTTAGGGGAAACCCACATGAGCGACAAGTGTCACATTGCAAGAGCTTCAGGCTGCAGACCAAAACGGAGCGGGCCATTGGTCTCCGAGCGCTCCTTATGGAGTCGGCCCTTGCACCGGTCTTGGAGCCAACGAGATCAGACTCTGCTCCAAGCACTGTGGCCTCGGTGCAGAGCGCGCCGCCAGCACCGACCTCCAGCCGGTGCTGATCCCCATCCCCAGTACAGGCTAAAAAGCAAAGAAAGGCTGGGAGAGGGCATTCTCCTACATCCCGGAAAGGGAAGGAGAGAGTGGGAGGAGAGCAAAGACCTGCGCGGGGCAGCTCTTCCCCTCCAGACATTAGCCAGCTCCCATTGAGCTGTCAAACCCACTTTCAGACCCCACCACCACCCCGGGAACAGGCAGAAGCACTCAGCACCTGGCAGTGCCATCCATGCTGGAGGCCTTTCAGGCCACTAAGGACATACTGTCTCTTTCAGTGCTGCCCACGTTGGCTAGTAAGGTACCCCGTTCGAGAGGTAAACATGCCCTGGAACCCTTGCAGCGGTCTTCATCAGCGTGGCACCACTCCTCGCTGCAGGTGGTGCTCCGCCAGCACTCGCCTGAACAATGCCACCAGCCCCCGGATGCAGGTCGGTTTACCTGACAGAGTTCCCAGCGTTGGTCCCTGGACTTTAGGCAGCGTTCCTCGGGGTCCCGGTATCGATCGCTGGCGGTCTGGCGCAGACCTGTAGAGGCATGTCACCAGTCCCCAGAGCCCCAGTGTCAGGAGCGCCCGAGTCGGTCTCCCAGTCCTTGGCACCACTCCAGAGGGTCGAGGTGCCAGTCCCTGGAGCCCTGTCACCGGTCTCCGGATTGCCAGTACAGATCACTGCGAGCACATCGACAGTCTCCGAGACGTCTATCCTCTTGCTCCCGCTCCCTGTGGAGCGGCACCATTCTCAAAGCGTGAGGCGTCTATCACCAGGGTACTGTCGCCAATCTGCCGAACGCCAACACCGGTCACTGGAGTCATGGCACCAAGAGCCTTCATGGGCCCTCAGACAAGTCTCTCCCTCCTCAGGCTCTGACAGTGAGGAGGAAGACCTGCCTGCAGGCCAAGATCACCCACTGGGGACGTCGGCATTCCCTTCTGGGCCACCAGTAGCCGCATAACCCCAGGGCCAGTGGCCAGCCCCCTGGTTTCCCCATCCATCACAAGGGCATCGGTTAGTTTTAGGGGCATCCGAAAGACGGTCGGCGACAGTCTCCCACCCACCCCCTGACGTCGACGCGGAGTTGGAGCAAGCTCCCCAGGGACAGCCAGCCTTGGCCAAGGCTCCCCTGACAGAAGCGGTGGAGTTGGCAGCCCCACCTGTACCTGCCTCCTCCTCATCTTCGCCCGATGAGGTGATAGCAGGACCTTCCCCCAGGGTGATACAAGGGCCCACCAGGAGCTTTTGAAGAGTGTGACATCGAACCTGGGGAACATGAGCCTGCTTGTTGCTCTGAGAAAGAGATTTAGGAGGAAAACCCTCAGATGTTTGTGGGCCCTTCATAACTGATGGAAATGGAAGGGGAGTAAAGCAATGATAGTGTGAACATACTTATCCTATGTTCCAGCTGGCCTTTGGATCCACTGGTCAGATCCTTACTTGTTGAATCTGTCTTGCTTCCCGTTTCAGATGCCAGTGCCAATTTTAAATGCCTTGTCTTAACCCCTGGAGATGTGCTGGGAGCCAGAGAGGCTCTCATTGGTCCTGCACAGAACCTGTGGCGCTAAGAGCCTCTGAACTTGAGCTTTGCTGCCAAGGCAATAAGACTACCTGGAGGCATTTTCTGCCTCTTTCCTTGCCCTCCAGATGTAGGTCTTACATATGAAATAACATGAGGAGGACCACGCCTTTCCAGAGAGTTGCATATGAATGAGACTCGAAAAACTGCTGGGCAAGAGGTATAACCTGTAGAGCCTGATCTCTCTCACTGGCAGGTGCACAAAAAAGCATCTTAAGGGCCTCAAATACTAGCTAAGTGTTTTCTCACTAAAACTTCCTAAAATTACTAAAACTATAATAAAACAAATACTAACTATTTACAAATGCAAAAAGATTTTTTTAGCTAGGTCTGGTGAAAGCCAGGCATGCTTTCCAGATCTGTACTCTATTGCAGTTGGAAGGAATTGAGACAGTTGTGTTGCCATTTCCCCATTTTTATACTTTGCTACCCTTATGGCTTCAAACATTCAAAAGACGTGTGGGCTTCCCCAACTGTGGCACTGTTTCTAGAAGGTTCCACCAGTCTGCTGAACCATGGACACATCTCCTAATAGATACAATGTACAGTGACCTCTTGGAGTGATTGGGGTTTGGGAACCCTCCCACAAGGTCTTATTGTGTTTCCCACCTTCTAACCTTCACAAAATTATTTTTAACCAGAACTATGGCAAATTTTGACACTTCTCCTGTTGTTGTCTTTGTTCTTTTCATCTCAGTCTCCATGTTTTTGGGCCACCTCTTAGTACTTGCACCTCAAGTGAGCAGAGCTCTTTACTTTCTTGAAATGGATTCAAATTTTTATCTTCCCCTGAAGACACAGACCTTTGCAGGACACCTAAGGCCATGTGTCGTGCAGAGGATCAGTACTTGAGGTGTCCTGTGAATATTCCTCTTCTCCCATTGTACCTTCTGTGAGCCAGGATGACATGGATGTATATTATTGTAGCCACATACCCATAGAACTGAAGAAGTCTGTGCTGTCAGGGAGTAGCTTATTCGTCACTGTTTCTAGTTAAACAAGAGATACATCACAACTCTTCTCTCTTAGGATCAGAGTAAAAATCCAAGTTTAGTGGAATTTTGAAAAATATAGGTCCGCAGTAGCTGAAGTTGCTATGCAAGGTTGTCAGCACGTGGCACAGTCCCCCTTTTGTGACATGTTTATCTGTGGGAAAGCTCTTAGCTCACTTTGATGTAGTTTAAATGTATTTTCATTTTTTTTCTCTCCCTCTGACTTTTGTTCAGTTGTACTCAGAATGACTAAGGCACCTGACTTCCCAGGAAATAAAAGAAATAGTTCCAATAAAAAAATTCTAAAATTCTCTTAAACACGCGTCTAAAATAGTTTTTTCTACAAAATATGTGGCATATACCGATATACATTAGTGCAGTGTATCATAAAGGTTTTATTGGCTCCTATTTGGGCCAACCCTGCATAACTCACAGGGGGCTTCACTGCTGCTGAGTGATGCAGCCATTCCAGACTCATGCCAGTAAAACATATCACAATACCATATGTTCTGCATATGCCAAATGTTAAGGGTGCCTGTGCTCCCATGTTCATTACTTATTTTTATATTAAGATTTCAGTTTCTTGATTGTCTTTTTATTATTTCCAGGAGTGGGTAACCTGTGATGATGGTACCTTTTAAAGAAAGGAATTAGTTACTCATAATTCTTCTTTGTAGATATCATCTCGCAGGATTCCCACTCATGCACCCACCTTGGGGTTCTGTTTTTGAGGTGAGGTGGTGTTTTTATTTATTTTTTTCCATTATTTTGCCTGCCTTCTCCTTGGGTGAGGTGGGGATGCTGTTGGTTTTTTGTTTGTTTGTTTGTTTTCAAGTAGTTCTGATTCCTGTGTATTTCAGAATTGATTAGAAGGGTCTAGAGACACTAGAAGTCAGAATGGCGTGAAAGGGGAGGGGCTTATGCTCAGCTATCAGTGACGGAGGGTTAAAAATCTTAACAATAGGGGAATTCCTGGCTTGTCTGTCTCTGGAAGCACAAGCTAAAGAGTGGAAATTCTGAGTGAACTTCAGAGAGGATTACAGATAAGTTCATTTCTTTTATAATTTAAAGTGAAGGGAGGGTGAAACTAGAAGTATTATGGTATTCATTAAAATCTGCATACAAATATTCTTATGTTGTTCGTAGGAGAGAAGCGTGCCTACCTATCACTTCCCAGGCCAGGGGTAAGTTTTGTGGGTTGTTACTTTTTTGTTGTTGTGCATCTGTTGATAACTAATTGACCCCCTACAACTTGCATATTGCTCGTGTATTAACTGCTTTGTAAAGATACAGACAATAAAACCTTGTTAATGCACACCTTGATTGTATGGCCCTTTGTGAGTTACTGGATTTTGTGAATTAGTTAGTAAATGAGTAAACATTTTAAAAAGCCAGGGTAATTCATCATAAAATATGCTTTTGTTATTTACTTTACAATTCTAGATTCATTTTAATTAATTATAGTTTGAAATGTACAGAATATCTGACTTTATTTTTACAAGATGTACCATAGTACATTTATTATTACAGTATCATGACTGCACTGTAATATATTGTAAAAATAAGTTTTGTAACCTGACACCTCCCTACACTATTGTCTGAGCTAGTAACTCTTTTATTGAAGGAGAAATTGACTTGTTTGTGCATACTAGGAGGTGTCCACGCAAGGCTCTACTGTCTGTAAATAAAATTGTTTTTTTCATTCAGACTTTATTATGTCATTTTTTTATGTGATAAATCAGTTTATTACTATGCTGCACAATAGGTCAACAGATCAATCTAGAGTATATAATACACTAGTTTCTGAAAATATCCATCTGCTGGTAAACCATCTAGTAAGTCCTGTTCGTATTACTGTGATATAGTCATAAAAATAACAAAATAACATATTACATATTAGTCATCTCATGGGGGAAGGGAAATGATAATATTATCTCCAACTTTATTTTCTCTTTCCCTGATATCCCCTTTCTAAACCTGTAGCATTGAGGAGTTGGTGGTATGGCATAATCACCTGTTCTTCTTCAGCCTTCTTTGAATGGTTCTGCAGCAGTTTCAGAAGCAATACTTTAACTGTTACTTTACCCTTAATGAAAAGGTATAATACCTTAAAGATAAAATTGGTTCATTCTTGAGCCTACTTAAGGGCTTACTTGGGATTTAAGTGGTGCTATGCTGGGCCTTTTGCAAAGGGGTGAATGTCACCTTCTGGAAGTAGATAAGTTGATTGAGGGGAGAAGACTAGAATTTTTTGGTTAACTGCTTCAGTGACTACTGATGTATAGTTTGTCCCCAGAAGAACTACCTATGTAGCCTTTGGTTTTGGGATATAAATCATACTTCTCTGCTGTCTTTGAAAGCTCTTGTTCATTTCCCTTTGATTCTCAGCTGGCGTTATAGAGCAGAGCATTGCAGGAGGGAAAAAGAGTTGAGAGGTCAAGAAAGAGTAAGGAGGTTGCATTGTTGAGTATTGTGAAG
Organism: Platysternon megacephalum; assembly: GCA_003942145.1. Lineage (NCBI taxonomy): Eukaryota > Metazoa > Chordata > Testudines > Platysternidae > Platysternon > Platysternon megacephalum. The sequence continues at coordinate 5,013,804 of QXTE01000083.1, forward strand.
ATAAATTGACTCTTTCCTGTTGATTTACTAGCAGGGCCGTCCTTAGGATTTATGGGGCCCTACGCAGTATTATTAAACTGGTGCCCCATACCCGATGGCAGCCTGGGCTCACAGCCCAGTGGGGGGGAGGGACGAGGCACCAAAGGATACCGAGCCACCCGGCCCACCTCACAGTGACGGAGAGTCACAGTTCCCCGCAGAGACCCCAGTACCCTCTCCCTCACGCAGAATGCGCAGCACCGGTGCATTCGGCTCTCTAAATATGGCCCCTGCCTAAGGACACTGCAGCACGCGTTGGGTGTGCGGGAGCCGACCCGCTCTTACTTGCTGTCATGGGTGGTGGGTAAAGCTGCCGCTTGGGGAGGCTAGCTCCCCAGCCCACCCCTTCTGCCTGTGGCCCCACCCATACTCCACCCTTGCTTTGCCCCAGGCCCCGCCCCCACTCTGCCTGGCTCTGCCCCTCCCCACTGTCTCCCTCCTCTCTTCCATCCCCCTCCCTGCGCACTCCCTTCCAGCCAAATCCCTGAACCCAAATGAAGCAAATGACAGAAAGAAATTGCAGAAGAGTGTTTTTTTCAAAAGAAAATGGAGCATGCTTTCCACTGCATCCCAGAAGATGAAGACTGGATATGCAGAAGGTACCTAATTAAAAGCACTAAATTTAGGAATAAAAATGTCAGTCACGGGTTTTTTGATATACCCTGAAGTTTGTCAGAGATTTATTTGCAAAAACTTTGTAGTAAGGGCAGGTCAGCTGTCCTGCTGAATACAACATTAAATATTATGGAATTCATGACGCAGTGCTTCTCTGTTTTACATTTTCTTAATCAGTATTTCTAAGCTAATTTTATATTTTAAATGTACTCTTAAGCCTTCATAAAGTAATCATTCCAGATTACTACATATTTAACTCACTGAAACAAAGACATTATTTTAAATTAATCAGTCACAGAGGGTTTAGTGTGTTCATAACACTGTTAATTGCTTTTAGAAAAAGGGAACACTAATTTACTGTGTGTGATCTCCATAACAATAGATGTGTATGAAATTTCACCAACTTTAAAAAAAATGTTTCCAAAGATTTTAGGCATAAGAAAGGATTTTATGTCTTACTAAGGTACCGATTTTGCTGGATGGTTCTCTTAAAACTAGTTCATCAAATAGAAGAGAAGGAAGGGAAACTCGTTTGTCCAGCTATCTGGCAGGAAAGGGGTGTTGTCCCTTTAAGAGCTAGCCTCTCTTCAACAGGGGAGTGAAGGGAGAAAGGGATGGACAGAAGGGACAGGAAGACTTTGGAAGGAAGTTAAATTTAAAATTAAAATGTGTATTTTAGATGAGTGGTCTTTTGAAGGATTTATTTAAAAAATTATGTCTGAAGATCCAAGCACTACAGTAATGCACAACTGTTTTTGTTAGTAAATTCAGAAACTGACAGTATATACCTGGGGGTTGGCAAATGTCTGTTAAATGGCTTCATTACCACTTGAATGGCTCTTTAACAGTTTCAATGTTGTGCTAATAGGGCTGGCAGGCTGGAAGGCTTTTTCACTTTTAAGTTACTAGATCCTCCCTGAGTAAGAGTCACCAGGCTGGAGCAGCTAGCTGTGGGAGCCTGCAGAAAGGGTCAGAACAGGGATAGGAAAAGGCAGGAGGGTGGACACTAAGACCCAGGGGTGCCCCAAATTTCCGGGTGCCCTATGCAGCCGCCTATGCCTAAGGACAGCCCTGTTTACTAGTCAGAATCCTAGTTCCCTCTGAGGCAGCTTCATGTGTAAAAAGCTTGATATAGAAAGAAATTGAATAATCCTGGTTGGTTCCCCATCACCGGCTCTGCACCCACACTGCTTGAGAACAAACACCAAACAGGCAAAAGTAGTATAAAGTATAGGGCAGAAAAAAATGTGTGTGGTTGGGGGAGGGGAAAAAGCACTTAAAAAGGGGGATAAGGGGAGGCGGAGTATAGAAATGCTATAGAAAAGGAGGGAGATACAAAGACACAAAAGATTGGGACAGATTCATAGCTGAAGTTGACCTGGTCAAACATTTTCCAACAGAACAGTTTCCTGTTGGAAAATGCTGATTTGACAAAAACAAAATGTTTCACGGGAACACACTGAAACTGTCATGGGAAGTAGTCAGACATTTTGTTCTTCAAGTGCTGGTCCTTATGTGTATTCCACACATGGGCGCATGCACACCATCTGCCTGAGTCTGGAAATTCTAACCAGTATGCAGTAGTTCTGCTCATGCTTCAGACTGAGGGCATAAGAGGCCATGTGGGCCAACGCCTCTCCAGTTCCTTCTCGTCACTGCATGGCCTGAGTTGGAATCCCTGTGTCCACAGATTTTTCCTGCTTTTATCCTTAGTAGTCTGCAAATAAATTTATAAATAATTTGTATATTAGTAGGGTTAGTGTAAATAGTTATTTCCTCGTCTTGGTGTGGGACTATGCCGAGAGTCCCCGCATTCAAGAACAGTGTCTCCTGTCCTTGCTCCTTCTCTGAGCGATGATCACCAAAGCTGTCTCTACAGCTTGGGTGAGATGCATATTGCTGCGAAGTGCGGCATTTGTCACTCGTTTCTACCACAAACCTGAAAAGTTAATGAGCTTTGATTAAGGAAACGTCTTAAGGAGAAGTCTGTGAGGCCTTACTCTGATCTGGGCCAGGGAGGCCACCTTGTACATCGGCCCCATTAGACGAGCAGCACTCCTTCAAGCACATACTTAGGAGTGGAGCCTACAGCAGCGAAGCCTAAGGTCTCTTCTGCCTGGGCTTCCCATGAGCGTAGGGAGAACTCACATGGTCGGAAGGACAGATCCTCATCCAAATCTGCCCATAAAAGAAGGGATTCCTCCCCGAGCCCATTCAGGATGGGTGAGTCTTTGCGTATGGATCGTGTTGGTCCAGGACTGCAAAAGATCCCCAGGCTGGAGAGTAAAGCGCACAAGGAAAAGGATCTGTCAATACCTTGGTGGCACCAGCTCCAAAACACAAGGACTGACATCTGTTGACTCCATCCAGAAGTGCTGGACCTGGTTGTTTCTTGGTACCAGCCTGCCCTTCAAGGACTGCCCAACTTACCGGAATGTATCGGAACTGTTGATCCCGACCATTAGAATGCCCTGAACACCTGGTCATGTGGACACCTACGCTATGCCTGGTCATCCTGAGACACACATGTCACTGATGCAGTTAAGTCTTCTGGTGTAGCAAAGAACAATCCCCTCTCCAGCCCCTGGGCAAGAGCATCCACCCTCCGTAACCATTGGCCCGAGCAGTGCAGACGGAGTTCTTAGATTCAGATGAGTTGGACACCCTAGCTGGTCCATCTCCTCATAGAGAGCTGAGTCCTGATAAACAGTCAAAGAGCTCTGAACGCCATCCTCCCAAATATGACTTCCCAGGGACCATTGCTACCCGATGCCATGGAGTCCTCCTCCCTCTCCCCCACATACACATGGTTGATCCTTCCATTTGGCCTTATTGGGGACCCTGGAACCCCTATGGTAGATGCCATGGAGCTGTCCACGAATCCAACCACACTTCTTCTACCTGGTGCCCACCTCAGTGAAGATCTGCCCACCACTACTGATGCCACCCACATCTATCCCTCCCCTCCTTATCTTTGGGGGCTCCCTCTCACTTTGCGCCCAAAATTGGGACTCTCTCTTGATAGTTGGGTATTAGAAATTATCCATCAAGCATACTCTGTAGAGTTTCCCTCCTTCCCCCCTCACAAAATCCTTCCTGGTTCCCCTTCAGGGACCATTCTCATGAGGTGTAGGAGGAGGGAGTCCGTCTCCAAACAAGAGGTAATAGAACAAGTGCCACCTCAGTATCAAGGGAGAGGGTTCTATACCCCTTATTTTTTAGTCCCCCCAAAAGACAGAGGGTGGAGACGCATTCTGGACCTTCAACAACTGAGCATCTTTATTCGAAAGCCAAATTTAAGATGGTTAGACTAGCATCAATAATCCCCTCTCTACAAGAGGGAATGTGGTTTGTGGCAAGCAACATGAAGGATGCCTATTTCCATGTAGATATTCATCTGTCCCACAGAAAGTTCCTTTTGGTTTCGAGTGGGTCAGAAACATTTGCAGTTCAGAGGCCTTCCCTTTGGATTAGCAACAGCACCCAGAGTATTTACAGAGGTCTTCTTTGTGGTGGCAGCCCAAATGAGATGTCAGGGTTACACAGTATTCCCATATCTCAGCGATTGGCTCGTAGTAGGTCATTGCAGCCATGAGTTCAGATCAGCATCTTTGTTCTTTCTACATCTTCTAGAAGCGCTGGGTGTCTGTTTAAACAAATAAAAGTCTGTTTTAACACCCACACAGATGATAAACTTTATCAGAGTGACACTGGACGCCATTGCAACAAGAGCTTTCCTCCCCATGGAAAGATTTTAGTTAATGAGCAATCTGATAGCACTGGTGACTCGCAGACCAAGGACTATGGTCAGGATGTGCCTTTCTCTTCTAGGTCATGTGGCCTCCTGTACTTATGACACACTGTTCAGCAGGCTTCATCTACCCTGCCCACTGGCCTGGCTCTAGTCAGTCTACTCACCAGACCAGGATCACATCAACACCAGAGTGACTTTTCCCACCATGGTCAGCATCTCTCTTACCAGGAGATTGAACCCGGTACCTGGATCACCTGGGAGGCCAGACACATCCATCTACTGGAACTGAGAGCAGTCCACCTGGCATGCAGGGCTTTTCTCCCACTCATTCATTCTCTTCATGTCCAAGTAATGTCAGACAACATCACCATGGTCTTACATAAACAAACAGGGTAGAGCAAGTTGTCTTCCCCTTTTCGTAGGAGTCAGGCTTTGGGACTGGTGCATCACAAACCACATCAGTCCCAGCCACATACCTTCCAAATGCCCCAAACTCCCCAACAGATAACCTGAGCAGACACTTCTCTGCAAACCATGCGTGGGAGATACTCAGCTCTATCCTGAGCTAGATATTCACTCAGTGGGGAACACCTCAATGGGATCTCTTCACGTCCCAAATGAACAGGAAGCTTCACTTGTACTTCTCCAGAGGAGCTATAGGTCACAGCTTCCAGGACCATGCTCTCCTGTTGTCATGGGCAGACAATCTCAGATATGCCTTTCCTCCCCTTCCCCTGTTACCACAGGTCTTGAGAAACATCCCTCAGCACAGGGCCAGAGTCATTCTTCTCATGCCCAGCTGGCCCAGATACTTTTGGTTCCTGTAGCTCCTGAGAATGTCAAGCCATCCTGTCGGGCTCTGCCCCTTCCTTATTCAGGAAGGGGGCAGAATCAGCCACCCCAATCCATACCCTCTCGACCTCATGGCCTAGTGTTTTGGATGGGCATCAGAACGAGAACACTCTTGCTCAGCACAAGGCCAAGCTAAGGAGACGCTTATCTACCTAGGTTCAGAATAAACCATCGCTTCCAACTTCTGCAAATACCTTAGTTGTTTAAGATTATTTCCTGTTTTTAAAAACTCAAGTCCTTCCATTAGCTCACCATTGGTCCATCTTGCAGCGGTCAGTGCCTTCCTGACAGTGAGGTTTATGAAAGGCCTAGTCAGGACCTTTCTGCCAGTTGTAAAACCTACACCTGAATGTGACCTCAACCTCATCCTATTAGCACTCACCAGGCCACCATTTGAACACGTGGTAACATGCTCCATGTCGCACCTGTCCGTGAAAGTCATGTTTCTAGTTGCTATTTCCTCAACCAGAAGGGTGAGTGAGATGGGAGCCCTCCTGGCAGACCCACCATATGCTGTTTTTCTCCCTTCACCTACATCCTAAATTCTTCCTCAAGGTTATTTCTGAAATCCACATCAACCAAACTATCCGCTTACCTATTTTATTCCTGAAACCCCATGCTTCTGCTGAGGAGAGGTGACTTCATTCCCTCAACCTCAGACGCACCTTAGCGTTCTACCTGCAGAGGACCACATCTATCAGAAAATCATGTAGGCTATTTCTTGCTATAGTGGAATGGACTCGAGGACAAGCTATATCCTCTCAGAGAAGCTCCTAATGGAGTTCTGGTTACATCATCATGTGCTATGAATTAGCACATTTCCCTCTGCCTGAGGTAAGAGCATAAGCTGCCTTTACAGCATCCCGGCAGGAAGTACCCATACTGGACATATGCAGAGCGGCTCCATTTACAAAACATTATACGCTAGTTCAGGCATCCTCTCACCCCTCTAGTCTCAACACTCCTTGTCAATCACCCACGTGTGGAATACACATAGGTGCCGGCACTCGAAGAAGAAATGGAAGTTGTTTACCTGTAACTGGAAGTTCTTCGAGATGTGTGGTCCCTATCTGTACTCTACTACCCGCCCTCTGTCCCCTCTGCTTCAGATCTTCCTCGATTCACGATAGGAGGAGGAACTGGAGAGACTTCAGCTTGCACTTCCTCTTACATGCTTGGTCTGGAGCATGAGGAGGACTACTGAGTATGTGCGGGCCAATGGACACTGCTTGTTAGACTTTCCGGACTGGGGTGTATGGCACGCATGCGTACTCACATGTGGAATACAGTTAGGGACCACACATCTTGAAGAACTTCCAGTTACAGGTAAGTAACCTCTATTTTTAACTTTTTTACTTTTGTTATTGTATTAATTGCAATATAAAAGTCAAAACATTTAAACTTTTAGATACATGACAAATTATAATAAATCAGAACGATGAAGTTGAAAGAAAATATTTTGGGAGTATTTCATTTAATGAAGAATTCTGAGATTTTGATGTTTCTGCCCGATTAAGGATGAAGCCCAATTTCAAAATCTCAGAATTCCCACACAAGAAATAGTTTTTTCAAGCAGCTGTAACCTGTACTAGAAGAGTATCACTACTACACACATGCTTCAGAAACCTGCCACCACCTTTCCCTTTGCAGCTGATTGTATCTGCACTAATAGGAGGAAATTATTAGGCAGATCTTTGTGAAACGTTAAGACTCCTACATAGCTAAAACATATAGGAAATGGTATTTACAGGCAATGGAAATCCTGCATGGGAGACCCACATCTGAGAAGACTGCATCCTTCTTTAAGTAGCATGCTTGACCTGCATGTAGAGCATATTACTTGTGGCTTGTCTACACAGGGACACTCAGAAAAGTTAACACTAATTAAACAAAGGTGTGAAATGAAAGTGCATTAAATCGCTGTGTGGATGTTCTCGTTCAGAAGTAAAGAGGCCTTAGTTCACTTAAGCTAAAGCAAACTATGTTTACTTTACTTCTGAATGAGAAATAGGTTGTAACACAAGTTGTACCTAAGGATGGGAGGCTGTCTGGGAAAGTAGTGACTCACAGAAGGACTTAGTCATCGCAGATAATCACCTCAACATTAGCAGTCAAAGCAATGCTGTGGCAAAAGGGGCTAATGCAATCCTTGGCTGTATAAAAAGTGGGGAATATCCACTAGAGCAGGGAAGGGATATTTCCGCTGTTTACAGCAAGACCACTACTAGAACACTGTGTCCAGTTCTGGTGTCCATGCTTCGAGGAGGATCTGAAAATACTAGAGAGAGTTCAAAGGAGGGCCACAAAATTGATCTAGGAGCTGGAAAACAGCCCTTATGACGTGAGACAAGGAGCTCAACTTATCAAAGAGAGAGTTGAGTGGTGACTTAATCGTTGTGTCTAGGTACATACACGTGCAAAAGTTATCTGGTATCAGGAGGACTTTTCAACCTGGCTTACAAAGACTTCACAAGATCCAGCGGCTGGAGGTTAAATAAAGTCGACTTTGAAATAAGACATAGTTTCCTGGTTAGAGGGTAATTAAACATCCAAACAGTTTACTAGGGAGGTGGTAGATCCACTGTTGCTCAGAGCTTTTAAGACAAGATTAGATCTCTTTTAAAAAATATATGCTTTAATACAGTGTCTGGGAGATATTCTATGACCTTTATGTGCAGAGGGTCAAGCTGGATGGTTGTGGAGGTCCCTTCTGGCCTTGAAATCTGTGAATCTGAATCCCCCTGCTCCTCCCCTTCCTTCAGGGGCCATAGGCAGAACAGGATTGCCTGCATTGCACTCTGCATACTCATAACACTTTCAGTTCTGTGTTAAGATAAGATAATCAAATCTCATGCTGTAGGGGTTCAACCAGTCATCTGCAGGTGTCAGGAAATAATTAGGGCTGTCAATTAATCGCAGTTAACTCACTCGATTAACTCAAAAAAATTAATCACAATTAAAAAAATTAATCGTGATTAATCGCACGGTTAAACAATACACTACCAATTGAAATTTATTAAATATTTTGGATGTTTTTCTACATTTTCAAATATATTGATTTCTATTACAACACAGAATACAAAGTGTACAGTGCTCACTTTATATTATTACTTTTTATTACAAATATTTGCACTGTTAAAAATAATCAACAAAAGGAATACTATTTTTCAATTAACCTCATACAAGTACTGTAGTTCAGTTTCTTTATCCTGAAAGCGTAACTTACAAATGCAGATTTTTTGTTGTTACATAACTGCTCTCAAAAACAAAACAATGTAAACTTTCGATCCTACAAGTCCACTCAGTCCTACTTGTTCAGCCAGTCGCTAAGACAAACAAGTTTGTTTACGTTTACAGGAGATGCTGCTGCCTGCCTCTTATTTACAATGTTACCTGAAAGTGAGAATGGGTGTTTGCATGGCACTTCTGTAGCCGGCGTTGTGAGGTATTTAAGTGCCAGATACGCTAAACATTCGTATGCCCCTTCATGCTTCGGCCACCATTCCAGAGGGACATACTTCCATGCTGATGATGCTCGTTAAAAAAATTGTGACTGAACTCCTTGGGGGAGAACTGTATGTCTTCGGCTCCGTTTTACCCACATTCTGCCATATATTTCATGTTAAAGCAGTCTCGGATGATGACCAATCACATGTTCGTTTTAAGAACACTTTCACAGCAGATTTAACAAAATGCAAAGAACATACCAATGTGAGATTTCTAAAAATAGCTACAGCATTTGACCCAAGATTTAAGAATCTGAAGTTCCTTCCAAAATCTGAGAAGGACGAGGTGTGGAGCATGCTTTCAGAAGCTTTAAAAGAGCAACACTCAGAGGCGGAAACTATAGAACCCGAACCACCAAAAAAGAAAATCAACCTTCTGCTGGTGGCATCTGACTCAGATGATGAAAATGAACATGCATCGGTCCATTCTCTGGATCGTTATCGAGCAGAACCCATCATCACCATGGACGCATGTCCTATGGAGTGGTGGTTAAAGATGAAGGGACATGTGAATCTTTAGCGCATCTGGCATGTAAATATCTTTCGACACTGGCTACAACAGTGCCATGCCTGTTATCACTTACAGGTGACATTGTACACAAGAAGCGGGCAGCATTATCTCCTGTAAATTGTAACCAAAGTTGGTTGTCGGAGCGATTGGCTGAACAAGAAGTAGGACTGAGTGGACTTGTAGGCTCTAAAGTTTTTTACATTGTTTTATTTTTCAATGCAGTTATTTTTTGTACATAATTCTACAGTACTTGTATGAGGTGAATTGAAAAATACTATTTCTTTTTTTTTACAGTGCAAATATTTGTAATCAAAAATAAATATAAAGTTAGCACTATACACTTTGTATTCTGTGTTGTAATTGTAATTGAAATCAATGTATTTGAAAATGTAGAAAACATCCAAAAATATTTAAATAAATGGTATTCCATTATTGTTTAACAACGCGATTAATTGCAATTCATTTTTTTAATCGCTTGACAGCCCTAGAAATAATGTTTTTCCCTGATGCACAATTGGTTAGGTGTATTCTGGGTTTTTTCACCTTTCTTAGAAGCATCAGAGATTGCCCATGGCTGGAAATGGGACAACAGATGGGTTGGATCAGTGGTACAGAGAATCCTCTTTATAGATGCCTGACTGGTGTGTCTAGCTCACATGCTCAGGATCATACTTATTTGCCAGAGTTGGGGTCAGGAAAGAATTTTTACCCAAAGTCAGATTGCCAGAGACACTGGGTTTTGGTTTTTTGCCTCCCTTTGCAGGATAGAGCGTAGTTTGCTTGCTGGGATCATGTGGACATTTCTCACCTAATGAATTCCCTGCCTTTACAGGGGTCTCAAGCATTGGTGGCACATTGGTCTCTCCTGTTCTTTCTAAGGCACATAGGTTAGCCTCCTGAGGACTGAATGCTTTAGTTAGACTAAAGTCTTTGGGCTTAATAAAGGGACATCTGGGCGAAAATGAATGGGCTGTGATGTACAGGAGGTCAGACAAGAAGATCTAATGTTTCCTCTGGCCTTAAACTCTATGAAACAATGTAATTTAACTTCACACCTTTAAATTGTAATAACTTTCCTGAGTCTCCCTGTGTAGATAAGCCCTTATAGCCCAGACAGTGTCTGTAGAGCAGTGGTGGGCAACCTGCGGACCGTGGGCCACACACGGCCCATCAGGGTAATCCGCTGGCGGGCCGTGAGACAGTTTGTTTACATTGACTGTCCACAGGCATGGGCGCCCGCTGCTTCCAGTGGCCACGGTTCATCATTCCCGGCCAATGGGAGCCACAGAAAGTGGCGTGGGCCGCAGGGACGTGCTGGCTGCCACTTCCCACAGCTGCTATTGGCTGGGAAGCTGAACTGCGGCCACTGGGAGCTGCGGGCAGCCATGCCTGTGGACAGTCAATGTAAACAAACTGTCTCGTGGCCTGCCAGCGGATTACTCTGATGGGCCGCGTGCAGGCCCCAGATTGCCCACCACTGCTGTAGAAGGAGAAATCAGTGTTGAGCAACTTTCCTGACACCAAAGCCACACCGCTCTGCTATTATCTGATGAAGATACTTTTTCTTTTATGCACTTAAGGATGGCATATTGGGACCCAAATCTACAAAAATGCATGAACGCTTTTGTGTGCGCTTGACATAGATATGCAGATATCTCTATGTGCTCAACCTTGGATGATGGGCTGGGTCCCCAAAGGTGGTACTTCAGCAAGGTTACTGAAGCCAGCAAAATCCCCAATGAGTAACAGGAAATGAAAGTCATTCTTAATTGTTAGCATTGCTATTCAATGTAATATTCTCCTATTTGCACATTTGTGTCAATTGTCTTTAAGATAACATATATTTATTGGGAGAAGGCAGCCTATTCTGTTATGTAGTGCCATAAATACCTCATACAGTAAGGGATCTCTATACTACCATAACCATGTCAGGAAAGAATTCAATTGCAGAACTATGGTCCCTTTTAGAGTTAAAACATGGTTCTGTCTTTAATATAGGTAATGCTTAACTGTTTGTGATCTGTGTTTTTGAACTGTGCTACAACCTAGGACACAGCAAAGCAGTAACATGGTTAAAGACTCCATGCATCTGAAGAAGTGGGGCTTTTACCCACAAAAGCTTATGCCCAAATAAATCTGTTAGTGCTTAAGGTGCCACCGGACTCCTCGTTGTTTTTGTGGATACAGACTAACACGGCTACCCTTCTGATACATGGTTAAAGGGCACAGTTAAAACGTATTCCTTGGCTCCAGCCCCATAAACCTGCCTGCTGCTTATTGGCAACTTCCAGATAATGGCAACTTTTTGCTGCGAACCAAGAGGTTGATAAGAAGCAGAATCCACTGTACATATAAAATATATTACACGAAACAAACTTAAATGACATTCAGTACTATGAATGTGTAAATTCTTTGGTGGCTTATTTGGTGCCAGTGCAATTTCCCCCCCCCCCCCCATTTCTAGTACATATGCAGATTTAGATCAGTTCTTTATAACTGTATTTTGGATAGACATTCATAGTTTATAATAAGCCTTTTGGCAGGAACTTCCATGAAAGTTAAACAACAGTGAGTGGCCAATTGTGGCAGGAGTATTCCATTAGTGCCTAGAAACCTCAAGCAGGATTGAGGCTGCATTGTGCCTAGATGCTTTACAACAGTGGTTCTCAACTAGGGGTACACCTGCCCCTGGGGGTACGCAGAGCTCTGCCAGGGGGTACGTCAACTCATCTAGATCAGTATTTCTCAACCTGATGGACACGGGAAGGGTTTAGGGGGGTCGCAAGTTGCAGGGCCAGTCTCAGGGGGTGGCAAACAGGGCAATTGCCTGGGGCCCCCTGAAGCTAAGTTACATGCCTAAGCCCCAGGTGTTGGGGTTCGGGCTTGAGGCTCCTGAAAGAGGCACAGTAGTCTGGAAAGGTTCAGAACCATTGCTTTACAAAACACACACAGCCAGATTCTGATATTACATTGAAGAGCAGCTTAATTCATGATTGCCTTGGAGTCAGGTGTTACTCAACCTGAGCAAGGGTATCCTTATCTGGCCCATAGTAAGACATTTATAAAAGAGAGCAAATCCATGGAATGAGAAAAGCAGCAGCTCCACTGAATGTTCCTGTATTGGCCTCCAGCCATTACAGTCAATAAGGATCTGAGTGGCACAGGAGGAGGAGCAGCAGCCACTGGAAGCAGCATGCCCCTCCTGGGTTTGTGTGGATTTCAGTTTGGAGACCTGCCAAAGTGCTGATGATGAGTCAACCTGTAGGTAGCTCCTTTCTATAGCTTCAGAATCACCCCTGAGAGGTGATATAAAAAGGATGCAGCTATCTGCAAGGACTACTTAGCTTCTGAGCGGGTCATGCTGCCATGCAGGAGGGGGGCTTTGGGATCTGGGTGAATCTTTGGAAGTCTAAGGGGCAGAACCTCCTCGCTTTTCCTTGGACACAAATCTCACTCCCACATTCCACAAGGAATGTTTCAGAAGAAACCCCAAGTAGGAAACAGTTTCCCATTCCTTACACAGAAAAATCTCTCATATGGAGCATGTAGGCCTCTGTCTTAGTTACTAAAATCCCATTCTGCAAAGTACTTATAAAGATGACCTTATATTTTACTCCGTGACTTGTTACTAAATTGACTGCCTATACCTTTTATAAATCTATTTCTTCAAATTATTTTTTGTTTGAAACAGAAGCATAATGCAAATCTGAAAGCATTAAAGCCAGTCAAACTTGATACTGAGGTAAGATGCTTCCCTCTATTTAGTATTGAACCTTTTAATTATTTGTTAATTTGTATAAAGAATGTAGTGAGTGGAAAAAAATGCAGTAAGTTTATCATGTACAGGAACAAGCAAAACTTGGAAAACTTGGATTAGAACTGCATTTGCTCACGTCTGATGTAGACTCTGAGACTGAGAAATGGGAGGACCAGGAGAATGAGATTGTGCGCCATGGACAAAGTATATCCAGCATGGCCCACTCCATGTACTTATTTATCAGGTAATTACTCTGAATACAATTTAAAAAGAAAAAAAGTATTTGTAGAACTTAAGGAACCAGAGACAGTTTTTGGCTTTATCAAGAAAGCAGAACGTTATAGGGACCTATAATTGAGTTTCATCCATATGCCTCCAGATTTTATATTCTACTGTATAATACTTCATCAATAAACAGCTTGGTAAGCTTTTCTAAGTGCTGGACATGATTTTGTTGGCAAGCAGCTGTTTTTAGGACCTTCTGTGAAAGATTTTTTTTTTTTTAAAGAAACACTGAAATTTTCAAAGCTGACCAAGAGAGTTAGTCACACAACTCCCATTTGAAAGGCAAACAGTAATTGTGGGCCTAACTCCCTTCGTCAGCTTTGAAAACTTCAATGCTTATGTTAAAAAAAAAAAAAAATTTGACATTCAAATGTAATTTTTGTAACAATTTTTAAAAAGCAAAAAAGTCACATTAAGGTTAATCCTTTAACTTCTAAAAAAAAAAAGTAGCTACATTGTTTTTCAAAATTGTGAAAGCTGCAATTAAGGTTGCAGCAGGGCTTTCATAAGAACCTCATATTCCAATGTTTGTAACTTCCTGAAAAAAAATCATTTTGCACTGAGATCTCTCTGTCTAGATATTTTCATTTTGATTTTTAGTATGAGAAAAAACCCTTGCAGCTATTGAAATTATTGAAGAATGAAAAAACTACTACTTCAGCATCTTATGACATTTTTCTCATCAATAAACACAAATGACAGAAAAATCCCTTCGGTTTTTACATTTAAATATCACTTAATATGTAATCACCTCCTCCACTTGGGCGGGAGAAAAAGATTGGAGTTAGACTGAAAAAATCGGAAAGGTCATAACATTAAACAACAACTAGTTAGGATATTGAAAATATACATTTTTTACAGTGTGGGCAGGTTAACATTTTGAGAACCTTTTAATATTTGCCTTCCCTGACTTTGTTTAAATGTGTAGCTTTAATGTTAATTATTGGAGGTTTTATCTATATAATAAAATATTTACTTGAAGCAAATCAAATTGAAACAAAGGAAATTAAAACAAATAGTAAAAGATTCTTTAACTATATAAATAAATAGAGAACAAGAAAAGATGTAGAGCCACTATGCTGTGAGGATGGGGTAGAGATCAAGGATAATGAAACTAAATATACTTTGCCTTAATTTTCAGTAAGGATTACAATGCAGATCTTGGGGGCTATTGCCCCTTTTCTATCTGAGGGTCTATCTAATCAAATTTCAGGGATCTTGGAAATGTTCCAGTTGACATTAGAAATTGATGGTCTGGTATTTTCTTTGATGAAAACTTGTTTATTTACAAAGTCCTGCTTCTCTGAATGCAGGAGGCATTTCTTAGGCCCCGTCTACACTACCCGCCGAAATCGGCGGGTAGCCATCGAACTATCGGGGATCGAATTATCGCGTCTTGTCTGGACGCGATAAATCGATCCCCGAACGCGCTACTTCGAACTCCGGTACTCCTGCAGGGCGAGCGGAGTTACCGGAGTCGACGTGGGAGCCGCGAACTTTGATCGCGGCGCCGCGCGGACGTGAGGTAAGCGCGCCAAATTCGAACTAAGATACTTCGACTTCAGCTACGCGAATAGCGTAGCTGAAGTCGAAGTATCTTAGTTCGATCCCGCCCCTAGTGTGGACCAGCCCTTAGCTTACAGCCCCAAACCTCTTTAGCCAACACCAGACCCAAAAGCGCTCTTGCTAGCTTTTTTCTCTGGTCACACTGTAATCTGCAACTGTTTGTCTTATCTTACTTTTTGCATCTGCCTCTCTCTGTGTTCTGTTTATTCTCAGTGTCTGTGTTCTGCCCACACCTACATATCTCAGCAAAAGCCTTCAGCCCATTTAGTGCGAACTCCTGCGTGGGTTCACAACCCCCTTTTGTTTTAGGTGGGAGGGGACTTCTGATTAACAGTTACATTACTTGAAAGGCATGTCCATACCCAGGGTATGTCTACACTGCACAGTTGTCGCCAGAACTTTTGTCTTTCGCGGGTACTTAAAAAAAAAACAAAAAACCGCGAAAGACAAAAGTTTTGCCGACGCAAGCAGCAGTGTGAACACAGCTTTGTCGGCAGGAGCGCTCCCCTGCTGACAAAGCTTATGCCGCTCGCGGGGCTGGAAGTATTTTGTCGGCAAAAGTGCCAACAAAATACTGCAAAAGAGCATTCACCCTCGCTGACTTTTAGCGACAAGGCTGTGTCGACACAGCCTTGTTGCTAAAAGCTGCATAGTGTAGACAAGCCCCCAGTCTCAAAGAGGTTTGTGATTAGAGCAGTCACCAGTGCCTCTCACCATAACAGGGCCAAAGCATGACGGCTAATGGGAAGGAGTGTATAGAAATGGAAATAATTACATCCACGGTGAAAGCTAAACCCAAAGAGCTTAATGCATTCAGGGTAGGGGGACATGATAACTTATATCCCAGAATACTAAAATAACTTGACACATGAAATTGCAAGTCCAGTAGCAAGGATTTTTAATCTGTCCAATCAGGGATGGTACCATATGACTGGAGAATAGCAGACATAGTACCTATATTTAAGAAAGAGAAAAAGTTATCCGGACAACTACAGACTCATTAATCTGACCCCAATAGTATGTAAGACCTCAGAACAAGACACGGAGGTAAATGGCAAATGGGTTTACCAAAGGTAAATTGTGCAAGACTAATATGATCAGTTCTATATTGGTGTTTTGTTTTGGATTTTTTTTAAACCAGAGAAATGTTAGATCTAATCTATCTGGACCTCACTCAACCATTTGATACAGTACCACAGTGGAAATTATTAGTTAAACTGGAGAAGATAGGGATTAGTTTAAGAATGAAGGGTGTGATTGACTGGCTGTAGTGGAAATGTCAATAGGTTGTGCTGAAATTGGAACTATCTGGCTGGAAAGGAGGTTACTAGTGGAGTTCAAGGTTTGCTCTGGGGACATTGGCACAGAAAGGAGGGTGCTCATAAAATCTGATGACACAAAGTTGGGAGGCATCAATACAGAGGAGCATAGGACTATTACACAGGAAGAAGAGGATGACCTTGAGGACTGGAGTAATAGAAATGAGATGAGATTTAATAGTGCAAAGTGCAAGGTCAAGCACTTAGGGATTTATAACAAGAATTTCTGCTATATGCTGAGGGATATATATCAGGGAGGTAAACACCAGGAAGGGTGAAGAACTTTTAAAGCTAAAGGACAATGTTGGCACAAGAAAAAATATATAAACTGTCCGTGAATAAATTTGAGCTGGAAATTAGAATGTTTCTGACCATTATAGAAGTGAGGTTCTGGAACAGCTTCACAATAGGAGTAGTGGAGGCAAACAATCTAATTGGTTTAAGATGGAACTGGATCATTTGTGAAATGGATTACATGATGGGGGGTTGCCTCTGATAGCAGGGGACTGGATTCTGTGACCTTGGATGTTCCTTCCAGTCCTCTGTTCAGATAAGCAGACTGGCTATATATAATGGCTACATTTGGCAAAGTTCTAGAAGGAGAAAAAGCATGTAAACCATATTATGTAAAAAACAAGGGTACAGACTAAGCAATCATCAGCTGTACATGGTATTTATTGTCTCTTTCAGAGGAGAAGGGCTGCTGAAGACTACCCAGGATTTATTTCACCAAGCAGAGGTAATTTATATTGAGGAAACAGGGATTAGTAAACTATCTAAGATGCTGTTAATGGCCAGTTTGTGGTGTTCTTGTATCTGAATTACAGAGCAATTTAAAGTTCTGCAGTTGAGGTCTTTAGCATTAAAAATTCCCAGACACCCCGTAACTAAGGTAGAAGTTTTCCTGAAAGCCAGCATACCTGCATTCAAGGAATTAGTTTGAGGGCTACTATTAAAATATTAAGACAGTGTTCATCAAGCTTTGACGTTCTATAATTTGGATATTAGTTTGAGAAAGGTGTACAATTTCTGTACAAATAGGTTTGCGAAGGGACTCTTGTTTATTAATAGTCTGAGATACCAGATTAATCCCAAGGAGGCATGGGGAAGACTGTACTGCTCCTTAAAAGGCCCCTTCACTTTCTGCAGGCTCAGGCACAGATTTCTCTGCTGTGTGACACTCAGCTCAGTTGTAACTGATGTTCCATCCTTCCCTGGGCAGCATGCAGCCTTCTTTTGAGCAGGAGGAAGGGGGAAAAGCAAAAGAATTTAAATAATAGAAAAGACAAGAAGGAATGCAAGAGAATATAGCATAAAAGGACATGGGCTAGAAAATGAATTTTGGAGATGGGGGATGAGTGGCAACTCTTAGGGCAACACATGGGAACAAAGGAGCACCAGGAGGCATCCATTTACCAAACCCTGCAAGGGACTTCAACAAAGAAAATTTGGGAACCACTGAGTTAAAATGAAACCTCATCACTCTACATCCATGTTCTGAATCTTTGCAGGGAAAGCAATTTTTTTTATCTGAGAAAATGTAATTTTGTCCTGGATCGTGTAATTTCAAAATTGCCTAAAAATGCAGGCAGATGTATATAATTTTACATGTTTCCAGAGCATGGCAAAGAAATATTTCCCTCTGCCTTTAATTTTCTAGCACATCGCTTTGTTGTAATACTAAGTAGTAGTCTGTTGCAATGGTTCTCAACCAGGTGTATGTGTACCCCTGCGGGTACATCAACTCATCTAGATATTTGCCTAGTTTTACAACAGGCTGCATAAAAAGCACTAGCGAAGTCAGTCCAAACTAAAATTTCACAGACAATGATTTGTGTATAGTACTCTATACTGTAGACTGAAATGTCAATACAATATTTATATTCCAATTGATTTATTTTATAATTATATAGTGAAAATAAGCATTTTTTCATTAATAGTGTGCTGTGATACTTTTGTATTTTTGTGTCTGATTTTGTAAGCAAGTTGTTTTTAAGTGAGGTGAAACTTGGGGAGTATGCAAGACAAATCAGACTCTTGAAAGGGGTACAGTAGCCTGGAAAGGTTGAGAGCCACTGGTCTATTATTCTTGAACTATCCAATGTATTTGCAAAATAAACAAACAACTCTGAATAACTTTTTTCTGTGTCAGGTTTTTGCTACAGAGGGCATAAAGCTTGCTTCACTTCTCACTGCCTTTTCTAATCAGGTAATGTATGACTAATAAATGGTAAAAGTGATTATTTACTTACCCACTTTATTACACTTACGTTTGCCTGGAAGCTTGGGGTCACTGGTTTTCCTTGTAACTTACATATATGTTCTGTGATTGTAACACTGAATGGTTTTAACGTCTTAAAATGTATTTCAGCTAGAAGACGATGACAAACCTTTGCTTTTGTTGGAGATTGACAAGCTGATCCCTGTGTGCCAGCAGCTTCAGATAACAGCTAAAACCACTGTTCAGGGGAAAAATGCTACTTTTACAAAGGTAAGATTTAAAAAGAAAAATACAAATGGTCTAGAAGCATCCAAGCCTTGTTTTGAAATCTCATTTATTTGCCTACTTCAGCTGTTCGCACAAAAAACAGAACTGCTGATTTAAATCTGGTCCATTCTAGTAGGGTTTTTTCCTTTTATCACAAAACAGTCATGAGTGCTGATGAGAATGCAGAACTTTGTGATCCCACACACAAGGATATGAGCTCTGGCCCACTAATTCCTCAGTTGTGCTGTCTTGCCCAGAATGAACAGTTCTTCTTATATTCAGTTTTTCAACAACACGGTGGCCTTAAGGCCTCACCCTAAGTTTTTGTCTAAAGTGGTGTCACAATTCCATCTTAAGTTTATTTATCTGTGTTTCTCTCCAACTCTCATTCAAATGCAGATTGCATCTTCATTCATTGAATGTGAGACGATGCTTGGCATTTTACTTGGAAAGAACTAAGCCAGTTCCTTTATGGCCTTGTCTTTTTGTTTCCTTTGCAGATCAGATGAAGGGTTAAGCACTCTCTACACAAATGATTTCCAGCTGGCTAATATCTTATATTACAACAACTTATGGGATAGCTCAGACTTCGCCTCCACAAAGGTTAAGAGCTCATTTGATGAGGGTTTAGGCAACATCAGTTACATTTCTGAGTGACGTTTCAATATTGGACATTTGCAGGACTGCCACTTGTCTTCCATACATACTTTTTACCAAATAATATGCTATTACAACTGCATCTAGATCAGATGAAAATTTTGGGAAGGCAGTCCTGCACTTGCTGTTTAAGTAGACTCCAAGCCCCCCACCTCCTTCTGATACTGCTTGTGAGGCATGTGACTGGAATACACATCTGCAACTACTTGAAGAAAAGACTGTTACATACCTGTATGGTAACTGCTGCTGTTGGAGATATAGGTGCAAACATGTACTCCACAACTCACCCTCCATCCCCTCTGTATCAGAGTCTCAATTCTGATGCTCAGTACAAAGGGACCGAGGGGGGTTGGGGCAGTGCTGCTCGTAAATAGCCAGAGGAGGGACTCAGGGGCCAGAGGGCATGAGCACCACCCCCATGGATACTGCTTGGCAAAGTTCTCTGGCTTTGCTGCGCGCACACCTGAGTGGAATACACATCTGCACCCACACCTCAAACAGTTATCGTACAGATAGGTAACAGTTTTTCAGACAAACCAGGATCCAAGTGTTCATAAATGCCCCCACCCACTTAAGGGTGAAGAGATGCAGAGTATCTTTCTCTACACTATACCGAAAAGTCTTCTGCTTTTGTTCATGGCGAGGGTGAACATCTGTCTTGTTGTAAAGTTTCTTTTTTACCTTTAATTTAAGTGATTTTGACTGTCATTGCATCTGTTGGTTTCCCATTCAAAGTCTTATTATTGGGCAAGGCTAAACACTTGAGCCTGCACTGCATCACTGGGCAGACAGGGAGGGGTAATAACTCTCGCTTCCCAAATGGGCTACCATTGAGACATCCTGGTGACTAAACTTTACTTTTCACTCCAAGTCCTTGAAGCATACTTTCAATATAAATACATTGTTCCTTAAATGTATACATCTCACAGTGACTGAGTCTTGACAAGTTGGGAGCTTTCTGTAGACATCTCACATGGTATCTTTTATGGATAAATACCCTGCAAGATGTGTGTTTGGTGTAACATACATGGTCTTTCATGAGGACAGAGTCACTGTCACCCAAGTTTCTGCCTAAGGTGGTTTCCAACTTTCACATTAGTCAATTAATCTCCCAGTTTTCTTCCCTAAACTACACTCTACCCTGGCTGAAATGAAGCTTCACACATTGGAAGTTGTAAGAGCACTGGCTTCATCATATCTAAACAAAACAATGTTCAGGTGTATGACCAGAAGAGCACTGTGTGGCTCAAAAGCTTCTCTCTCTCCCCAACAGAAGTTGGTCCAATAAAAGATAATATGCCTTAATAAGGTTAAGGCACAATTCATATAATTCCAGAGACAGTTTCTAAGTAGATCTCTGACTGTTAGGACTTTTTGTGATGTGGCTAAGATGTACCTGGATATACTGGGGTTCATTCCACCAGGGCTCAAGCAGCCTGCTTAGGTAATATCCTGTTATCTGATATGCAAAGCGGCAATACGGAGCTCAATTCCACACATTTACCACTCATTGTTCCTGGTGAAAGCTTTCATGTTGGATGCTAGTTTTGGCAGGGCTGTCCTACAAACACTGTTCAAATAGGCTTCTGCTCACCTACCTGCTGGATAACTGCCTGTTGATTACCAAGCATAGAATTTGTGTAGAAAATCATTTGAAGAAAGAATGGTTACTTACAATTCCTGTGCATCTTTGAGATGTGTTATCCACACAGATTCCATGTTCTGTCCTCTTTTCCCCACTCTTTATGTTGTGGGCTATGGGAACCAAGAGGGCACAGGCGTGGTCCAAATGGACACTGCTATTCAAAAGAATCCAATATCAGGCATAAGTGTGCCAACAATGGAAGTTGTGTGGACAACACATTTAGAAGTATCCACAGCTATGTAACTGTTCTTTCATGCTCTCAGAAAGAGAACATACTAGAGACATAGAACTGCAGTCTTGGTGTTCAGTGCATACCCGTACCAGTTGTTATAAGACAGATGCTATCTGTAGGCTAATGTGGAATTACTGAAAACTGTGGTCACCTTAAATTGCATCCTTCAAGTGTTGAGAAAAATCCAGATGAGGAATTCAAGAGAGCTAGGTATATCCTGGATGGTTCTGAATTCTGATTGGTCCTTTCTTGTTTTGTGAAAGGAGGTAAAACCTCTACCTCCATAGATTGGATTGTCAGATCCCTCTTACAAGTAAATCGTTCTTTCCGTAGGATGTAGAAGACAACTAACACTTCATTTTCCAATACAGAACAGGGAAAATGTCAACGGACAAATACTATTAATAATTCAAGCTGAGTCTGTGTGTCACACAGATGCATTTCATAAGTGTGAAGAGACTGTTTGTCAATTAAAAAAAGAAGAATCAGTTCATATTTTAAAGGGTCAGCATGTGATATTCTCATCTAATTATGATTTTTACATGAATTCTGTTTTAGGTTGACACATGCATTCAGAAAACAAAAGGTGTGATGACCATATTATCCCAAGTTCTCCCACTCAGCTGCAAGCTACTGAAAAAGGTGAGTTAATGATCCATTTGCAGCAATGAGGAAAAATAAAACCAATCCTGCTTCTCAGCTTTTTTGTTTGTTTGTTTGTTTGTTTTTACAGTGTGGAACTGGAAATGGCTGGCTTAGATCACCTCATCCATGGAGAGAGAACAGATTACAAAGAAATACAAATGAAGACAGCATGGAAGGGAAAACTGATGCCTTTGGAATAAAATCCTTGGAACATCATGTAACAAATCTGACATTTTTAGAGAGCAAATAATTGTAGTATTTAGGAATGGAAGAATTTCACGTGGAAATTACAAACTGGCTAAAGTTTCAAAGCTGCTTTCTTTTGTGAAAGATAAAGCAGGTTATTTGAATTAAAGCTGTTGTGACCTTCTCACATCTAATAGATGTCATGGTACTTAACAGTAACAATTGCAACGTCGGTCAGTTTTTAACTGTTCTGTATTTTTATAATGTGAATGTGTCCCTTTGCTCAACATTAATGCTGTTATTTTTGTAACTAACACTTGTGAACATCTTAATGAAAGTTTCACCCAAAAATGCTGCTAATGGACACTTATACAGAGAAACTGGATAATTTGAGGCTATATGCTGCATATAATACTACTGTGGAAGTTTGTCAGTCTCATTGTTGGCCAGTATCAGGAAGATAATCTGGAAGGCTCTGGCCTCAAGCACTGAATGTTACTGTCTTAACTATGAGGTATTTCTGCAATGAACAAGTCTACAGAAAACCTCCTGCTGGTTTGCAACACACATGCCAATTTTTTTAAGGCTAATTTGATTTAAATAATTTAATTTTACTGCTGCCAATCTGAACTAATGATGTGTTCATCCTCCAAAAACATTTTATATTTCCAGAGAATACTTAAGAATTCTCTTTGTTTATAAGCTCTTTAGTGATAGATAGCTGATCTTACTGCTGCTTTTGATTTATTATCAAAACTTAGAGTAGGATTTGAAATGCATGTGAAACTACTGAAATCTTCATTTAGAATGTACGGCATATTTAAGTTTCATAAAGTAGATTTTTACAGTGCAAGATTTAGAACTCTTAGAAAAGATATTTTGATAGCAATTATGACCAATCATTGTACAAAGGGCATTATTTGATTCCAAGCCACTATACTACACAAGTGAAATACACATTTAAAGTTGGAGATGCCTGTTTGCTCTTCGTACAGATGCCATACCTTATTTTGTTGGTCTTGTATATCATTATTCTTTGTTTTATTGTTTCTTTAACTTAGGTTATTTTTCTTGTTTTACTACTTTGAGAACAGGAGAGTACTCTAAGGGCTTCAGGTCTTAAGGGTATTTAATTCTTGTGGGGCATCATCCTCTCACCAGTTGCTCTTTGTGTGTCCTTTGCTGGTAATGGACATCACAATGGGGATGCTAGATTTGCAGCACCAAAGAGGTAACAGCTGAAATCCTCAACACTAGGGATTGGGGATTAATCTTGATCAGAAATGGTCTTCATTTAAGTACCTGTATAAGATGACCTGGGGTTCTAAAAATAGGTGAAATTAAGGTTTTTTGCTTATGACATTAAGCACTAGAAAGAGTTATTTTTCTACACTGCACCTGTCAAAAAGATACAGAACACATTAAATGTTTAAACTGTTTATTTGTCTGAAATTAAATAATGACTGTTTACTGTTCACTCATTTAAAAAACCCATAAAAAATTAAAGAACTAATTTCCAGTCCCCTACGTTAAGTATGTACAATTTTAAAATCTTTCATGTTACAACTCTTGCACTATGGGATATACTGGAAGTAGATGATTACAAGTGTTATCTATGCAATACTTAATTCTGAAGCTATTCACGGTGTGGTTCAGACATTTATGTATTCAGTTAAAAATAGAGCTTCATGAAGTGGAATTAAAACGTTTCAACAAAACTTCTTCATATTCCTTCTGTGTCAGAAGTCCTTGAGTTATGGTCTTACTTTCTTCAAACTTGGGTAGTACAACTGCAATGTATCCCTCAGTAGATGGCTAGAAAATAAGACCATGATATAGCACAGGAATAAAAACGAGAAAAAACTCAATGTAAGCAAAAATCTTACCTTTTCTTGCAGAATAGTTGGATTATCCAGAATGTTTTCATTAACTTCCATCAACCGCCCTCTTATACAACTGCAAAGAAGTTCCAGTGTTAGTAAAACCATGCTTTGTAATCAAAATACTAAAAAAAAAAAAAATAATAAATTACTTACCTATATATAGTATATTCTTCTCCATCTGAACAAGATATCCTGCACAGAGGGGCAAGTTCTGTTAGAAACTGAGCACCCTGCATGTGAAACAAAGAATTCCTGTGAATTTAAAAAGTTTGTTTTTTGTTTTGTTTTTAAAGTGTGGCCTTCCTAGCATATTGAGAGAAAATTCTGAACCTTGTTACAATCAGCAGTACAAAGTAGTCACATGTTCTGAGATTGTTTTAAAAGACTTTTGGTCACAGAGTTTTCTCTCTAAATTTTCAACATGACTAAAAGTGACAGTCTGAAGTCGTCATCCACAATGCAGGAACCGAATATCCCCTTAAGGATTTCTTTTTACCAGTGTGTGTGGACATTTCTTATACTAAAATAAAGACGTTTATTTTGTTCTACTTTGGGTGTAGACCAGCCCTCAGGAGTTAGCTACACACACCTCTAACAGCTTACTTAAACCAAAATTGGTTTAGCTCAAACTTGGTTCTAAATCAACATAAGCTAAATTGAAATGAGTATCCATGCTGCCTTATGCGCTGGTTTAACTAAACGTGTTTGGTTTAACTAAAGGTGTAATTTCAATGTGACTTTTTTTTAGACGACCCATAAGCTTGCCATATATATATTTTCAACAAAAGGGCAGTTTTCATGTCCATTAAGTCCTTGACATCTCTGAAGAGGCTTTTAATGTCTGATATCTAGTTATTTAAAAATAAAAAATGTGACACCTTTAAGCCCGATATACAGTAGGGAAAGTTTCTTGACGTTTTCTACCACTGTTAGCACCAGCATGGGCAATCTACTTCAGACAACCCTAGCACTGGTATTGTAACAGTATTCATAATCCTGCTCAGAACAGATCTAAGGAATGGGGTGCTTAGTATACACACTGCTGCAGGTATTTGAAGAGCAGTCTAGGTTGGAGCTCTTTAATTTAGTAATCTTGGAAGAGCTGAACCAATGTTAACAATGGTAGACAACGTAAGAAATTTCTTTCTGGGAAAGGAACTCCAGCCTCGGACACAGTGGATCCTTTTTATGTTACCATTAGAGGTAAGCATTGCAGGGACTTAAATAAAATATGAACTGACAAGGTAGTTTAAAAAAAAAAAAAAAAAAAAGCCATACCCGCTTTGACTTTCCAGAGACCTTATTTTGGAGTCTACTACAGTTGGCACTGATTTGGTAATTAATACTCTTAATTGTTTTTCCATTTTGAAGAAGAGGATGAGCTTCTGCCAGCGTGATAACACAGATTCTGCAAGAAAAGTTACAGTTACCTACTGTACTTAGGCTTCATCCCTGGGATTGTTTAGCCTTCTAAAAAGCAAATGATAACTGCCTCCTATAGTGGGTTAGTTCTATGAAAGGCAATACTTTCTTATTCAACCAAGAGCATATGTCTTCACTACATTGTTCACTCAGGCGCTTCGTGGGGTGTTTCCCCTCACCCACAAAACCCAACTTTAGTGCAGAGTTCAACACAGACTACCTGGCTCATCTGGGACTGCAGGCTAAAACCTCTGAGCCTTTCACTAGGGTTGCTCACCTGCCCCCTTTGTAGTGAGCACTTAGGCTAAGCCACTCAAGTACTGACAGTCCTCCAATACCTTCCCACAATTCACTGGGAAAGAATCAGAGGCTCAATTTAGAGCAAAGGACAGAGGTAAACCTCCAGAAGTCTTAGCACCCACATGGTTAAGTGCAGCACCAGTGCAGAGATCGTAATTCAGGTGTGGCTGCTCACACCTGAGTGCAGCTGACCTGGGTGCCAATCATTCAAGTTAACTGCGGTGAAGACCCACCCTGTATGTCAAGTACAACTCACTTGAAAACTTTGGGGATTGCACAGTTGTATCACTAGCTGGAAATTGGCCTGCAGATCTGTCATCACTGATGCACAATCCGTTAAGCATCCATGCCTTATTTTCAGATGGGAGATTGAAATTGTAAAGCAGGTAGTTAAAGCCATCTTTTTACTTGCAAACTGAACAAGTTTTATATAGATGTCATATAAGAACAACTGCAAATAGGAAATTTCACAGGTCGTTTACAAGTGAAATATATCAAACAATGACAGCAGTAGCAAACTTACTCAACTGAGGGATCTATTCCACCAGAGTCAAGGTATGCTGATTACCTAAGGCCTGGTCCACACTAGGGGGGGGATCAATCTAAGATACGCAACTTCAGCTACGAGAATAGCGTAGCTGAAGTCGACGTAACTTAGATCGAATTAAAATTACTTACTGCGCGTCCTCGCGGCGCTGGATCGACGGCCCCGGCTCCCCGTTGACTTTGCTTCCGCCTTTCGCACTGCTGGAGGTCAGCAGCCGACGGGAGAGTGATCGGGGAGTGATTTATCGCGTCTACACTACACGCGATACATCAATCCCCGATAATTCGATCGCTACCCGCCGATCCGGCGGGTAGTGTAGACGTAGCCTTAGTGTCACATCTGCATTGCAATCTATGCTATTTTTAATCTTATATTTTAGTTTTAAATAATCTTTCCTCAAATGTAACAGCATAGTTTCCTAGGTGACAGTATCACCTCTGTAAGGTATTTCCTTGTTTTATACATAAACATTGAATTTTAAGATGTATTTTAAGGTCAGCAGCTTTATGAGTTCTAGAAAACACTCGGTGAATACTAGAATAAGACAATTCAGTAAAAGTTAAAGAGGCATCAGGCTATGAAATGAGAGCACAGTTAGGTAAAGTTCTAGAAATAAGTTAACTAATTAAAGGGGATTAAGTGTTTTGGTACATTTTAAGAAGAAAAGGAGTTTCAGGGCGCTGACTAAGCTTTATTATAAGAGGGGATGTTTCTCAAATGAGAATCAAGTAGACTTTAAATTCACTCTATCGAGACTAGTAATGTTACAAAACAGAATTTTGTATTAAAAATACATTCGAAACTGTAGGCTCTATGGACTATGATGTACAATTACTGATTTTTAAAGGCACATTAAGTCAAAGTGCGGTCTAGGCATTATCATCTCGTAGTAAGGTGCACATACTAAAAGTGAATTAGCTGTGTAACAACAGGCCGAAAGCTGAAAATCTCATTCTATACCTCCTTCCCTATGAGAAGTGGTGTACGCTAGGGTGGTACCCAATACAAAATATGCCATGGACTTGATACAGAATTATGCTCAGCTTTTGTTTTTAAAAAGTGTTTCTAGCCCTTATGATTAGGGCTGTCGATTAATCGCAGTTAACTCACGATTAACTCAAAAAAATGATTTAAAAAATTAATCGCGATTAATCGCACTGTTAAACAATAGAATACCAATTGAAATTTATTAAATATTTTTGGATGTTTTTCTACATTTTCAAATATATTGATTTAAATTACAACAGAATACAAAATGTACAGTGCTCACTTTATATTTATTACAAATATTTGCACTGTAAAAATGAGAAAAAAGAAATCGTATTTTTCAATTCACTTCATACAAGTTCTGTAATGCAATCTCTATCATGAAAGTGCAACTTACAAATGTAGGGGTTTTTTGTTACATTGTTTTGTTTTTGAGTGCAGTAATGTAAAACTTTAGAGCCTACAAGTCCACTCAGTCCTATTTCTTGTTCAGCCATTTGCTAAGAGACACAAGTTTGTTTGCATTTGAAGGAGATAATGCTGCCCGCTTCTTAATTACGTCACCTGAAAGTGAGAATAGGCGTTTGTATGGCACTGTTGTAGCTGGCGTCGCAAGATATTTATGTACCAGATGCGCTAAAGATTCATATGCCTCTTCATGCTTTGGCCATGATTCCAGAGGACATGTTTCCATGCTGATTACACTCTTTAAAAAAATAAGGCGTTAATTAAATTTGTGACTGAACTCCTTGGGGAAGAATTTTATGTCTCCTGCTCTGTTTTACCCGCATTCTGCCATATAATTCATGTTATAGCAGTCTTGGATGATGACCCAGCACATGTTGTTTGTTTTAAGAACACTTTCACTGCAGATTTGACACCAATATGAAATTTCTAAAGATAGCTACAGCACTCGACCCAAGATTTAAGAATCTGAAGTGCCTTCCAAAATCTGAGAGGGACGAGGTGTTGAGCATACTTTCAGAAGTCTTAAAAGAGCAACACTCTGATGGGGAAGCTACAGAACCCAAACCACCAAAAATGAAAATCAACCTTCTGCTGGTGTCATCTGACTCAGATGATTAAAATGAACATACGTCAGTCTGCACTGCTTTGGATCGTTATCGAGCAGAACCCATCGTCAGCATGGATGCATATCCTCTGGAATGGTGGCTGAAGCATCAAGGGACATGTGAATCTTTAGTACATCTGTCATGTAAATATCTTCTACAAATGTAAATGAACTTGTTTGTCTGAGCGATTGGCTGAACAAGAAGTAGGTCTGAGTGGACTTGTAGGCTCTAAAGTTGTACATTGTTTTATTTTTGAATGCAGTTGTTTTTGTACATAATTCTACATTTGTAAGTTCAACTTTCATGATAAAGAGATTGCACTACAGTACCTGTATGAGGTGAATTGAAAAAAACTATTTTGTTTTTTAGTGCAAATATTTGTAATCAAAAATATAAAGTGATCACTGTACACTTTGTATTCTGTGTTGTAATTGAAATCAATATATTTGAAAATGTAGAAAACACCCCAAAATATTTAAATAAATGCAAAATTAATCGCACTTAATTTTTTTAATCGTGTGATTAATCACGATTAAGTTTAATTGCTTGACAGCCCTACTTGTGATTTCAAAGACAACCTCAAAAATGAGCCAAATGTAAGCCAATATCGCATCACCTGCCTGACTGTGGAGAGAGCCTGAAACAATGGCTCTCAGAAGTAATTTTTTTTTACCAGATACCAGAGATTTCAACGTTTCAGACATGCAACTTGTCATTTTGCTGCAGTCAGGCACATTGTTTTGGTCTCCCTACCGGAAGCCTGCCTGCAGCTGCCTCTTGCTCCTTCTTTTCTTCACAAAAGAGGACAAGATTATAGTGTATCCTTCCTGACTGCACCAGAAAACAGGCAGAGTCAGTAGCACTGGCTGGCAAGCTAAACTGCCTGGAGGAAAGCACAGTAGCTGAGGCCCAAGGTACCAGTGAGATTAGATCCTGAAGTCAGCAATACCTGCCCCTTCCCAGGAGATTCTTAGCTGGGTCACCTGGACAACACTGGGAGCTGAGAGCCAGGAAGGGGAATGGGGGCTGCTTCAAGAGCACAACTAAAACCCCTCTTTAAAAATAATCACATTTTCTATCACTGAGTATTTTCAAATATGACCCAGAGCTCTGTGCACATGTATTATGGTGGGGAAATGGGAACAAAAAGGCATTTCATAGAATCTAGAGGTTGGTGCAAATCCAGGTCAAATATATATGCTGATGTTAGCAAATTTTATAATGATCTAGGAATTATTCAGAGGAAGTTCTATGGCCTGTGTTATACAGAAGGTCAGACCAAAGGAAGTTCTATGGCCTGTGTTATACAGAAGGTCAGACCAAAGGAAGTTGTATGGCCTGTGTTATACAGAAGGTCAGACCAAAGGAAGTTCTATGGCCTGTGTTATACAGAAGGTCAGACCAAAGGAGTACAGTGGTCCCTTCTGGCCTTTGAATCTATGAAAGCAATACAAAAAGTTTCAAGACAAGACGTCTAACCGGTGATGGGAGATTTTAATGCAGAAATAGGATCAGACTGGAATTCCTGGGCTGGAGCAATAGGCAGATTCGGACTCTGAAGAAAACAAAAGAGAAGAAAGGCAGAAGTTTAAGAGCCTAAGGGTATGTCTAAACTACGAAATTAGGTCGATTTTACAGAAGTCAATTTTTAGAAATCGATTTTATACAGTTGATTCCATATGTCCACACTAAGCGCATTAAGTCGGCGGAGTGCGTCCTCACTACCGTGGCTAGCATCGACTTACAGAGCGGTGCACTGTGGGTAGCTATCCCACAGTTCCCACAGTCTCCACCGCCCATTGGAATTCTGGGTTAAGCTCCCAATGCCTGATGGGGCAAAAACATTGTCGCGGGTGTTTTGGGTACATGTCATCAGTCGCTCCTCCCTCCGTGAAAGCAACGGCAGACAATCGTTTTGCGCCTTTTTTCCTGGGTTACCTGTGCAGACACCATGCCACAGCAAGCATGGAGCCCGCTCAGCTCACCGTCACCGCTGCTGTTGCATCAGAGGCTTTGAAAACCAGTTTCATGACTGGCCAGGCTTCAGTGTGACAGTTGTGTGTGTTTCTCCTTGATGCAAACCCGCCCCCTTTGTTGATTTTAATTCCCTGTAAGCCAACCACCCGCCCCCTTCGAAATAAAGTAACTACTGTTTTGAAACCATGCATTCTTTCTTTATTAATTTAAAAAAAAAATGAGATAACGGATAAGGTAGCCCGGGTGGGGTGGGGGAGGAGGGAAGGACAAGGCCACATTGCTTATTGTAGCCACACTAAAAATCAAACTGTTTGAATGACAGCCTTCTGTTGCTTGGGCCATCCTCTGCAGTGGAGTGGCTGGGTGCCTGGAACCTCCCCTCCCCCCGTGTTCTTGGGCGTCTGGGTGAGGAGGCTATGGAACATGGGGAGGACGGGAGGCGGTTATACAGTGGATGCAGCGGGGGTCTGTGCTCTTGTTGGCTTTCCTGCAGCTCCAGCAGACGCTTCATCATGTCCATTTGCTCCCCCATTAGCCTCAGCATCGCATCCTGCCTCCCCTCTTCGCACTCACTTAATTCTTTCCTGGCCTCTGCCACTGAATTAAGCTGTGCCCTATCAGTGCGGAAGGACTGCATGAGCTCGGAAAACATATCATGATGAGTGCGCTTTTTTCACCTTCTAATCTGCGATAACCTCAGGGACGGAGATGATAGGGGGAGCGTAGAAACATTCTACGCTCTACGATTCTGGGGGGACTGCATGGTCATCTGTGCTGCTGAGTTCGCCACGCTGACCAAACAGGAAACGAAATTCCAAAGTTCCCGGGGCTTTTCCTGTGTACCTGGCTAGTGCATCGGAGTTCAAAGTGCTGTCCAGAGTGGTCACAATGGAGCACTCTCGGATAGCTCCCGGAGGCCAATACTGTCTATTTGCATCCACACTACCCCAAATTCGACCCAGCAAAGTCAATTTTAACGCTACTCCCCTCGCCAGGGAGGACTACAGAAGTTGATTTTAAGAGCCCTTTAGGTCGATGGAACGGGGTTGGTTGTGTGGACGCATTCATTTTTAAATCGACCTAACGCGGCTAAATTCGACCTAACCCCGTAGTGTAGACCAGGCCTAAGCAAGAATCTCATAAACCCATGTATTTCAACAAAGAAAGCTGCAGAAAAAATGGACTGGGATATTACCTGATTTTCAAATGAAGACTTCATATTTGTGAAGCCAGATGGAAATCAAGTGTTGTCATGCAGATCATCTGAAGACAATATCAGATCAGATAATAAGTTAGTGCTGGCATCAAAGAGGTTGAGAGCAACCAAAAAAGTGCCAAGAACAAAGATCTATGACACTGACAAATTGAAAGAGCCAGCTATCAGGGAAAGAAAACGAAGAAGCCATGCAGAAAAATATGTTTCTGGTGGGGAAAAAATTAATGTTGAAGAGGCATGGAACAGTGTAAAAAATGGGATGATAATAGTGGCTGAACAAGGGTTAGGCTACAGCGCCAAAACTAAGAAACCAAGGTGGATAATAGAGGAAGTACTTCAGTTGAATGACAAGCATAGGAAACTGAAGGAAAATAAAAAGGAAGATGCAAATCTAAAAGCTGAGTACAATAGGTTGTAAATAGAAAGTGAAGAGAAACAGAAAAAACTGAATAAGCAAACAATTAGGGCTGTTGATTAATCGCAGTTAACTCACGCAATTAACTAAAAAAATTAATCGCAATCAATCGCACTTTTAATCGCACTTTTAATCGCACTCAAACAATAGAATACAAATTGAAAATATTTTTTGATGTTTTTCTACATTTTCAAATGTTGATTTCAAATAACACAGAATGCAAAGTGTACAGTGCTCACTTTATTTTTATTTCAAATATTTGCACTGTAAAAATAAGAGTATTTTTAATTCACCTCATACAAGTACTGTAGTGCAATTTCTTAATCATAAAAGTGCAACTTAAAAATGTAGATATTTTTTTTGGTTACATAACTGTTTTGTTTTTCTGAGTGCAATGTAGCACTTCAGAGGCTACAAGTCCACTCAGTCCTTCTTGTTTAGCCAATTGCTAAGACAAACAAGTTTGTTTACATTTACGCGAGATAATGCTACCCGCTTCTTATTTACAATGTCACCTGAAAGTGAAAAAAGGCGTTCACATGGCACTTTTGTAATCAGCATTGCGAGGTATTTACATGCCAGATATGCTAAACATTATTATGTCCCTTCGTGCTTCGGCCATCATTGCAGAAGACATGCTTCCATGCTGATGATGCTCATTAAAAAATAATGCGTTAATTAAATCTGTGACTGAACTCCTTGGGGAAGAACTGTATGTCTTTGGCTCTGTTTTGCCCGCATTCTGCCATATATTTCATGTTATAGCAATCTCGGATGATGACCCAGCACATGTTGTTCATTTTAAGAACATTTTCACTGCAGATTTGACAAAACACAAAGAAGGTACCAATGTGAGATTTCTAAAGATAGCTAAAGCAGTCGACCCAAGGGTTAAGAATCTGAAGTGCCTTCCAAAATCTGAGAGGGACGAGGTGTAGAGCATGCTTTCAGAAGCAACACTCCGATGCGGAAACCTACAGAACCCAAACCACCAAAAAAGAAAATCAACCTTCTGCTTGTGGCATCTGACTCAGATGTTGAAAATGAACATGCGTCGGTCCGCACTGCTTTGGATGGTTATCGAGCAGAACCAGTTATCAGCATGGACGCATGACCTCTGGAACAGTGGTTGAAGCATGAAGGGACATATGAACCTTTAGCGCAGAGGTGGGCAAACTACAACCCGCGCCCACGGGACCGTCCTGCCCAGCCCTTGAGCTCCCGGCTAGGGAGGCTAGCCCCTGGCCCCTCCCCCGCTGTCCCCCTCTCCCGCAACCACGCCGCCGCGTGGGCAGCACTCTGGGCGGCGGAGCTGCAAGCTCCTGCGGAGCAGAGCGGCAGCGTGTCTAGCTCCATCCGGGCGGCGCAGCTTCCAGATATGCTGCTCTGAGCGGCATGGTAAGGGGATCGGGGCCGGGGGGTTGGGTAAGGGGCAGAGGGTCCCGGGGGGCAGTCAGGGGACAGGGGACGGTTGGATTTGGCGGAGGTTCTGGGGACGGGGGTCAGGGGACGGGGAACAGGGTGGGTTGGATAAGCGTGGGAGTCCCGGGGGGCCTGTCAGGGGGCGGGGGTATGGATAGGGGTCAGGGCAGTCAGGGAGCAGGGGGGCGTTGGATGGGGGCGGGGTCCCGGGGTGGTGGTTAGGGGCGGGGGGTCCCAGGAGGGGCCAGGCTGTTTGGGGAGGCACAGCCTTCCCTACCTGGTCCTCCTTACAGTTTTGCAACCCCAATGTGGCCCTCGGGCCAAAAAGTTTGCCCACCCCTGCATTAGCGCATCTGGCACGTAAATATCTTGCAACGCTGGCTACAACAATGCCATGCAAACACCTGTTGTCACTTTCAGGTGACATTGTAAACAAGAAGGGGGCAGCATTATCTCCTGCAAATGTAAACAAACTTGTTTGTCTGCGCGATTGGCTGAACAAGAAGTAGGACTGAGTGAACTTGTAGGCTCTGAAGTTTTACAATGTTTTATTTTTGAGTGTAGTTAATTTTTTTGTACATAATTCTATATTTGTAAATTCAGCTTTCATGTTAAAGAGATTGCACTACATTATTTGTATTAGGAGAATTGAAAAAATATTTTTTTTACTGTGCAAATATCTGTAATAAAAAATATAAAGTGAGCAGTGTACACTTTGTATTCTGTGTGGTAACTGAAATCAATATATTTGAAAATGTAGAAAACACCCAAAAACATTTAAATAAATGGTATTCTATTCTTTAACAGTGCGATTAATTTTTTAATTGCTTGACAGCCCTACAAACCTACAAGAAGCAGAAGAATACGTGAAGAGGAACAAACGTGTTATATCACAAAATAAGAGAACTGAGCGGGACATAGGAGTTGAAGATATCAGCAGTGAAAGACAAGCACAGCCAAATAATTGAGGATGAACAAACAATGTAAAGAATATTTTGAAGAACTGTGCAACCTACAGAATTGTGGATGAAACGGTCCTGGAGAAGCTCCCCAGTACAAACAGGGGAGAGCAGGTGCCGAAATTTTTAGAAGAAATAGCAAAGATCTTGATAGAAAGTTTGAAAAAGAAAAAGGCTCTGGGAAACAGCAACGTAACCACAGAGCTATTCTACAAGAGTTACAAACAAGAGAAAATGCTAAGCAAACGGAGGAAAAGTGATAATAGTACCAATCTATAAAAAAAAGATAAGACTGAATGCAAGAACTATAGGAATCAATTAATTGAGCATACCAGGAAAAGCATTCACTGAGATGCAGCAGAGGACAATGAAAAGGTATGTGGAAGCAGCGCTTGCAGAGGAACAGGCCAGACTTCAACCAAGATGAACTATAATAGATCAGCTAATTGTGATGAGGCAGATATCAGAGAAGTATACAAAACACAACTAAACCTGCTACAACAACTTTATCAAAAGCTTGTATGAAGTTTATAGTATTTGGCAGAAGGCGTTATGGCAAGTTTTGAGAACATATGTATCCCTAAGAAATCAAACTGATAGAAGACATCTACAGCAAGTCAGTAAGTGTGGTGAGAATAGACAAGAAGTTTATGGAATAGTTCAGGATGACTGTAGGAGTGAGACAAGGATGCATGCTGTCACCAGATTTGTTCAGCATGGTACTGGAAGCAGTAATTGCTGTAGCACTGAGAGATTAAATGGAAAGAGTTCTGTGGAACAACAGAAACTAACCTTAGATTGGCAGATGATACTAACCTCATACCGTTAACCAAGGAGAATTTACAGAGAATTTGTAGAAGGTAGACAAGGAAAGCAGAAAATCCAGATTGAAGATCAGTACAGATATTACAAAAATTATGGCAATTGGAAGACATGAGGAAGAGGTAAAGATCAAAGTCAGAGACAAAGAACTAGAACAAGGGGAAAAATATGTACCTTGGAGAACTACTATCAAAGAATGGGAATTATGAAGACGACATAAGAAGAATCAGACTAGCTGCTACCGTACTCAGAAAAGCTCCAAGATCTGGAAGGCTAATGAGATTTCAATAAAAACAAAAATCAGTGTATATGAGACAGTGCCATGTCAATTCCACTGTATGGGTTGGAATGTCTGGAGTATGAGGTAAGCTCATGAACGAAAGATGTCGACTGCAGAAATGAACTGGCTGAGAGATTCAAGACAGCGGAAAATAAAAATTTAAGTTATAAGAAAACAGATAGGAAAAGGAATGACACTGTTACAAAAGATTCAAGAAAGACAACTACAATGCTTTGGACATGTGTCAAGAACAGACCTGAAAAGTATACCATACCTGGTGATTCACACCCAGAGTGCAAGGAATTAGAAATAGAGGAAGACTGAGGATGTGCTGGTGTCACAGCCCCAAAGACCCATGGGGGTCCCATGGGGAGGGCAGATCAGCATTGTATGTGGCTAACACTGTTGCAAGCATCACAAAGCATGCTGGGAAGGTTAAAAGTGTGAGTGGAAGATTCTTTTGCAGGTTTACGAGAGGGGAAGGGGGGGAGAAAGAAGAAAGCAGAGAACGGGTTAACTCAACACTACAGCTAGCAAACTCAGTCCAAAGATAAGACGCTAACTCCAGCCAGCTCAAGGCCACAGCACACATCTGACTCTCGGCTGCCGGCCAAGAAAGAGGGGGGCCCGGAATCCACAGACCAACCGTGAGAAAGGAAGATTCAACTGAATAGACACAGACCTGCAGAGCCAGCCCATAACAAGCAAGGCAAGCGAAGGCCAGCACAGAGGAAAACAAAGAGGACAACAGAGTGGTGTGTTTTGGAGAAAGTCGAGGAGATCACAGAAAGCCGGTTTGGACTGGCACAAAGAGCACCAGGAACAGAGGTCACAGAATGGAACACCCCCAAAGGAGCCCAGGACTTAAAACCCTCCTGAGAGCTGGAGCTATTCAGAGAGCACAGCAGATTCTTGGACAACGTGGGCGCAGGACAGCACTCCCATCCACCTTTCCCCCACCCTTCTTCTGACATTACACCCAGACCATGCGTGTGTGAGTATGAAAGTGGGTTAGGGCTTGGGGCATTAACGCTTTCTTTCTTCCCCTGAGTGACGTGGGAGCGTTCCCAGCACACTCTGCTGTTATTTTATTATTTTATCAATAAAGCTTTAAAATTTAGACACTTGGTGGTGTGCCTCATCATCTCCTCTCCCCCGCCCCCCGCCCCCCCCCCAAAAAAAGATCCTGTGGCCCAGCCTGATCGACTGTGGCCTCACGAAAATCTGTTACACTGGATGAACACAGAAGAAAAAGGTTTAGAGACTAATTAACCTGTGAAGTGGGTACAAGGCAAAGAATAGTGGAAAGATTGAATTCGATGCCATCATTACTTCTGAGCTGACGGACCGGAATTGAAGAACAAGAGAAATGGCTGGTGCCACAGAGCACATGGGGCCCTGCTATTAGGAAACCTCAAATACGCAAGGGCATGTCTACACTACAAAATTTGATCAACGTAAGTTAGGTTGATCTACAGCCTCCACAGCAATTAAATCAACTACCCTCCTTCTGCCAGTGGTGCCTGTCTTCACCAAGAGTGCTTGCACCGACTGAAGTGGGGCATTGTGAGGCACTGACAGCCACACGGGGCTCACAGCTGGAGCCCCGCAACCCCCCCAGGACAGAGCTCAATTCACAGCAGAGAGCCTACCACCAGTGAAATTGACATTCTTGTCAGTTTCACAGTTGCTATTATTTCACATTTTGTCTTGGGCTCCTGCCCATCAGCCCCTCATCCTGGGGCAGAGCTGGAGACAAAATGTGAAATAATAACAACCGTGAAACTGACAAAGTCAATTTCACTGGTAGTAGGCTCCCTCCTGTGAAATTGAGCCCAAGGGGAGGGGGCAGCGCCTGCTGAGAGCCCTGTGCTCGGCTGACAGCCAACAGGCGATGCAAGTCATGCAGTGTGTAAACAGACACTGCATCACCCTAACTACATCGATCTAACCACTACGCCTCTCGTGGAGGTGGAGTTATTACGTCGATGTAGTGGGCGACTTACATTAGCAGGAGCACCACTGTAATGTAGACACTTAAGAGTTAGGTCCACGTAAATAGCCCTACGTCGACCTAACTCTATAGTGTAAACCAGGCCTAAGCAATGCCACTGAATAACTGAGAACTAGTCTATAGAAGAGGCATCTTTGCTTAAGCAGCTATAAACAACGTTGGTTCTGTTCCTTCACACATCAAGCGTTGCAGGGAGATGAGCAGTATACTTGAAGACACTCAGTAATGCATATTTGTAAGTCCAGTGATTCAACTATAACAGAATTGATCTAATGTTTGTATGGATCCTGGAGAGATGACCATCAGGGCTTAAAGGGGTTGAGCTTAATACCCAAGCCCTTTGAGAGTCAAATTAGGCAAGAAAACCAGTGACAGAAAAAATAATCTATATAACAGCACTAAATCTAATCATTTTCAGTGGTTCTCAAACTTTTGTACTGGGAACCCCTTTCACACAGCAAGCCTCTGAGTCTGACCCCCCTTGTACATTAAAAACACTTCTTTTTATATTTAACACTATTATAAATGCTGGAGGTGAAGTGGGATGGGGATGGAGGCTGACAGCTCGCAACCCCCCATGTAATAACCTCATGACCTCCTGAGGGGTCATGACCCCCAGTTTGAGAACCCCTGATTTAGATGGAGAACATTACATTCCAAGGAAAATAGTTAAGCACAGCACACTGAGAAGGCAAAGTTGCCAATGAAGCCATCAATGTGAATAAATGTCAATTTCCTCAGATGTCAGAGACAACCCACACCAGGGTCACTGACACTTGAGCCCTAGTGTTTAAAACACCCTCCCTCCTCATCAGCAAGAGGCTCTGACAACTCAAAAGCAACTTCAGCTACGCAGCTAGAAGGGTCTGAAAAAGGCAGTGTTGCAGGGAGCTACTTCAATGCACTACGGAACTAAGGAAACCAGGAAAAGAATACAGAAATACTGCCAAAGCCGCAGGGTCTGGAACCAGCCTGAGCAGCTGCAGTTCCAGTAGGAGGAGCACCTTAGCTGACTGCCATCAGAAATTAAGTGAAACAATGTTCTTGGGTACCCAACCCTTGCAGCTGGGCACCCTGCAGCTGGGCTCTGGGGGCAGTGATGCAGGTGTGTGGGCCAGGGAGTGTCCTGCAGCTGGGCTCTGGGAGGGGAGGGTGTGCGTGTGTCTGAGACCGGAGGGGCAGAGTTTTCCCCCTAAGATATGCCCAGGTGGCACATGTGAAAACACCCAAACTGAGGCACCCAACAAAAGCATAACAGAGAAACAGGAACTGGGTTGTCGTAGGGGCTTCTTTAACTCTCTACTCCTGGGGGAATTGGGTTTTGTTGTTTCTATTGTTACAGACATACTTGCTGACAGGTATTTGAAATAAATTACCAAAATAATTGAAAATGGTGTGATTATATTGTGTTATTTTGACAAAATATACAGAATTTTCCAGAAATTTAAAATATTGTGCACAGCATTTTTAATTTTTTGGCACAGAATTCCCCCAGGAGTAAAAATAGTCCTCAGTCAATAGGAAAGGTTCTTTGGCAGATATTTACACCCAGCATATAGGAGTGTTTTATGCAAGGTGAGAGGGTTCTATCTGCCTGTGGCTTGAAACAGAGCGGTTGCATGTCTGTTGATTCTCAGTTTCCTGCCTTTGTTAGTATACCATTTTAGTCTTAGCTTTTTCCATTTACTTTATTTAGAAGGTCCCTCCCCCGGCTTCTTTTATTGGTCCATTATTACCTGGGGTTATGCGAAAGGCCCCAGAGTTTAAGCCCTGGCATGGGTCTTTTCCTATTAGTGATTGGCATTCGAGCTGAGGCCAGCTACATTCAGGAACACTAGAGGCTTAAATGTCATCCTCTGTTGCTGGAAACCCTTCAGAAGAGGAGCAGCTCTAACTACCCACTACTACTTTGCTCCTGCTTGAGATGCAGTGTGTATACCATTAAGAACAGGAAAAATGTCTACATCCCATCTGGAGAAGACCGGAAGGGATAAGAGGGAAAACACAGAATGGCATTGGCCCTTTTGCAGAAGAAGAGAAAGAGAACAAGTTCTCCCCCCTCTCAGCAGCTAGGAGTGGTCAGGGACACTTAGGCCTCCATACCAGGCCACAGCATTTAGACCTGGCTTTGGGAGTAGGGCAGGGGGAGGACATTGATATTTTCATGGGGCTAGCCTTATTAGAACAAACCTTATTAATAATAAGGCATTGAATGCAAAAGATGCTGACAATTTAAAATGTTACAAGTGACTAATTTCCCATTTCAGTTTATTTTTAGTGTTTATAACAAATGCAAGAAGAGCCAAATTTTTTTTTCCACTTAATGTCATTAAAGCAACACTTTCATCTTGAATGTTAAGCTAAGTAGCCAAGTTAGATAGAAGGCCCTTTAATAGCATGCCTAGTGTTCTTTCTCTGAAGTTTTTTTTTTTTTAAATAAAGTTATTTTCAGGAGGAGAGACTGGGTGGGCCCAAGAACAGCAAAATGGGCTCCCCTCTCTATGCACATATGTGTCTGCCTGCTCTTCAGCAGCAGCATAACTCCTCTCTGGGAATTGCAGAGGAGTTCCTGCAAGTAAAGAACTCCCCACTCCTTTCCTCCCCCTGACCCCACCCCACTAATCCCTGCTTCCTATAGGGATCTGGAGGCCTCTCTCTGTGAACTCCCTGCTTCAGAGAGAAGAGGGCTCCCCCGGCCTTCATGGACTTCTGTTACTCCCCAGCCCCATTCATGGGGATAATGACTGAAGAAAGGGAGTGTGTGAAACCCAATGTTTCGGTCCTGTTGAAGAGTCTAGGGAGTGCATGGAGCTCCCCATCCCCTTGTTCAGGGACGGAGAGGAAGAGGTTCTCCACTTTGGAGAAAGCCCCAAGTACCAAAGAGTTTTAGAAGTAGGAATAAATAGCTCCTAATCTGATTTTAAAAGATTATCTGAATCACTAGATTGTTAATGTACTCTGTACAAAGCTGAGTATGAACTAATATGACTGTTTTCTACTTTATTATCAGCCTTATAATTTCTAGCAGGACCAGAAGATCAGAGTTGCAAGCAGACAAAGGAACAGCAGGAGTCTTCAACAGCTGTTCAATGTGACCGGTGAAGGATTTTAAAAGAGGATGCATGTCCCCTTTGCTTCTTTATGTTGTAAGAAACAAGACTGAAATGAGGTTTTCTGCTGTGTATTTTCTAAAGTTATTGATTTGTACCCAAGAAAGCTCAGGAACATTAAGTCTATTCTTCCCTATTTTACTGGAAGACTTCAGAAATGTCTATTGTCAGCTCCCACACCTTAACTGGAGGGAGAAATCAACAAGATACATCTTTTTCTTCCAAATGTTTATTGATGTAACATGTATTAAACAAAACAAAGTTGAATCTCTTGCCCTCAATTACTCAGCTTGCAGTGACTTATTAACCATTTAGATTGTGGCTGTGCCCAAGATGTGCTTGGTGCTTTCCAACCATGTCCTTTGTAATGTCAATTTTACAAGTTCAAGTAACTATAAAATTTTCCAGGGTAGACATGACCTGGTGCTCTAATGTTTGAAAACAAGCAGAAAAAACCCAAACAGCCTTTTTGAACAAAGTTGGGCATTTTTTATACTTGAAAGAAACAAAATAGGACCCAAGTCCAATATCCTCCCACCCTGGAAGGTCTAATTTTTTTTCTCATTTAGTACAACTACTTAATACTTACACTTTTTGTCAGAAGCAGAGATTCAATCATAATAGAAGAGCACAGACTGCTTCTAAAAAAAGACGGTTACTAACTTTGCTCATATCCATTCCAATTAGGTGTGTGCGCGCCGCGTGCACGATCGTCGGAAGATTTTTACCCTAGCAACACCCGGTGGGTCGGCTGAGGCGCCCCCTGGAGTGGCGCCCTCATGGCGCCGGATATATGCCCCTGCCGACCCAGCGCCCCCTCAGTTCCTTCTTGCCGGTTACTCCGACAGAGGGGAAGGAAGGCGGGTTTGGAATGGATATGAGCAACACATCTCGAAGAACAACAGTTACAAAGGTAAGTAACCGTCTTTTCTTCTTCGAGTGCTTGCTCATATCGATTCCAATTAGGTGACTCCCAAGCCTTACCTAGGCGGTGGGGTCGGAGTGAGATGTCGCGGAGTGAAGGACCGCTGAACCAAATGCCGCATCATCCCTGGACTGCTGCACTATGGCGTAGTGGGAAGCGAAGGTATGTACAGATGACCAAGTCGCTGCCCTACAGATCTCCTGTATGGGCACATGAGCCAGGAAGGCGGAGGACGAAGCTTGAGCCCGAGTGGAGTGGGCAGTGAGGCGGGTAGTTGGGACACCAGCCAAGTCAAAGCAAGCACGGATGCATGATGTAATCCAAGACGATATTCGCTGCGAGGAGACCGGGAGGCCCTTCATTCGGTCTGCCACCGCTACGAACAGCTGGGATGTCTTTCGAAAAGGTTTTGTTCATTCGATGTAAAAGGCGAGAGCCCTACGAACATCTAGGGAATGAAGCTGTTGTTCCCTCCGCGAAGCGTGCGGCTTCGGAAAGAAGACCGGGAGGAAGATGTCTTGGTTGACATGGAAGGCCGAAACCACTTTAGGGAGGAAGGCGGGGTGCGGTCGCAGCTGTATCTTGTCCTTATGGAACACCGTATACGGTGGGTCCGATGTGAGGGCCCGAAGTTCCGAGACTCATCTCACCGATGTGATAGCGATGAGTAAAGCCATTTTCCAGGAAAGTGACAGAAGCGAGCAGGTGGCCATCGGCTCGAAGGGGGCACCCATGAGTATAGATAGGACCAGATTGAGGTCCCACGTAGGGGCCGGATGACAGATTGGTGGGTATAGACGTTCCAAACCCTTGAGGAACCTGCTGACCATAGGGTTGGAGAAAATCGAGCGCCCGTTTTCGCCGGGGTGGAAGGCCGAAATCGCTGCCAGGTGTACCCTGATGGATGAGACAGCTAGGCCTTGCAGTTTCAGGGACCAGAGATAGTCTAAGATGGTAGGTACTGGCACCTCCAGAGGGGCAGTCTTGCTCAGGGCACACCAGCAGGAGAAACGCTTCCATTTGGCCAGGTATGTGGATCTAGTGGAGGGCTTTCTGCTACCCAAGAGTACTTGCTGCACTGAGGTGGAGCAACGCAGCTCCGATCGAGTTAGCCATGCAGCATCCATGCTGTGAGATGGAGGGACTGCAGGTCCAGATGACATAACCTGCCGTGTTCTTGAGTGATCAGATCCGGCCACAATGGGAGAGGAATCGGTTCGGACACTGACAGGTCGAGGAGAGTGGTGTACCAGTGCTGTCTGGGCCACGCTGGAGCGATCAAGATCAGGCGGGCCCTGTCTCTGCGTAACTTGAGGAGGAACTTGTGGACCAACGGGAACGGAGGAAAGGCATAGAGCAGATGGTCTTTCCACGATATCAGGAAGGCGTCCGATCGGGAGCCCGGGGAGCGTCCCTGGAGGGAGCAGAATACCTGGCAGTTCCGATTCTCGCGAGAGGCGAAAAGGTCCATCTGGGGAAATCCCCACTTCCGGAAAACAGAAAGGATAACGTCTGGACGTATCGACCACTCGTGCTTCAGGAAGGATCTGCTGAGGCGGTCTGCCAGGGTGTTCTGGACTCCTGGGAGAAATTATGCCACCAGGTGTAGCGAGTGGGCTATGCAAAACTCCCAGAGGCGTATGGCTTCCTGACAGAGGAGGTAGGATCGTGCTCCTCCTTGCTTGTTGATGTAAAACATGGCCGTTGTGTTGTCTGTGAAGATTGCGACACAACGGCCCTGAAGATGCTCGTGGAATACCTGACATGCCAGCCGTACAGCTCTCAGTTCCCTGACATTGATATGCAGAACTATTTCCTGTGTGGACCAAAGACCTTGTGTGCGAAGGCCCGCGAGGTGAGCGCCCCAGCCCAGCGATGACGCATCCGTGGTCAGGACTAGAGAGGGCTGCGGGGCGTGGAAAGGCATCCCGCCGCAAACGAGGCTGTGGTTCAGCCACCAACGCAGAGAGGCTAGGATCG
The DNA here is from genome assembly GCA_003942145.1 of Platysternon megacephalum. Lineage (NCBI taxonomy): Eukaryota > Metazoa > Chordata > Testudines > Platysternidae > Platysternon > Platysternon megacephalum. The sequence goes on from QXTE01000083.1 coordinate 5,057,193, forward strand.
CCGTCGGCACCGTGAGTACTGTGTCCAAACTGTCCCGGCCTGGACGGTACACTGACGATAGCCAGGTCTGAAGTGGGCGGAGGCGTAGTCTGGCATGCCTGGTCACGAAAGTGCACGAGGCCATGTGGCCCAGGAGACCGAGACACGCGCGTGCTGTCGAGGTTGGGAACCGCAGGAGGCCGTGGATAACGGTTATGATGGACAGGAAGCGGGCCTGCAGTAGGCACGCCTTGGCGAGAGAGGAGTCCAGGATCGCCCCAATGAAGTCTATTCTCTGGGTTGGCTGCAAAGTGGACTTTTCGGCGTTGAGCAGCAAACCCAGGCGCCTGAACAAGCTCATGGTGAAGCGAACATGGGACTGCACCTGTAGCTCGGAACGACCCCGAATGAGCCATCGTCGAGGTACGGGAACACTTGGATCCGATGGCGTCGGAGCGAGGCCGCTACGACGGCCATACACTTTGTGAAAACCCTTGGTGCTGTGGACAGGCCGAAGGGAAGGACGGTAAATTGGAAATGCTGCCGATTGACCACAAAGCGAAGGAAACGCCTGTGAGGCGGGTAAATTGCTATGTGGAAGTACACATCCTTCATGTCGAGGGCGGCGTACCAGTCTCCATGATCCAGGGAAGGAATAATGGTCCCCAGTGAAACCATGCGGAACTTCAACTTTACCATGAATTTGTTGAGTCCACGCAGGTCCAGGATGGGCCGAAGTCCCCCTTTTGCCTTGGGGATTAGGAAGTAACGGGAGGAAAAACCCCTGCCCCTGAAATCCTTCGGGACCTCTTCCACCGCCCCGACAGACAGGAGCGCTTGAACCTCCTGTAAGAGGAGTTGCTCGTGAGAGGGGCCCCTGAAGAGGGACGGGGGGGGGGGGGGGAGGGGGGGGGCGAAAGAAACTGCAGATGGTATCCAGTTTCCACCCTGCGTAAGACCCAGTGGTCTGAAGTTATGCTGGACTACGCAGGGAGGAAATAGGAAAGGCGGTTGGAGAAAGGAGGGAAAGGATCTGATAAGGAGACTGGTGCTCCGTCCTCGGGCGCACCCTCAAAAGTTTTGCCTAGGCCCCGCCGATGGTCTTGGGGGGCCTTGATTCTGGGCCGATGGAGGACCAGATTGTCTCCTCCTATTACCACGGCCACGCCTTCTAGTGAAGTCTTGCCGCGGCCAAGGGTTAGGGTAGGTGCGCTGTGGTTGAGGCCGGAAGGGCTGACGTTGCGTTACCGGGGTATGCATGCCCAGTGAACGCATAATGGCTCTATTGTCCTTCAGACTTTGAAGTCTGGGATCAGTCTTGTCCAAAAAGAGCCCCTGGCCATCAAAGGGTAGGTCTTGAATTGTTTGTTGTAGCTCAGGTGGAAGACCCGACACCTGTAGCCATGAAATGCGGCGCATAGCCACGCCCGAGGCTAAAGTCCTAGCCACCGAGTCCGCCGCATCCAAAGACGCCTGTAGAGATGTCCTCGTCACTGTTTTGCCCTCTTGTACTAAGGCCCCAAACTCCTCCCTGGAGTCTTGGGGGAGCAGCTCCCTGAACTTCCCCATTGAGCTCCAGGTGTTATGATTATAACGGCTCAGGAGGGCCTGCTGGTTAGCTACCCTGAGCTGTAGGCCGCCAGTCGAATAAATTTTGCGCCCAAATAAATCCAGGCGCCTAGCTTCCTTGGACTTAGGAGCAGGCGCTTGCTGGCCGTGTCACTCCCTTTCGTTTACAGACTGTACAACGAGGGAACAGGGTAGGGGGTGAATATACAAGTATTCGTAGTCCTTAGAGGGCACCATGTATTTCCTTTCCACCCCTCTGGCCGTGGGAGGAATAGATGCAGGGGACTGCCAGATCGTGTTGGCATTAGTCTGCGTAGTCCGAATAAAGGGTAGGGCCACCCGTGTAGGGGCATCGGTCAATAAGATGTCCACCACCGGGTCCTCGACTTCCACCACCTCCTCCACCTGGATGTTCATGTTCAGTGCCACCCTACGTAACAATTCCGGGTGTGCACGAAGATCTATAGGTGGTGGGCCAGAGGAGGACGAGCCCGCTACAGCCTCGTCGGGCGAGGATGAGGACGACAGCCCTGGGACTAGCGGATCCTGGGGAAGGTCAGGTTGAGGAGCGTCCGGTTGCCCTAGGTCCACCACGCTAGGGGCATGGGCCTGGTCTGATGGGAGGGTAGTCGCCTCTGGAGTTGCTTGGGGAGGACGGCTCATGGTGGCCTCCGGCACCCGGGACTCCGAATGTACAGAGCGAAAAGCGCCCGGGGGGGCACTTTGGGCTTGGTGATATGCCCAAGGAGTCCAGAAGGACCATTGTGGGGGCCCCTGGTCAGGATCCTGTGCTTCATCCTGGCCCTGGCTAGCGCCATCCGCGTCTTGGCCCTGGACGCGGCGGCCACTGCCCGCTTGCGACAACGTCGAGTTTGGTCGTGAGGGCCAAGGCGGGGCCGAGCTCCCATACCGCGGTACACCGTCCTGCTCTGTTGCTCCGCGCGTGGGAGCTGGAGATCGGTGCCAGGGTCTCTGTCGGTACCGCGACCGGGACCGACGGTCATAACGGTGACGGGAAGTCGACCTAGATCTCAACGAGGATCTGTCTCTCTGGCGGCGCTGGGATCGGCTGCGAGACGATCGGTGCCGGGAGCGGTGCCGGGAGCTGGATCGGTACCGGTCATATCGAGAAGGAGACCTTCGTGAAGCGGAGCGGTGCCGCGAGTACGACCAGCGCCGAGATGGGGATCGGTGCCGGGACTGCGAGCGGTGCCGAGTCCGGGACCATCGGCGAGACCGGGACCAGGATCTAGACCTGGACCTGGACCGAGACCGGTGTCGAACTGACCTGCTCTGTGACGGAGGACACATGAAGGCGGGTTTCCCTATAGATGGGACCGTTCTCACCGGCGGTACCGGAAGGTGAGACAGTCCAGGCTCCGTCAGCGCGATTAGGTCACGGGCCGTGGAGAAGGTCTCCGGGGTGGACGGAAGTCCGAGCTCAACCACGGCGTGCACCGGGGAGCTTATGCGCACCGAACTCAACAGCACTTGAGGTGCCGGAATCGACGGTGCCAGCGTTGGAGCCCTCGTGGGGCGGTCCAGTACGGTCCTTTGCTCCGAAGAGGGTACCAGTGGAGCCTGCAACAGCACCGGAGCAGCAGGTGTTTTGTGCTGCTTCTTAGGCCGCGGAGACAGCGAACAATGTCGCGGCTGTACCGGTGCCGGAGACATCCGGTGCCGAGAGTCTTTACTGGTACCGGGCCGTTGCGGTGCCAGGGGCGCGCTGCGGACCGACGGTGCCTGGGACGCGCTCGGTGCCGCGGACACCGGGCTAAGTGCCGCTTCCATTAGGAGCTGCTTTAAACGAAAGTCCCGCTCCTTTTTTGTCCAAGGCTTGAAGGCCTTACAAATGCGGCACTTATCAGGCTGCTGAGATTCCCCCAGGCACTTCAAGCAGGAGTCGTGGGGGTCTCCTATAGGCATCGGCTTGAGACAAGCCGAGCAAGGCTTGAAACACGGAGACCTGGGCATGAGCCCTGGTGCCGGGGAGGAGGGACGGGGATCAACCCCGACCCCTCCAAGTACTATCTACACTAACTGTTCAAACTATTAACTACACTAAACACTATCTATATAACGAGTAAGCTAGGGAGGTGGAGGTCAGCTATGCCGCTCTCCACAGTTCCAACGACCGTCACGGGCGGTAAGAATGAACTGAGGGGGCGCTGGGTCGGCAGGGGCATATATCCGGCGCCACTCCAGGGGGCGCCTCAGCCGACCCACCGGGTGTTGCTAGGGTAAAAATCTTCCAACGATCGTGCACGCAGCGCGCACACACCTAATTGGAATCGATATGAGCAAGCACTCGAAGAAGAACTAAGTGTTCCCTGCGTGTCTTCCCGTAGTACTGATCTTCATGTCCTGATAGGCACCATCCAGATGCCTTCCTTATTGTGATTACTACAATTGTAGCCTCAAGAGATTACACAGCTTCTCAATTCAAATTAATCAAAGTTTTGAAATATATTCCAATCTTTTTAAATCTGCTTTAAAATTTTCTTTTTGATTTAAGCTAAAGTCAGTAGGTTTCCTTTAAAAAAATCGGGCCACATTGAGCCCCATGATGTCACTTTCCAATGTCATCTTGGTGATTTTATACATATTTTATTAAAACTTTTACAAGTTACAATAATTTTACAGCTACCCACCCTGCAAACCTTGCCTGGGCTCTGTAAGTCAAGTTATGTTCTGCCTTCTCATGCATAAATCACTAGTAGTAAGTAGAGGTTCTGCAGGCAAAGAGTAGCCCTATGGGTTAACAACTGTAATTTTGTACTCAGTTCTGTTGAGAATGTAGAAGGAATTGAATCCAGCTTACACTCTGAGTTGTGCTGACTACAGGACTAACAGAAGTACAAACTTAGCAACTAATTTAAGCAGACGCAATTCCAAATACACAAAAAGAGAGCTGTTGAGTACCCTGATACCATTCTTACCCAATGATTTTCATGTTAAAACTGCATTTTAAAAATGAGAGGTCATTTGTTCATATTTGCAACTTATAGGAGACATACTCAGCAACATGACTCAAAAATTTTAAAATGAGACAATTTTAAAATTGTATTATTAAATAATTCCTTAGCACTTGGGCCTAAAACTTTTATCAACTGGAGTCAGAGTAGGTATATAATGACCACCAAATATAAAAACCATCATATCTTCTGATATTTAAAAAAAATCCAAAATATTTTAGTAAGACAAGATACTTTACATTTACATATTACAACCATCAGAAATTAAAATTAACAACTGATCTAGTAATTTGTATTTCACTAGACTGATGAATTTCAGTTTTAGGTTATCATACACTAGCAAAATACATACTCCAAATTTATACCATCAAATGGAAATGTTTCAATAAAAAGGCTTCTTGAAAAAAATTCAAATACACTCATTCATATTAGGTTTTCTAATATTAAAACCTAACTATTGTGTCTAATTTACTTAGCTATGTACTTAGGGTAACTAAAGCGTTAATAAAGAGGCTATCAAAGAACTGTGGTGCTTGCTCTGAAATAGAGAAAACCCAAATATTATCCTTTCAGTGTTGAAAACATTAGCTCTCTAATAAAGATTTGTGTTTTCAAACTAGTAGTGCAAAACAAATATCCTAACAACTTAACAAGATTTTACTTACCTATTAGAATGCTGCAATATACAGTGGTCCTCACATTGATTACCCTTAACATCTGTAAAAAAAGAACCAAAACCAATCACTACACTAAGCTAGAAACATGCAAGAACCAATGCACTGAAATGTATTTTTGCATACTAAGATGGACTTATAGTTCATGAAGAAGGTTCCTACACACTTCAGTGGAGGATTGCGGATGATGAATAGCAATCTCTGTGCCTCAGTTCCCCCATCTGTAGAACAGGAGTCATATTTTCCTCCTTTGTAAACTGCTTTGAGATCACTGATGAAAAGCACTATATGGAGGAATGGTATGATGGGACTGCCTACAATGGCATGTGGCCCATTGGTGACTGATAGTAGCAAAAATCCCCAACAGCCAAAGATGGGACACTAGATGGGGAAAGCTCCGAGTTACTACAGAGAATTCTCTCTCAGGTATCTGCATGGTGGAACTTGCCCACATGCTAAGGGTCTAACTCAGTGGTCCCCAACCTTTTTGTGGCCAGTAGCACATTCATGTTTTCAGAAGAGTGTGGCGGGCGCCAACAATTTTTCAAGGCTTATTTTGTATTTGTACATTAAATAATACGAAAAAAATATTTAATATTACATAATATATGAATCCAGAGAGAAGAGAGAAGCCACGAGGACAGAGAACACCAGCGCCCACAGCCCCGGAGTACTCTGTCCCCAGCAGGCGCGGGGCCCCGGCTTCTCTCCCCTGCTGGGCACTAGGCGGGAGCACATAAATGCCCCGGCGGGCGCCATGGCACCCGCAGGCACCACGTTGGGGACCACTGGTCTAACTGATCACCATATTTGGGATCGGGAAGGAATTTTCCCACGGGTCAGAATGGCAGAGACTCTCGGGGGGTTTCCCTTTCCTCTGCAGCATAGGGCATGGTTTGCAGGTTTAAATAAGTATAAATGGTGAATTCACTGTAAGTTGAAGTCTTTAAACCACGATTTGAGGATTTCAGTAACTCAGCCAGAGGTTAGGGGGTCTATTTCAGGAGTGGGTGGGTGAGGTTCTATGGCCTGCAATGTGCAGAAGGTCAGACTAGACAATCACGATGGTTCCTTCTGACTTAAAGTCTATGAGCTAGATATTATCACTGTTGTTACTGATGCAGTAGAGTGTAATACTAACATTTAGCTATTGAGCATTTAAAAGATCAAGAAACTAAAAATAGCTAAACATATGCAAGCTGAACTGATCACATCAGGTATTGTTTGGCAAGGCAAAGATGACTGAAATACTTTCAATAGTTTCAAAAGCAAGATATGCTAAAAGGAGCAGACTGAAGTACCCTACCCCAAGATCTTCATTCCATAGGGCTGGTCTACACATGAAAGTTATTCCGGAATAAGTGTCAATTTAAAGCAAAGGAGCTATTCCAGAATAACTCCATGGGTGGACAAACTTATTCTGGAATAAAGTTCCTTTACTGGTTTAGCTTAATCCACTTCCAAAACTAATTTGGAAAAGGGCAATTATAGCTATTCCTAAATACTCGCATAAACAAGCAAAGATTGTGTGTGCATACTTCACTTTAAGGTCTAGTTTTCTCCATCATGTACACAATGTTAATGTTACTTACACATGCACAGAACAGAAAGCATGATTTTGAGGAACTAGTCCTACAATGCTTACATCAGCAAGATTCTCACTGAAGTCTGCACAATAACAAGAGTTACTCCTGGGGGAAATCATGTCCCCTGCAGATTCCCCCCCGAAAACACATTCTGTCTGGCGGTGCTGCAATTACACCTTTCACGGACCAGGGGCTGCTGTGGTGCCAGAAGAGAGGGCAGTGGGTTCAGGGCCAGAGCAGCCAGCCATGGAGAGGGAGGGGGCAGTGGCTGCCTTCCTCACCCGCGAGGCCAGCGGGGGGGGGGGAGCAGACAGAGCAGGGCACAGAGGGCTGCTGGGGGTCACAGACTGGGGTTCAGATGAGCTAGTGGGGGGGGGGACACAGACTGGGGCAGGCGCACAGGAGCTAGTCGGGTAACAGCATTGAGCCAGGTGTTGAATGGGAGTGGGTTGTAGGGCCACATGCGGACGAGGGGTGGCTGAGTGGGACTGCCAGGACACATGGGGACAGGGGCAGATGTGCCTGGATGAATAGGAGAGGCTGGGGTCAGCCAAGGTCTTCATGGGGGAGGCTCCTCAACTCCCTAACAATCCCTCCCTCCCACCCCCCACATACACACACAAAATACAGTTCCATACTTCTCCCACCCACACCAAACAACCCTCCAGGTTCACACCCAGGCTCCTTCCCTCTCCATTACTTCCCTCTCCCTGAGCTCCTTCATTACTCCCGACTCCCCCAAGCCTTCACACTGCTTCTGAGGGGTGCAAGAAATAGGTTTCTGTATTGTAGTTTAAATGAATTATTACTCAAAGTTCTGTATTAATATGCCTAGTAAGGAATCTATTTGTCAAAAAAAACATTTCCTGAATCTTTTTTGTTGTCTTTATTGTTACAGACATGCTTGCTAACAGGTATTTTGAAATAAGTTGCCAAAATAATTTAAAATGATGCAATTAAACTGTGTTATTTTGACAAATAAAATACGCAGAATTTTTAAAATTTTGGCGCAGAATTCCTCCAGGAATAAAGGGGGTCTCAGATCAAATCTACAGGCAGGTTTGTACCCATTTAACTTTTAGTTTTTACTGCTTTACTCCAGGGGGAATTCTGCACCGCTCCATGTAATTCATGTCCCATACAGATTTCTTTGCTTTCCAGCAGAAAAATGACTTTCTGACAGGGAAGCAAAGGGAAGCTGCAAGAGCAGTCACACACCACTCCCTAGCAAAGCAGGTACATCGTTTCAGGCACCCAGAGCAGTCGGTGGAGAGATAAATCATGGCGGGGCTGGGGACACCCCAGCCAGTGGCTCCTACCCTGAGCCGGGATCAGCTGCTAATCCCGGCTGGGCTGAGGCAGGAGAGGACGGGACTTCCTCTTCCCCTGCAAGGAGGTCTGACACAGCTCCAGACACCATCCCCAGAAACCTCCCCCAGATGCAGGAAGCTCAGCATCCTTCCCTGCTTCCTGCCTCCATCACTCCTCAACTGTGGGGTGAGGAGTCTCTGTACAGGGAGCTGCTCCCCCATCCACCCAACCCTCTTGCATCTGGACCTCCCATACCCAGACACCTCTGCCAAGCCTCAGCAGGTACATCCAGAACCCCCCTAGCCCTCCATACCCAAACCCCACCGCATTGAACCTCAACCCCTGCATCTGGAGCCCTCTGCACCCAGACCCCCTGCCTCCAAACCCCCATCCCTGCACCCAGACCACCCCCACTGAGCTCCTTGCACTCAAACCCCAACTCTGATGTCCATCCCCCTGCACCACCCTGAGCCCCCACATCACTGACCCCCAACTAGCTGTACCCAGACCCCCACTCCACCAAGCCCCACTCTCCCAGCACCCAGACCCCTCTGCTGAGCCCCAACCAGCTTCACCTGGAAGCCCTTGCAGAGTCCCAGTGCCCCTGCACCTGGAACCTTCCCCCTCCCCTGTGCATCCACACCCAGACCCCCCACTGAGCTGCCTGCACCCATATTGTCCCGCACAGAATCCTCTCACCCCCCACCTAGATCCTCCACCCCCCAGAGCCCCTCCACACTTGGATCCTGCCTGGTAGAGCCTGCCTGCCCCACACCTGGTGTGCCTGGAGCAGAGGGGCAGGGCCCCAGGGCTTTTCTAGGGCAGATCCAGGGCTTGTGCTCTGTCAGGATCGGGTGCAGCCTCACCTTTGAGTCCCAGGGGTTGGGGGGGGGGGGGGCTGCTGGGTGATCTCCCACCTTCAGCAAGCCAGTGACCTGTGCTCCCCACTGCCATGCCAGAGCCTCTGCATTTATTTATTGACAAATAAAACTTGCAGAATTTTAAAATATTGTGGGCAGAATTTTTAATGTTTGGCGCAAAATTTCCCCAGGAGTACTACTTGTATTCTCACAGCACCTCGCAGCTCCAGTCACAGACCAACACCTCACTGCACTAACTGATGTACAACACAGAACAAAGAGACAGCCCTGCAGCCCCAAGGAGTTTACAATCTAAGTATAAAACAAGAGACAACAGATGGATACAGGCAGACTAGCAAATGAGTCCAAGAAAACCAGAAGACAATGTTAGCATAATATTAGTCAGCATGACAGGCAGCTGTCTCAGCACAGCACCAGGGAGTGTTTTCCTACCCAAATAGTTAAATATGCAATCCCCACTGCGGGCTCAGGTAGACTGGTACAAAGCTGCCTTATAATGCTGACGTTTATTCTCTTCAGTTTGCTGGAATAAGCTGTACTGGTATAAGGCACGTCTGTATCAGGATATCTGCATCTACACAAGGAAGTACTGTACACTGCTTCAGCTATATTGGTTTCACACTGATGCACCCAAAGTGACTGCATAGACCAGCCCTCACATGTACAACACACAGCCACGCACCACCCCGCCCCCCGTCACACAAAACCCGCCCACCCAAGCTCAGTGGGGCTTTCAACTGTGCGACCCGGCGCACCCAGGCTGCAGGCTAAAGCCTGAGCGAGGCTTTCACGCCAGCTGCTAACTCGGCCCCTTGGCAGGGAGGACACCGGCTAAGCGCTGACAGCCCGGCCGCGCCTCCCCACCGGGCCCAGGACGACCAGGCCCGCGCAGACCGAGCGCAGCCCGGCGGGCTCTACGCGGGGGGGGGGCGGCGGACCCTGGCGAAGTACCAGTCCCCGGGGGGCGGCAGAGGAGACCCGGCCCCTCCCCCGTGACAGGGTTTGTCCCCGCGCGGGGGGGGGGCGGGTACCTGGCTTGTACCAGCGCGTGAAGTACCGCTCCGTCACACCCGGCGCCGCGGCCATGCCCGCTCCCACCCGCCGGCAAGCGCGTCTCCCTCCAGTCACGGGGTTACCGCGAGCCAATCAGCGCGCGAGTCCCTTCCCGGATTGCGTCCAGGCGGCGGCGGGAGGGGCCCCTGTCGCTCGGCGGGAAGAGCCTCTGCGCGTCTCTGAGACACGTGCGATGGGCGGTGCCCTGCCAGCACGTGGCTTCTCAGCCGGAGACGTTGACACATCGGTTCAGCACTGACTCAGCCGCTGCTGAAAAATCATCAATACATTTTGTGGAGCCGCTATGTTGTCCCCAGATGAGAGAATGAGCTAAGTCTCACTGCAGATAAGGTGGAGGTAATTCTCTTTGATGGGGGGAACCACCTAAAGAGTGTGGCAGGAATATCTTCTGCCCCTGTGAGTGCTAGGACAAATCATTTTGATGACCCTTTGATGAGCGATAGCAGAATTTGGGGTCTTGCACATCAGTTTCCTGTTTGGGGCAGAGGCAGGTGAAAGTCAGAGCAATTTGCTTATACACAAACTCAGTTTCCTTGAACAGGGGGTAATAAACAGCTTACAAGCAACTCCTTCCTGCAGGGATCTCAGGGAAGCACCTTTGCCCTATCCCCAGAAGCAGCTGTCTTGTGTCTGGTCTCTCTCCAGGCCCTCATCCAAGCATCAGAGCTTAACAAATTCTGTCTAAACAACCAGTGGGGCCCCTGGACGATCGAGATACAAAAGGAGCGCTTAAAGACGATAAAGTCATTGCGGAGAAACTAAATGGATTCTTTGCTTCAGTCTTCACGGCTGCGGATGTTAGGGAGATTCCCACACCTAAGCCGGCTTTTGTAGGTGACAAATCTGAGGAACTGTCACAGATTGAAGTGTCACTAGAGGAGGTTTTGGAATTAATTTATAAACTTTACAGTAACAAGTCACCGGGACCAGATGGCATTCACCCAAGAGTTCTGAAAGAACTCAAATGTGAAGTTGCAGAACTATTAACTAAGGTTTGTAAACTGTCCTTTAAATCGGCTTCTGTACCCAATGACTGGAAGTTAGCTAATGTAACGCCAATATTTAAAAAGGGCTCTAGAGGTGATCCCGGCAATTACAGACCTGTAAATCTAATGTCGGTACCGGGCAAATTAGTCAAAACATAAACTGTTGAGCAATGGTCAACAGGGTTTCTGTAAAGGGAAATCGTGTCTTACTAATCTATTAGAGTTCTTTGAAGGGGTCAACAAACATGTGGACAAGGGGGATCCAGTGGACATAGTGTACTTAGATTTCCAGAAAGCCTTTGACAAGGTCCCTCACCAAAGGCTCTTACGTAAATTAAGCTGTCATGGGATAAAAGGGAAGGTCCTTTCATGGATTGAGAACTGGTTAAAAGACAGGGAACAAAGGGTAGGAATTAATGGTAAATTCTCAGAATGGAGAGGGGTAACTAGTGGTGTTCCCCAAGGGTCAGTCCTCGGACCAATCCTATTCAACTTATTCATAAATGATCTGGAGAAAGGGGTAAACAGTGAGGTGGCAAAGTTTGCAGATGATACTAAACTGCTCAAGATAGTTAAGACCAAAGCAGACTGTGAAGAACTTCAAAAAGATCTCACAAAACTAAGTGATTGGGCAACAAAATGGCAAATGAAATTTAATGTGGATAAATGTAAAGTAATGCACATTGGAAAAAATAACCCCAACTATACATACAATATGATGGGGGCTAATTTAGCTACAACGAATCAGGAAAAAGATCTTGGAGTCATCGTGGATAGTTCTCTGAAGATGTCCACGCAGTGTGCAGAGGAGGTCAAAAAAGCAAACAGGATGTTATTAATCATTAAAAAGGGGATAGAGAATAAGACTGAGAATATATTATTGCCCTTATATAAATCGATGGTATGCCCACATCTCGAATACTGCGTACAGATGTGGTCTCCTCATCTCAAAAAAGATATACTGGCACTAGAAAAGGTTCAGAAAAGGGCAACTAAAATTATTAGGGGTTTGGAACGGGTCCCATATGAGGAGAGATTAAAGAGGCTAGGACTCTTCAGCTTGGAAAAAAAGAGACTAAGGGGGGATATGATAGAGGTATATAAAATCGAGTGATGTGGAGAAAGTGGATAAGGAAAAGTTATTTACTTATTTCCATAATACAAGAACTAGGGGTCACCAAATGAAATTAATAGGCAGCAGGTTTAAATCAAATAAAAGGAAGTTCTTCACGCAGCACACAGTCAACTTGTGGAGCTCCTTACCTGAGGAGGTTGTGAAGGCTAGGACTATAACAGCGTTTAAAAGAGAACTGGATAAATTCATGGTGGTTAAGTCCATTAATGGCTATTAGCCAGGATGGGTAAGGAATGGTGTCCCTAGCCTCTGTTTGTCAGAGGGTGGAGATGGATGGCAGGAGAGAGATCACTTGATCATTGCCTGTTAGGTTCACTCCCTCTGGGGCACCTGGCATTGGCCACTGTCAGTAGACAGGATACTGGGCTGGATGGACCTTTGGTCTGACCCGGTACGGCTGTTCTTATGTCTCTTTTCTTCCCACAGCCACTGTACATTTTACCTGGGAAACACCTAGTTCAGGCTGCTAACCGAGGCTGCACAGGCTGGCCAGGTGGGCATTTACTGTCCTGTTGACTGTTGACCCCTGACTAGGGTTGCCAGGCATCCAGTTTTTGACCAGAACGCCTGGTCGAAGAGGAACCCTGGTGGCTCTGGTTGGCACCACCGACCAGGCCATTAAAAGTCCAGTCAGCAGCGCAGCGGGGGCCGGGGCTAAGGCAGGTTCCCTGCCTGCCCTAGCTCCGCGTGGCAGAGGTGTAGGTGGCCAGGGAGGCTCCGTGTGCTGCCCCGTCCCAAGTGCTGGCGCTGCAGCTCCTATTGGCTGGGAACTGCGACCAATGGGAGCTGCGGAGGCAGCACCTCTGGGCGCAGGGGCAGTGCACAGAACCTCCCTAGTCACCCATGCACCTAGGGGCTGCAGGGATCTGGCGGCTGCTTCCGGGGAGCTGCAGTAAGCGCCGCCGGGACCACGCACACTGAACCCCCTCCAACACCCCAACCCCCAGCCCAGAGTTCCTTTCTGAACCCAAACTCCCTCCCAGAGCCCGCACCCCCACACACCGCCCCAACCCCCCGCCCCAGCTCTGAGCCCCTCCTGCACTACAAACCCCTCATCCCCAGCCTCACCCCAGAGCCTGCACTCCCACCTGGAGGCCTAAGCCCCCAGCCAGAGCCCACATCCCCTCTCGCACTCTGAACTCCTTGGCCCCAGCCTGGAGCCCTCTCCCAGACCCCAAATCCATCATCCCCGGCCCCACCCCAGAGCCCACACCCTCAGCTGGAGACCTCACTCCTCCGCACCCCAACTCCCTTCCCCAGCCCGGTGAAAGTGAGTGAGGGTGGGGAAGAGCGAGCAACAGAGGGAGGGGGGATGGAGTGAGCAGGGGCAGGCAGGGCCTCAGAGAAGGGGCAGGGGTGGGGCCTCAAGGCAGGGGCGGGGCAGGGTTGTTCAGTTTTGTGCGATTAGAAAGTTGGCAACCCTACCCCTGACCTGGTCTTAGAGGATTTATCGTTTTGAGTAACATAGAATTCCATTGCTAAGCATGTTTAATGGCAGTTATGAAAGCTGTAATAGCAAGTAGAAGAACAAATAACTGGGTTATTAGGCTTGCTATGATTAAAGGACTGTTGTATTAGTATAAGACCTTGTGGGAGTGGGAGTTAAAGGCTAGGATTTAGTTGAATAGTGTAGGTCTAAGGAGATAACCCCAGGGCAGATATTTTGCACACTCATTCTGAGAGACAAACAGGTAACCAGAAATGGGTATAGTATACCACAAAATTCTGCAAGAAGGGAAGTTTGGGGGGCTTTAGCAATTAAGATGCTATGCAGTATCTAAGTCATTAGACTATATTTACATATAGGGATTATTAAGAAATAAGTGTTGTAAATCATTAATATTTATACTTAATACTTAATTATGGACACTCCAGAGGCCACATATGGAGAGGGTTAGGGATTGACCTAATTATAATCAGAGTAAAGGGTCAAATATGGTATATATCTGTACAGTTACTATAAAAGGGTATAAAATGCCATATGCAGTTCCCATTTCTTTGGGGTTTGTCAGGTCCCTGAGATGGTGTACACTGACTCAGGACCTCCCTTCTGATGGGGCTCTATTTACTTTCCTTTCTATCTTTGCTTCCAATGGTCCACATAAGTTGCAAGATTGTAAGTATGAACAATACAGGAAACCACTTTACCTCACTACTAATATTCTTATATTTATTTCCTATTATTTCAATTATAGTTGTTCGTAAGTTTTTCTGGGTGTTTCACCAGATTCCATCTTCTCAATTAACTCTATGTAGCTGCCTAGGCAAAGAACCTGTTATCTGTGACAAGTGCATGCTGCACTCTAATGCACACTATTATAAGTGTAACAATTGCTCAGGCTATGTTCTGTGCAGCTGCTCTGCAATGCAAAGCAAAGGGATCTCAGAGCTTCAACTGCCAGACACAGGAGAATACTTTAACCCACATCATGCCCTTGACAACTTTCTGGGTGTAGTCACTGCATAGCAGCTTAACACTTTTTATGGGGAGTGACAGCCTGGGAGTTTATACAGCAGTGATCTCTAATGGGAAAGCTATAAAAGCCTTGATTGTGGGACAAAACCTAGAACAGTGTCTGCCTGATCCCCCAAGATGGCCAGCATCCTTTTAAGTACAGTAACTCCTCACTTTAAGTCGTCCCGGTTAATGTTGTTTTGTTGTTACGTTGCTGATCAATTAGGGAACATGCTCATTTAAAGTTGTGCAATGCTCCACTCTTACGTTGTTTGGCTGCCTGCTTTCTCCACAGCTGGCAGCCTCCCTATGCACCCCCCTCCCCACAGTGCCTCCCGCCCGCCAGCAGACCCCATGGATCAGCGCCTTCCCCTTCCTCCCCCGCCTCCTGCCCGTGGCAATCAGCTGGCTTGTGGCGTTTTGGGGGCAGGAGGGAGGCGGGAGGAGCGAGGACTCGGCGAGCAGGCTCTCCTTCCCTCCCCTGTCTCCCGAATGCCGCAAGCCAGCTGATTGCCCCAGGCAGGAGGCAGGGGGGGAGGGAGGGGAAGCCTGCGCGCCGAGTCCTCGCTCCTCCACCCCTCCCTCCTGCCCCCTAAACGCCTCAAGCCAGCTGATTGCACCAGCAGGAGGGAGGGGGGAGGAGCAAGGACTCGCTGTGCAGGCTTCCCCCTCCCTCCTGCCCCAGGCAATCAGCTGGCTTGCGGCGTTTAGAAGGGAGGGGAGCGAGGGGGGAGGACACAGTGTGGGAAGTATAGGGGGAGGAGGTGGGGGGGAGAAGAGGCAGGTCAAGGATGGGGGCTTGGGGGAAGGGGGGGAGTGGGTGGGCTGAGGGTTGAGCCCCCCGCCCCTGGAGCTTGCAGAGTAGGGAAAGCTGCCACTGCTACGCAACGTGCTTCTCCTAGCCTACAGCACCTTCAGCCTCCTTGCCTGCCTCATTGTCTCCAGTTCCAGTGGGCTGTGCCTGTGTAGGGTAAGGCAGGGGCACCTCCCAACTATAGTCCAGTACCTGTATTAAATTGCTTGTTTAAAATGTATATAATGCCTTTTGTCTGGCAAAAATTTTTTCCCCTGGAACCTAATCCCCCCTATTTACATTAATTCTTATGGGGAAATTTGATTCGCTTAACATCGTTTCACTTAAAGTCGCATTTTTTAGGAACATAACTACAACGTTAAGTGAAGAGTTACTGTATTTTAGGAGAGATTTATACTAGTCGGGTTTTAATCAGTAGATAAGGAGCTATACTGTATATGGGAAGGTGTAGTGAGGCGGCTGCCCCACTCCAAGGGGATAAAAGGAGTGAGAGCAGCTGAGGGGGTAGCTGACCACAGGTGTGGCCAGCTCAATTAGGGCCCAGCTGGCCCTGATAAGAGGGCTGGGGGCCAGGAGCTGAAAGAGTCTCTCTCTAGCTTTGGAGAAAGATGAACCTAGCTGCCTTAAGGAGCAAACGGTACCTTGGACAGAGCAGTGCTGGGGAAAGGCAAGAGGAGCTGGGGAGCTCCAGCCTGGCGTGCTGACCCTAGCTCTCACCGCACACTCCACTAGGGTCCAGGCCTCGTCAGCGGCATTCCTGGCCCAGGTACCGAGCCAGGAAATCTGCAAGTCAGCGACTTGGTCCTCGGTGTATACCTTTGCCTCACACTACGCCATCGTCTGGCACGCCAGAGATGACACGGCTTTCAGTAGAGCGGTACTCCAGTCAACATTCCTTCACACCGACCCCACCGCCTAGGTAAGGCTTGGGAGTCACCTAATTGGAATCGATATGAGCAAGCACTCGAAGAAGAAAAAACGGTTACTCACCTGCACGGATGCTGGACATGATCCAGGAGGAAATTCTTTGAGAGAAGACCGGGAGGCCCTTCATCCGGTCCGCCACCGCAACGAAGAGCTGGGTTGATTTCCTGAACGGCTTAGTGAGCTCGATGTAGAAAGCTAGGGCCCTGCGGACATTGAGGGAATGCAGCCGCTGTTCCCAGGGGCCAGCATGAGGTTTAGGGTAAAAAACGGGCAGGAAAATATCCTTGCTGGTATGAAAGGCTGCCCCCCTTTGGGGGGAGAGGTCGGGTGCGGTCTGAGTTGTACCTTATCCTTGTGGAAGACCATGTAAGGCGGTTCCGAGGTGAGGGCCTTCAGCTCGGAGACGCGTCTCGCTGACATAATGGCGACTAGGAAAGCTGTCTTCCAGGAAAGATAAAGGAGGGTGCACATGCCCAGTGGTTCGAATGGGGGCCCCATGAGTCGTGAAAGGACTAGGTTGAGGTCCCATGCAGGGACAGACTGCCGGTCTGAGGAAAGAGATGGTCCAAGCCTTTGAGAAAGCGACCAACCATGGGGTCGGCGAAGACAGAGCGGCCAGACGTGCCCGGGTGGAAGGCCGAGATGGCAGCGAGGTGAACCCTCACGGAGGACGCCGCCAGGCCTTGCTGCTTCAGGTGCAAGAGGTACTCCAAAATGAGGGGCACCGGCGCCTGGAAGGGGGGTGTGCGGCACTGGTCACAGCAACACGAAAACCGTTTCCACTTCGCCAGATACATGGCTCTAGTAGAGGGCTTCCTGCTGCCCACCAGGACCTGCCTTACGGGGTCCGAACACAGAAGCTCCGTGGGGTTCAGCCATGCAGCATCCACGTCGTCAGGTGGAGGGACCACAGGATTGGATGACAGAGGTGACCGTGGTCCTGAGTGAGCAGGTTGGGAAGGAGAGGCAACGGGACCGGAATGTCCACCGACAGCTCTAGCAGCATGGTGTACCAATGCTGGCGAGGCCCCACTGGAGCTACCAGAATCAACCTTGCCCCGTCCCTGTGGATCTTGAGCAGGACCTTGTGCACGGGGGGGAACGGAGGAAAGGCGTAGAGCAGGTGACCTGTCCAGGGAAGCAAGAACGCGTCCGTGAGGGAGCCCGGGCTGTGACCTTGGAAGGAGCAGAATGCTGGGCACTTCCTGTTGCTGCGGGTGGCAAACAGGTTGACCTGGGGAAACCCCCACCTTTGGAAGATGGGGTGGACGACATCCGGTCGGAGAGACCACTCATGCGAGTGGAAGGACCTGCTGAGGTGGCTCGATCACCAGAGCCGACGATGCCGACTGTCGGATCAACACCGGCTTGCCTCGAGATGGTGCCAGTCGCTGGGGCACTGGAGGCTTGCCATGGAGCAGAGGGGACCCCGATGCCATCATGGCAATGAGGACCCTCGCAGCCGCAAAGGTGTCCGGGGTGAAAGGCAGCTGGATATCCACAACACTGCAGGTTGGGGAGTCCAATGGCACCGGACTCAATGGTTCCCCCAGCAGGGCCGAAGTCAATGGTGCCACATCCCCAACCTTCACTCCCGGATGCTCCCCTCCAGGATGCATCACAGTGGCTGGCTCCAGGGGAGTGGGTCTCTGTGCAGGAGAGCCACCCGTCTCTGGCTTTCAGGGCTGCTTCGGTGCCGGGGAGTGGGAGCGGTGCCGAGTCGATGTGGCCAGCTTCGGTGCCAGGGAGCAGCGGTGCCATGGGTCTCGTCCAGAGTCCAACCGCGGTGCCACCTCCACTACTGCCGCGGGGTGCTGCGCACCGAAGAACTCAGTGCCAGGTCCTGCCGCGCCGAAGAGGCTGGGGACTAAGTGCCGCCTCCATAAGTAGCTGCTTCAGGCAAAAGTCCCGCTCCTTTTTAGTCCGAGGACGAAATCCCTTGCAGATCCTGCACTTCTCGGCTTGGTGAGCCTCCCTCAGACACGAGTCATGGGGGTCACCCGTTGGCATGGGCTTGGAGCAAGACCTGCAGGGCTTGAATCCTGGGGACTTGGGCATGAAGCCCCGAAGAACAGTCGGGGTGGAAGGTAACTCCCAACCCAACTGCCACTAACTAAAACAAAAACAAGAAACTACCAACAAAAACAACAACTATCTACTAAAGCTAGGGAAAACGTGGAGAACTTGCAGAGCAAGATGCCACAGTTCCAACGACCGTCACAGGCGGTAAGAAGGAACTGAGGGGGCGCCGGGTCGGCAGAGTCATATATTGAGCGCCATGCAGGTGCCACTCCATGGGGCTCCACAGCCAACCCGACGGATGCTGCTATGGGAAAATCTTTCCGACGGCCGTGCATGCAGCGCATGCACACCTACTTGGAATCGATATGAGCAAGCACTCGAAGAAGAACTACTCACTTTGTGGAGGGTGGAGATGCTGAAAATAGGGAAGACCAGATTAACTGGCTCATAAAGAGAAGGAATTAATGGTGACATGCTCCAGACTTTCTTACTCTGTCCTCTTGTTAAAAAAATAAATACATTGAAAATGACTGAACCGGCTGTGGGGAATCCCAGGAGGAATCCTTGCTTCTGAACAAACCGGCCTCTGTCAGGGACCACAGGTCTTGAATCGTGGTCCCCAATAACCTTAAGAGCTAGGCAGGCCTAACCTCCCACCCAATGAAATTCTAACAGCTACTAGAATAGCAGTTGAATGCTAGAAGAGGACTGTAGTGCTGGGATTTGATTAGTGCAACTTCTGATTGGTCCCCAGCCTGTGTGTAACCCAAGCACAGGAACAGGAAGTTGTCCATGCAGCTAGGGTCTCCCTGATTTGGAGTACTTCCCCTGTGATACTTGCTTCTACTGTCTGCTGGTAATCTGACCCTGCCTGCCTCCTGACACATGACTCTCAGTTTGCCATCTGGCCCGTCGGAGACTCTGACCTCCTGGTCTTGCACCCAGCCTGACCCCCACCACTTGACTGCTCAGGTCCTGGTTGTGACAGCCTCTGGTTGAATTACAGCTTCACACAGGTATGAGACCTGGCATGCCAGGCCAGTCTGACTCTGCTCTGACAGAGGCAGAGTACAGCTTGCCTTCTGAAGCTCCTGAAAAGCTGCCTTATAAATATAGCACAACTTGGACTTGGCTCAATGCTTACAGGGCTTCTCTGCCATTGGACTGAGGAAAGAGGAAGCCAATTAAAGAAGGTAACCCAAAGGATTAAAGCCCCAATACTGTGGTAATTTCTCAGCTGAGGAGAGAGAGAGCAGAGCTAAAAGTGAAATGAAGTCACTACTGCACAAAAATGAATAAGAATTAAAATTATAAAACAAAGTGGTGAGGAAAAAATGAGCCACCAACCCTGCTGCCAGAGGCACAGTTTCTAGAAGCCTGATCTGAGGGGCAGTGCTTAGTTTTGGAACTCCCAGTAATAATACTGGACCTCCACTATATTCCATAGGTGAGAGGCATTGCCATTCATAAAGAGTAAGGGGAGAAGCTGTGCATCAGAATATAGAGCTGTCCTAAGAAAAATGAAACAGCAGCTTTATGACAGATATGAAATTTCCCCATTTATGGCAGTTATATGTCAACTCTGATACTTTCAAATTAAGATTGTCAACTAAAGCATGTAGTTGCTCATGGAAAAATACATATCATTTAGCATACATAATTACTGCAGTGGTGCACTCAAATCAGGTAATTCCATATGTATGAATTTGGATCAAATAAGTAAAGGGTAGAATTAGCAGTAGTCCTAAAATGACCCTGCTTAATTTTCCACTTAGCGAGGCTGAATGTGAAGTAATTTTAACTAAAATTGTAATTATACCTGCTTTTTGTGCAAGCCACTCATCATCAGTGGGCCATCTGCTTGTATATGCCTCTGACTTAGTAGCCCCAGCTCACACCACATAAGTAAAAATATAGTTAAGGACAGGCCCTGGAATGCTTTTGACATCGTTCCAGATCATAACCATGAACAGTGGAAAAAAGTGCAGCCATCTGCATAAAGTTGCTTTTATGGTAACTTTTGAGTGTGTTTTTATTATATTTATATTATACTGCAGTCCAATGCTACAAAATATCTCAGATTGAACACTTTATTATATACGATATACAAAAAAGCTAAACATAATTTAGGCTGCAAAAGCAAGCACTCAAAAGGTAGGAAAAGGCAGACTTATGGTGGCCCGTTGCCAACTTTAATTCTGCCTATTTGCAAGTCCATCCTCTGCCCTGAATAAGGCAAGGATCCTGTGGAATAAATAGTATATGATCATGTAATTAAAGACTGTATCATAATGCAAACACATAAAGAAGCTGAATGTGAACCAGTTACATTTATCAGTCATAGGAGTCAGTCAGAAAGACTTGGTCAACGAAACTGCTCTGGATGACTGGGTCTCTATATGGGAAAGGGAAACAGAACCAACTCTCATTCTCCTGGCCAGCCTCAATTGTCCTGTGGTGTCCAGCAGACTCCCAAATCTGGTCCTCTCTCTCTCCTGAGGGGGTCTTGGCCCAATTACCATATTGCTCCATTGTTTCTAGCATGCAAAGCCTCTTGGTGCCTGAGACTATTATTCCCTGGCCCCAGGGAGCATGCAGTAGGGCCCATCCACGAGAATGCACCTGCCATGGCTGCTCCGTTGTTTGGACAGTTAGACCTGTTCAGTCTCAGCATCAATATGATGCCCTGGTGTTGCCCCTAACCCTCCTTTCTGTCCACACAGAAA
This sequence comes from Platysternon megacephalum, assembly GCA_003942145.1. Classification (NCBI taxonomy): domain Eukaryota; kingdom Metazoa; phylum Chordata; order Testudines; family Platysternidae; genus Platysternon; species Platysternon megacephalum. Next base: position 5,078,307 of record QXTE01000083.1, read on the forward strand.
TACCTCTAACCCAGGCTTGAGGGTGCTTTAAAACAGAGCTGGCAGGCATGGCTGATGGTATAGGCTTGCGCTTAGGTTTTGGTTCAGCCCAGACTGGCAACCCACTGATTTTGCAGTGAGAATGCAGGCTAATCAAGCACCTGTGCTCTTAGTCCTCCAATCCTATCTCATAATTACCCACCTAAACTGTACTCTGTCTAAAGCTTCCCTTGGTCTGCATTGCATTTTAACCCCATGTTCGACTGCTCCATTTCTGCTGCACTGCCACAGCATTTGGACAGAGATTCTATCCAGGAAATGCTTCTCCCATGCTTCAGTTGGCCAGAAGCTGACACCACCTGGTAAAGCTATGGTGTGATAGCAGCATGACCTATAATTTGAGGAAATGTACACAAAATAACATTTTTATGTGCAGTGGGCAGGAAGGAAACAGAGAGGCAGAGATGTCAGTTGGGTGCACTATGACTCACCATGTGATTTGCAAACTGAATTCCTTAATGACATTCTCAGTAAAAGTTCTTGCTGTTTGCTTTCTTCTTCCAAACTGTCTACATTAATAAGCAACACCACTTGGAAGTTTAAATCAAGTATTGTTATGTCACTGTCACAGACAGCAGCTCCATACTCGCTGAAAGTGAGAGCACATTAAGAATGAATTCAGAGCAGGTCAGTTTAATGCACCGCTTAGAACCATGGGATAGTCCACCAGAAAACCATCTCAGGACACAGGTTAGTACAGCAGCATTGTGGACCCAGTTACATAGGTTTGCCACAGGTAGTACTTTGCAGTGGGAATGTGCTGCCTGTCTTGGTTAGCCCAGGCTGGCTCTGCAGTGAAGACATGCTCAATAATGAGTTGTAATCATTGGTCTGGTGGCTCTTTCTCCTCTGCAGGTGAGGGTGCTGAAAATTGTCTACTGAGTAGGTAGAGCCTCCTCAACCCTCTTTGCTGAAGTCAAGCACATGAACTACATTTTGGCTACAGATCAAAATATGGAATTAATATATTCTTAGTTATGTTTTTATATTATTTTATCCCCTCCCCTTGTCTTTGTATTGTTGATCCCTTTCTGCTCAGGACCCCTCCTTCCTTATTTTTTCCTCTCATATTCCTCCCTTCTACCCTCCTCCCAGCATAAAGCTCTTTCCTTCCAAATAAGAGTAGGAATCCATCCTCTGCAGCCTCATAAATAGTTTCACTGTACTATTCAACAGAAATTCTAGGTTTAGAACTTTGTATTTTTGTAGCATCTTCAATCCAAGTATCTCAGAGCATCACCATGAATTAATTAAATGTAACATCCTATACAGATGAGAAAACCAGGCACAGCGAGACTATGTGATCTCCCTAACTTCACTCAGGAAGTTTGTGGCACAGAGTGGATTAGAACCCCAAGCTCTTGACTCTGATCTACTACGAAACAGGAAGTTGGTCAATGTGCACTAGGGAATTTTTAGTGTACTTTTAGTAAACTGTTCATCTAGACAAATCCTGAGAAACATGGCACTCCCTGTTTTATTAGAATGAAATCACCCATGAACTTTAAATAGAACTCTGAATTAAGCTTTGCAACAAAGTGGAATTTATTGATTCCATCAACTCTATGCAGAATGCAATTTTTGTTTTAAACAGAGGGCTACAGATAACTCTGTCAATTGTTACAAAAAATACACAAGTTACAGAAATATTGCTGCATGTAACTAATCTAAAACAACCCCATCACCTATAGTAGTTTATTCTAATGAGGCCATTTCTGTTTAGTTTCCCAAGCACTTTCAGAGGATCATAGGCAACACTTTTTGGATTTCTGAAGTAGCTACAACATTTTATAGAAATTATAGTAAAATATCACCTCTTTAATGGATAACATTGTTGCCTAAATCTTCCTGTGAAACACTCAGGCCTGGTCCACACTAGGGGGGGGTGTCGATATAAGATACGCAACTTCAGCTACAGGAATAGCGTAGCTGAAGTCGAAGTATCTTATTTCGACTTGCCTCCCGTCCTCGCGGCGCGGGATCGACGGCCGCGGCTCCCCCGTCGACTCCGCTACCGCCGCTCACCCTGGTGGAATTCCGGAATCGATGGGAGCGCGTTCGGGGATCGATATATCGCATCCAGACGAGACGCGATATATCGATCCCCGATATATTGATTGCTACCCGCCGATCCGGGCGGGTAATGTAGAAGTACCCTTAGACTGAAATCAAGCATTGGGCACGGAATCTAAGCTGTACCTCTTAGGATGCTCAGCTCCAGAGATGTGGGTGACATCTTTGTGCTTCTTGGAGTCTGGAGGCAACTGCAAAGGACTAGAGTGGTCCCCAATCCAAGCTAGAGCAACACAATAATCTATTTTTCCTTTTCATGTGGTTAGTTCTCCTCCACCTTCATATAACCAAAATAACTTTTTGAGACCTCGGGTCTATAGAACAGATGGACCTCTTCAGTACACTTAGGTTAAAAGAAAAGTCCCTCATCAGGAATAAAGGCTTCTTCTTCATACTCCTGGGGGCATATTCTGTGCCAAAAATTTCACAAAATTCTGCAAATTTTATCAAAATAACACTACATAATGTCAGTTTCAATTATTTTGGTAATTTATTCAAAATACCTGTCAGCAAGTATGTCTGTAAAAATACACACACAAAAATTCCCCCAGAAGTAGAGAGTTAAAGAAACCCCTATGACAACTTAGTTCCTGTTTCTCTACCTCCTTCCCCTGCCCCAGAGCCCAGCTGGGGGCCAGACACTCTCAACCCCTCCCCCTCAGAACCCTCTTGTGGCCCCCCCAGCCAATACACCCAAACCCCCTCCTCCCCAGAGCCCAACCATGGGGGCTCCCCTTCCCAAGACACCCATCCTCCTCCCCCCCAGAGCACAGGGATCCAGAGGGAGAAACACCCTGATGCTGGGTCCCAGGGTTGCATGGAGTTTCCTGTGCACCGCCCTCTCCTTCCTTCAAGGCATTCTGGGAACTGCAGCTGCCAGGAATCCTCTAGCTCCCTCCCGCTCCCCCTCCCCCCAGCAGTGTCTTCTATGTGCAAGCTGGGCTCTGCCGAGTCCAGTGGCCCTCTAGTGCTGGCTAACAGCACTGCAGCCCATTTCTGTGGGGGAAAATAAATTCTGCACATACGTTAATTTCTGCAAAATCCTGCATTGCGCAATGGTGCAGAATTCCTCATCAGCATATTAAGCTGAAAGTTAAAGAAAAGTAGTTGGTTACAGTAGTCTGTCCTTCAAAGATGATGCATCACCAATAGACACTGCAGATTTTTTTTTCCCTCTTAAGGTCCTCTGGTAGAATATTGATCATTTCAATGGCAACAACAGACTGATCTACTTCAGGTGCTCGGAGTTAAGTTATTTAGCAGGTCTAAACTATATTAGAATAATGGTCAATTTTCAGACTACTTTTAGAATGAAAATACTATATTGTTTATTATTTGACATTGAGTTAGGGGCAAGTTCACCAAAGGCCCTGCCTGCAGATGATCTGTTAAGTTCTGCCACATGGGTGGAGCAGGTCAATATTTGAGGAGTCAAGAGGGGATCCACACATCCTGTGGAGCACAGAGCTCAGCTCTATAAAAGTTCCCTGCCTGTGACTGTTGAAGATGATTAGAGGAATTCACCAGCTGTACACCAAAGGTAGGCAGGGGCAGCACACAACCTTAGTAGAGGATACTTCAACTCTCAGGCTGATGTTTTTATTAAACATTGATATTGTGGTTGCACCTAACACTCAAACTGATTTGTCCCCATTATGCTAGGTGCTGTACAAGTATCAGTCCCTCCCCAAAGAGCTTACAGACTAAAATGTAAGACAGAGGTAGAGAGGATAAACAAGCAAGCTGGGGTGGTGAGTAACAAATCTAATAGGATGTGCATAAATCTCAGTCATTTAGCAGCAGTGATCACAACTTACCACACATCTAGTCATCTAGTTGTAGTGCCAGTGTGCATTAAGGCAAAGGTGGCTTCTGAGGAGGGCCTCTAAAGGAGGACAGGGTGGTGGCCTTACTGATTTTGATTGGGAACTTTTCCCATTTGTGAGGTGGGCAGGCCTGGGAGAAAGTGCAAATGCGCTTGTCAGCAACTTCAGCAATGGAGGCTGGCATCTTTCTTAGAATGAAGGCAGGAATCAATCTTGTAATAAGACAGTAAGTAGGGTAGGGCAACATTGTGGAGGGCTTTGAAAGTAAGGACAAGAAGTTTGAGTTTAATGCAGTGGAAGAAGGGGCGACCAGGCAGGACTTAACGAGGAGGGAGATGTAGTCAGAGCAATGACCAAAGAACAGTGGCCATATTTTGTGGGGGCTGGAAAGGGGCGCAGTTGGCAGGCATAAAATCCAGAGCAGCGAGTGCAGTAGTCAGGGCAAGAGATGATCAGGACTTGGACAGGAGTCTTGGCTGTGCAGGAAGAAGGGGTGAGATCTAGACACAGAGAGGATGTGTGGTTCAAAGCAGAGAGCTGAGTCAAAGATAAAGCTAAGATTATGTGTAAGGCCAGGACTTAACTCACCACCATACTAAACTAGCCTTAGGTGAAACTCAGGGATTTCACCACTAAAATTAAGAAAAATGCTCAGCTGCTGCTAAGACACACCCACCTCAGGAATGCTCCTAACAAGAGTTATAACACCAAGGGTTGTAAAGTAGAGACACCCAGGTGCTGGGAAATTTAGGGAGGAAACAAAGGCCCAACAAATGGTAAAATAGAAAAGATAAGCTCTGACCAGCAAATGTATGCTGACCATCAGCACAAAGAAAGTCATAAATAAGTTACAATTTGGGCACGAGAGATCAAATGTAAAAAAGATTTGAGCAGGGAGAAGGAAACAGATGCCAATGCATGATTGGTTAAATTTTGTTACCTAGGGGTATAAAATAATGTGATAGGTTTAGTGAAATTAAAGGAGGCAGCTACTTTTACCCATCTAATGTAAATGAAAAACAATGCTCTTCGGGAACCATCTCCAGACTGCAGTTCAACATCAAGCTGCTGGAACTCTGATCCCTCTGCATGACCATGATGTGCAGAGGCATAGCTGGAAACCCGAGATGAGTGGATCCTGACTGGCCATCAGGTTAAGTTTGTCTGTATATTGGGAAAAGTGAGCATAAGAGATTTGTTTAGCATATGTATTGTGTGTGTGTTACTAATAAATAGATGTTTAGAGCACAGCTATGTAAGGCTCTTTCACTGGGAAAAGGTGCTGCAGACCCAAAGAGCCCCATGGGAAAGGGTGGGTGTTTTATACCCCGAGCCCTTGGTAGGGAAAGGGTGGGGGTGCCTAAATTAACCAGGTCATGCCTTGAGCCCTTGGTAGGGTATAGGCAGCATGTCCTAGATTTTTGTGGGTAACAAGGAGCTCAAGCAACAGGGAGGGTAACGATGATACTAGGTTGATTCTCTACTGTGATAAAGGGGAGGGCTCTGCAGATTTAAAAGCTTGGTGTTGGAGATGTTACGTTTCAGTTGATGGCTGGACACCCACAAGACGGCAACAGGGATAGGCCACAGTTTGAGTCTGGAGGATGAGAGAACAGAGATGGGCACTTAAGGGATCAGATGTGTTAATGTAAAATTAAAGTCGCCAAGGATGTGTATGGGAGACGGTCAGGAAAGGAAGAGAGCAAGCCAGGAGTCAAAAAAATCAGAGGAAAGTGAACATTGAAGGCATAGACAGCACCTTCACCAGATTCCTTTTGGATAAGAGTTTCATCAATAGACTACCTATGGAGCTGGAGAGAGTGCATCTCTTGCCTTTCCTCTCCTGGTAAAGGAAGGGAGACATTGGGGGGGGGGGTGGTAATCTCCTTGTGCCCCTTGGAGTGTAGAAGGGACCAATAACTGGGAGAGATTTTTCTTCAGAAGAATAAATAGAGATTCCCCAGGTGGGTATCTTCTTTCCTCTCAATTAGGTGCTGTTGCAGAAATTGCTTGTAGTGATGGGCTGCCTCAAGGTGGAAAAAGGGGGACAAAAATGTTTCCACGTAGTAGTTCCCAATCCAGGAACCAGTTCCTCGTGCTGCTCTCACTTCAGATTCCCCTTACTGGTTAATCTTAATTTCACCAGCACTTTGACCCAGGGTGAGCCCACAAGGTGTGGTCCTCATTTTTACACTCTATTACTACTGAGATGTCAATATTGATGTATAGTTGCAGTGTTATAACAGTGTTGGTCCCAGGAAATTAGGGAGACTAGGTGAGTGAGGTTCAATAAAAGATATTACCTCACCCACCTTGTCTCTCTAATACTGATGTATGGCTCTGTGAGAATTCAAAACAGAGTGAGGAATTAATTTAATTTTAAATCAGTGCTTATTTTAGGTTGTTTTGGAGTGTATAATTCATACAAAAGAAATCTAACCACCAGCAATTAGAATCTTCTTTTTATTCTCATTAATTCATGTAAAGTTGCATTACATAGCTTAGGTCCAAAAGGGCTGTGGGGAAGACACTGAAACCTCTGAGTGTGGCAAGTTTTAGTTCCACATTTAAAATCCAGATTCTACCCAGCAACACTAAATAGACAATTTCAAATTAAACGAAGTAGTTAGCCACTTTATTACTTTGATAAACCTCTGAAAGCTGCCTTGGAGATCAAGGATAATGAGGTTCAGAATTTCCATTTCAAGTATATAACACAAATACCAGATGCATGCACAGACAATGGTAACAGAGAATACTAATGTTTTGTCAAGTGAACATATTTGGACTAAACCAATCATCTCTACTAAAGACTTTGCACTCATCCTCCATCATAGCAATGAGCTTTCTCCATTATTTAGATGCAAGTATGATAGAATCTAAGACTGATTGTACCAAACCTTCGTTTCTTCCACATGCTAGAGAGCATGTTCAGTAGCGAGATTTGAAGGTACGGTTAATGTTCATCACACAACCGTTTAGTAAGAAAATTTGTCTAAAGTGTAAACATGATGAGCTAAAAGGAACTGGAACACACTGCTCAAATGGAAAGCCCCTAAGCAATCTTCATCACCATGGAGAAATACATAGTGGGATCCCGCAGAGGGGTAAAGCTACTACAGAGGATGCCCTCCAGCTCCACATAGGATCCCCTTTCCAACTACACAAAAAGTCCACCACTAATGAGCAGCATAGACAAAGCAGGCAGGGCAGGATCTGCACTAAGCAGTATGTACTATGGAATGCTGCCCACAGTGACATGGAGAACTTGAATCTGCTCTCCAACTCCCATAGAACAAATAGAAAGGGAAAAAACAGCTACTGGGTCTTGTAATACAAAGAAAAAAAGCAGGAGAGAAATCTAGCAAAGTCCTTCTGCAGGGCTGGTATCCACAAATTATCACCCCTGTTCCGTGCACACACACCTCCCATATTTCCTGCGCACCTGTGAGAAGACTGCCTGATTTCATGGTTTGGCTGAGCCAAAGTTTTTGAATTACTTTGTTCTTTCTAGATGCCTTTGCATATGAAAGTGTATGGTCTTAAATGCTGAGCTACATCATTTAAGAAAAATGCAGAGAGTGCTATGTCCGAGAGTTCAGAATATTTAAGATAAACAAAATTACCAAGCAGTATACAAGATGCCCCAAAATATTTACAAATCTCCCCTGGGTACTACCATTTTCATAATTACAAGGGAGACATCCCATTGACATGTACCAAGTCAAGATCAAACACTGTGGGCAGCAGAAGCAGCATTTTTCAGGCAAGTTCTATGCGTGAAATCCTGGCCCCACTGAAGCTAATGAGGCCATGCCATTGACTTCAACAGAACCAAGATTTCACCCATTTTCTGTTTGGTTTTATATAGATGCAAATATTAAGATAGCACATCTCACCACATGAAATACACCATTTATCTAAAAAGAGCTGTTCATGTTGCTTGTTGTTCCCTTTGCCTCAGCTTGTAGTTCTGGTCATTTTTCTTGTACATAGATTACACACACAATTTCTTCCTGCTTCATTATTGCAGCAAGCTTTGTTATGAAATTTCCATATTTTGACTCAACTTGGGTACACTTTGGATAAGCTATGTGTCTGATTTGTAACTCCCATAATAGCTGATAGCTATACCCCATTTATTACATTTCTCTCTTCAAATATTTTGTTTTACAATACTCACTATGCCCATATGTTAAGAGTATTCACTGTTTCTTGAAATACAAAAAGACAACTTTTGCATTTCATTTCTCTCTTCAAATATTTTGTTTTACAATACTCACTACTACAATAAGAACATGGCCAGTTCACTTGTTTATACAAGCAAGCACCATTTAGGAAAAAGTACAAGATGCTAAAATCTCACAATTATTACATGCAGTAAATGAATTCACAAAACAATAATTTAAAATACAAATTGTAAAAAAAGTGATACTCCTTTATGGATTTGGCACTTTTACCATGTGTAACAGTGCAGCACTCTGACTAGCGCAGTTATCTATAGTACCTCATACAATGCTGAGCACTGTGTGTAAACAGTTCATACTATTCAGTTTTACTTCTGGAAAAAGAAAACAATAAAAAAATGCCTAGTCTATAAAGCCTAGAGCTCATTTACAGTAGCTAATAGAAAAAGCAGAACCATGTCTACTAGAATCTTCAATTCAACATCAGGTAACCAAAATTATAGGTTTATGCTAAACACAATTTTATGTTCAAACACAGAGATAAGCAGCATAATCCCAAAACCTAACAGGATTCCAGCATTCTGTAACAGGAAATATCCCCAACGGCTACATCCATGATCACTAGCATCATTGTGCAGCATTTCAGGCACCTAAATTAAAAAAAAATATATATATATATATTAATATCTTCAAAATAAATGACTGATACTATTCTGACTTGTTCACTAAGGGCCAGATTCTGTAACCCTCACTCGTATGGAGTAGTATCTTACTCCTGTCAGCCTCATTCATGTGGAATAGTATCTTACTCTTTGAGTAGTCCCACTGACTTCAGTGACACCACTTGTGGAGTAAATTGCTAGTCCTCATGAGTAAGGATATCAGAATCTGCCTCCAAACCGATCATAACTTGGAAAGTGGTGATGTAGCACAGGTCTAATCAGCACCATCTAATTTTCAGGAATTATACCAAATGAAATTCATGCCTTCTAATTATATTAGTGCATAGATCATTATCCAATACACCAGCCACAGCATTTTCATCACTAATAAACTGGTATTAAAAAGTAATTGAAAGAACAGGCTGACATAGGGGGAATGTCTCACTGAAAATAAACATCTCTGCCTCCCCTCACTGTTAATTTTTTAAAAATGTTTTCGCCTCAATACTTACTACCAGAGACCATTATCCTTTAATGTTCCATTCCACCAACATCTTTTATATAGAAAAAATCCAGAACTTGAACAATTTTACTCAATAAAGCAACAACATTCAGGTGCCTAAAGATTGTTTACAATGTGGTTATGTGCATTCCCAGAGAATTTTGCTTTATTAAGCAGAAAAAAATTCTAGTAATATTCCGATTTGGCATAAAATTTCAAATATTTGAATAGGAACTTCCAACACATTACACTACTCACAATAACTTAGTCTATTTACTTGTTTGTGTTCCATAATTGTGTTGAAAAGCTTCCTTAAGAACTAATTAAATGGTGTCAGTCTTTAGGTTAAGAAATGCGTAATACATGTGGTCAATATTTTCTTAGAGGAAAGAAACCCACTTCCTATTACACGACAAACCTATTTTGGTATTGGTTCTGAATCTCAGTTATGTAAACAGCAAGTAGTTCTAGTCACATACTTACCATATCAACAAGAGCCACATACATGAACAAGCCAGCAGTCAGTGCAAATATCCACATTGAAACATTGTCAGCATAGTGACCAATAAGAATCCCAGTTGCCATTCCAAGATATGCTAGCATAGCTGACAGAGCATTATAAAGAACAGCTTGTTTGACAGTCATGCCAGCTTTTAGAAGTACAGCAAAATCTCCTATAGCAGAAAAAAATAAAGCATCTTTCACCCACTCATGTAACTATTATAACATGTGCAGTAACATTTATTTTCACCACTTAGAATGAATATATTTAACTATTTTAGTGCCCATTATTGGCTTTCTTCAAAGTTTTCGTCCACAAAATAAGTTGTTCATTTATGGGGAAATAAGTCAGTCAATGAGTGAACACGTGAAAACTGCTTCATAGCCACAATCTATAGTATGAAAATTTAGTCCTGCACAAGATCACATTTTTAGTTTATTTTTAGTATTCTGGAAAATGCATACTGTCGGACTTATCTGATTTAATAATGTATATCATTTTAACCAAAGTATTCTGCAGTATTCAACATCAGTGAACACTGTATAAAGTAGTTTTTCCACAAACTGCCTTTAATGGATTTTGAAAAAAAATTGCTATGTGATGTGTTCTCATCATGGTTCTGCCACTTATCCAGTGACTTTTCTAAATACTTTATACTCTAGCCCAGTCATTGCTTAAGAATTTCTTTACTAATTTCTATAAAAGTGACCGTATGTATCTCAGTTTCACTAGAATGATTAACAGCAGTGCTAATTTGAAATGGATAAGAGTAGGGAAATATCCCTATGCCACTCCAAACTCACTGTAAAGGAAATTGCCATGGTTTAAAGTGTTTACCTATTACACACATATATGTTTGCAAACCATTTCTCTCTGGGGGATGAGACTCCCCGGCTAATCTCTAAATAATCCCACCATTTTATACCACAACCTGTAAAATCTTATGTCAAGGCAAATTTCCAGCCAAGACAGACTTGATGAGATTCCTTTTTAAAATCATCCACAGAAACATTCTAAGCAATGGGCAGCCTCTGTTAATTCAGTAAACAAGACAAGCTTCATTCTATTGAGATAAAAAAGATTAAGTGCCTAATCCAATTCCCAATGACTTCTCTGTGACAGATACCAGGCCCCAAACCTATAACTTAGTAATATGTAAATTCTTATGTGGAAGACATGCACAGATTAATCCAATCTGACTAGAAAGATTCAAGACGTAGATTTCCAAACAATATCCTTAAGTTAGACTTTGGATGGGAATCTTTGGCAAGATCTGAGCTAGAGCTGAATAATAGTGGAAAAAGCAATCCACCAATATTTGTTCAAACTTTGAAAGTGAATTTTGATTTAATATTTGTGACCTAAGTACCCTTTCAGCAAATATTCAAACACTTCAATATTATCCTCTGTGCGCACACACAAAAATCAAGTTAAGCAGATATTTGACAGAAGCACATTTCAAATTGCATATTCAGTTGAAAGATTCACAATTTACACATAAATCACACAAATTAAGGAACAGAAATAATACCACGTAATTAAACATAGCACATGTTGAATATTTGCAAACTGAGTGATCTGATCAACAAAACTTAACTTCTGAGATTTGCAAATAATTCTAAATAGTAAATCCATTCATGAATTTTATAATCGGTTTACAAACAGCTATAAACTGAGTGAACACTTCTGATCCTGGTTAGAAATTTTATTTCCTCCTAAGACTTCAGAAAAATGTTTGCTATGCAATAAAGCACTGGTAAAATAAAGCATTATCCTTTTATGTCTCCCAAATTCATAGCAAGCTATCATTTACTAAAATATTGTGCTGTCTTACCTAACTCATGGGGTAATTCATGACAAAATACAGCCACAGAAGTACTTAATCCACTAGATAAACCTTCAGTAAAGGCTGCACCTGTGAGAAGAGAAAACCCCCCAAAATGTTACAGTTTAAGAAATCAAGCTTGGAAACACTGCTGCATGTGTTCATCCGATCAGGTCAGAAATGGCCGAACAGCCGAACTCCAAAGAAAAGTGAAACTGTGTGCGTGTCTGTGTGTCATAGATTTTAAAGCCAGAAGGGACAATCATCTAGTCAAACCTGTATAACAAAATAATTTAACCTTGTAATTTCTGTTTCAAGCCCATCTCCTATAGCACTTCTTCTTAAAAAGCAAAAACCTAACAGTGGTCTAAAATACCAAAACAAAAAAAGCAGGGGATTGATGCTTCATCAACCAACTTCACCCTACACTTTACTCAAGCCACTGTAGATTAAAAGCATGATTTTTACTAGCCAGTTCTATATTTACTCCTGAGGGCATTCTGCGCCAAAAAAAATAAAAATTCTACGCACAGTATTTTAAAATGCTGTAAGTTTTATTTGTCAATCAGTAAATGCAGAGGCTCCAGCATGGCAGTGGTGAGCACAGGCCACTGGCTGCATGAAGGTGGGAGACCACCCTGCAGCCTCACCACCCCCCCACCCCACACAGCACAAGGCCTGGGACCCTGCCCCTCTGCACCAGGCAGACTCAACCAGGCAGGATCTAAGTGCGGAGGGGCTCGGTGTGGGGGGATCCAGGTGTGGGGTGAGAGGATTCTGTGTGGGACAATCTGGGTGCAGGCAGCTCAGTGGGGGGGGGGTCGGGGGTCTGGATGCACAAAGTCTTGGGGAGGGGAAGAGGGAGGTTCCAGGTGCAAGGGCAATGGGACTCTGCCAGGGCTTCCAGGTGAAAGAGATTGGGGCTCAGGAGAGGAGTCTGGGTGTCAGGGTCTCAGCAGGGGGGTCTGAGTGCTGGGGAGTGGGACTTGGTGGGGTGAGGGTCTGGGTGCAGCTAACTGGGAGTCAGTGGCATTGGAGTCTGGATGTGGGAGCTCTGGGAGGTGTGGGGGGTTGAGTGCAAGGAGTTCAGTGGGGTGGGGATCTGGGTGCAGCAGGCTCCAGATGCACGGGTTGAGGTTCAATGGGGTGGGGTTTGGGTATGGACGGCTAGGCGGGTTGTGGATGTAGCGGGTGAGGCTTGGCAGGGGTGTCTGGGTATGGGAGGTCCAGACGCACACGGGTTGGGCAAATGGGGGAGCAGCTCCCCATACAGTGACCTCTCCCCCCACAGCTGAGGGGTGATTGGGGCGGGAAGCAGGGAAGGATGCTGAGCTTCCTCAATCTGGGGGAGGTTTCTGGGGGGTGGGTCTGACACAGCCCCAGCCATTCCTTGCAGGGGAAGAGGAAGTCCCATCCTCTCCTGCCTCCAGCTCAGCCAGGACTAGCAGCTAATCTTGGCTCAGGGTAGGAGCGACTGGCTGTGTCCCCAGCCCTGCGGTGATTTACCATTTTTCTGCAGGGAGGCGAAGAAATCTCCGGGGGACATGAATTCTGCGCACGTGTAGTGGCGCAGAATTCCCCCAGGAGTATATATTGCTCAATTTCACAAAATTTTGTCCTGAATGAATCTAGCACTGAAACAGGGTGAGAGGTTGTTCTTGTGGTTGTGTCAACCCTGCTGGGTATCAAGAAATACTTGAAATATCACAAGAAAGCTCTTTCCGGATCAAAGGCTCAAATAAATGTGTCTAAGAATTCAAATTCTTTGGCATCTTAGCTTAACGTTTTGTGGTTCATCTACTGCTACTTTCAAGAAGTGGTTTATATAGAGTGTATTTTGTCAATTTTTGAAGGAGAAGCCTGGGATGTATTCAAAACTCTATTTGCATAATGTCTTTTGTCAAGGCCTGTGCCATGGTTTATTAAAGTCTTAAGTTGATGAAAGATAACACGAAGGCAATATTGACCCATAACTCTGTTATATAAAATTTATGAATGTACATATGAACGGAGCTGAAAAGGCAGATACCAGGTCCTAAAATCTGATTAGGGATTTTCAAGACTTCTGGTAAGGCTGTATAATTCTATTAACAACAAAGACCTTTCCCAGACCTGAAGAGCAGCTCTGTGTAAGCTCAAAAGCTTGTCTCTCACAAACAGAAGTTGGTCCAATAAAAGATATTGCCTCACCTGTCTTGTCTCTCTAACAAACCAAGATGTTAAGATTGGACAACGTGTTCATACATGGAACCGATGGATATTAGTTTTTATTGCAGTGGTGACTGGTGCTGAAAATAAGTGTGTGGGGGTGGAGGGCTGGTGGTAGCAAATTGCCTGTGGCCCAGATACCCACTACCTTCTCCGGCCAGGGTGATCATGTTTTTCAAAGTGGAAAACCGGAAGAATTCAGGTTGTCATCTCAAGGAAGCATTTTGATGGGAGATATGGGGGAGAGGTGATGGTTAGTGGAGAAGTGAGCAGGACAAGAGGGCACCCATTCCCTTTTCAGATTAGGACACTTTCTTGTCTAGAATAAGGAGGGGATCCCTCTGTCATCCCTTTACTATACTCCCTACCTTTAGACTCTTCCCCTGCATTCTAGTTTTTAATCTACTCTTCCCCAACTCTCTTTACAGCATTCACCCACACCCTCATTCATCAACTGATTCCCTCCCCACCCCACACTCAACCCTTCAAACCCAGCCCAATTCTTCTCTCCCCCCACCCAGCTGAGGACCTCCCCAGACCCTCCCCAGTCCCCACACCTGAACCACCAACTCAGGAATACCCACATGCCACCTCACCTCTTCACAGCTCAAAACCATCCCCTCAAGTCTGAACCCTCTCCCACATAGCACTACAGGCCCCTTCTGCCTCTGACCAGACACACATTACCAAGAGGCTCAAAAGCAACTCAAGCTCAGAAGCTTCCCTCACTTGTTACTGGCTCTGGAGAAACAGGAGCAGAAATAGCTGTGTAGGAGTGCGAGAGAATTTTCCGGACTTCACTGGCTCATTTACCATCTTGTTAAGTTGTTACAAAGTGAACTGATGGAACATTAAGCTGACAGTTGTGAGCTACACTCTTCCTCTGTCAGACAAACTTGAGTTAGCTGCACAGAAGCCTGTATTTCCTGCTCTGTCTCCCCTCCTGCTGCCTGCGGTCTATGGAAGCATATGGCATTCTGCAGGGTGGGACTGGAGATGTTTCAACCCAGAAATCCCACTGGCAGCAGGAGGCACTGCACCATACAGTCCATCAGTCACATAGAAGAATCATAGAAGACAGGGTTGGAAGAGGGTCATCTAGTCCAACCCCCTGCTCAAAGCAGGACCAACCCCAACTAAATCATCCCAGCCAGGGCTTTGTCATGTAATGTCTATAGAGCAGCTGACAACTCTGGCATTATTGCTGGGGCGTAGCTACATAAACCCCTAATGAGTAGCCACCCTGCTTGACTGGTTGATTATGACATGCTAAAGTTATCACTCTGTAATTAGCTTAAACTTGCAGTCAGAGAGAATGTTGGACAATGAGTGTCCATGTGACAGGGAGAGCTAACAAACTTCACCATCATGGGTATCACCACTCAATGGGAAAGAGTGATGATAAATTGGCCCTCTATTCCTAATCCTGAAAGATGTCCTGATTAGGAGATGAGAAGAGAGAGGTAGAAGATATCACTGTCGCCATGGTTGTGTCCTCAGCAACTCCTGAAACGTAAACTTAGGAGTCCTACTATTACAGCCTCCATAGGGTACGTTTCCCTCCCTTCCCATCACCTCATTCCTCCAATTGTAGGCTTCTTTCTTTTTGCCTTCTCTAGCCCGAATGACTTTGCCAGGTTCCCAATTGGCTAATAAGACTGTATACTATGTGATGTGCCTGTGATTACCCAGCAACTAAAACTACAAGCTTTAGTGAGACAGAAGCAGCATTTTCCTATCTTTCACTGTTTTCTTCTTTGCCTTCATGTATGTTTGTCTTTTTGCTTCTTGAACAAAAGAGATTAGACTTCAACTCAAGGAGCTACTACCTAAAATAGTCTCCCTAAAACAAGGACATTTAATATAGTCTAAAGGGATTTTCCTTTAAAAGACTAAAATAAAATAAAAATAAGGGTGCTTGTTACAATAAAGATCTATAATTTTAAGATGTTCTACATTTTAACCATTTATTAAGAGCACATCACCATAAAAAAAAAAAACCCTCTTCTGTTTATGGTGGCAGGAACTTGTCCCTTTATTATGTTTAATGTTGTAACAATAATACCAGAATTCTAGTATACCTTAGTATCTTTGAGTCCTATCTCATTCCAATAAATAAAACAGGTCCAAGAAAACCAAATAAATACATGATGGAATTTAGTAAGGAATCATTATGAATCTGAGAAAAACTCATTTACTGCAAATGAGAATGTTTATTTCAGCCTAATATTTCCCTGCAACCAAAAATAAATTAATATTTTTTTCATTCAAATACCTGGAACCATTAGGAAAAAGATTCCTGGATTTTCCCTCCCCATAAGATTGGCAGGTTGGGCTGACCCATAATATGAAATTTTAGACAGATCAAATGGAAAAATCCATCTTTCTAGTAGTCTAGATGAATCAGTTAATGAGGCCTTACTAAATTGGCTGGTCTCATTTGTTACAAACTGTATTAGCCTTCCCTTGTATTTTACTTCATGTCCATCAAATCCATCCTTTCCCAAATGTCTCACATATATACTTAGGATAACTGATTCTTCTTGGCTTTTATTACATGCAAATCCTCTTACTTTTCCTACCACGTTTTCACTACTGATAAGCTGGAAAATTTAGATTCAATGGTCAAATTTTTATTTAAAAAAATGTTAAATCAGAAGCTCTCCTGTCATATTATATTATGAATTGGATACAGAATGTGTGTTTGTCCACATCATTGAAAAATTATTCTGAAATCCAAAGAAATACTTATACACCATCACTTATTGTAACCCTTCCTCATGCAAACGAGAAAAAGGAATTCAGCTCTGCAATGTGATTTACAGTAAAGCTACTGCCCTTGAACTGACTACAGTGCATTGTTGCAAATGACCCGATATTAAAAATGAATCCAACATCTGTAGAGCAATGAGCGCATCTAGAAAACTGTTAGTCTTCCATGATCTTGACTTGTTGGTGTTGATGACTCGTAAAAAATATTTTTCCCCCTATCACCATCTTACTTTACATCCAAAATTCTCATTATCCATCTTGCTAGAGAAAGGTAGGGGACAGCCAACCTGACCTCACTTGTCTAATGTCCAAAATGCAGTGTTGCATATATGGTTTTTGTGAATAGCTCATTAAATCTTTCCAAGGAAGCTATAGCAATCCAGTATGACAGAAATGAAGGAATAGAACATGCATGAGAGAAGGAATAGGGACACGAACAAACCATGCAGGAAGAGGAGATATTGTTATACTTTTAGACAAGCTTTGGTTTTAAAAAAAGTCACAGGATATACACTAAAACATTCAGTCAAAAAGTTTAGGAACCCCTGCCTTAGGGACTCTGGACATTTAAAGCATGAATCCTGATCTTGGTGAATGTCAATGAAGCTTGAGGAAAAATATGAAAGCCGATGACCTGATTAAAATGAAAACTGGAGACTACTATAGACAGGCTATAGGAGTGAGGACATGGGATCACCTATCTTTATGAACACAGCATAGGGAGAATTAACATCAAGCCTGAAATCAGTAGGTGCTGCTGGGTGCTCAGCACTTTTGAAATGCGAGGCCAACTACTTAAGTACCTAAATCATGAATTTAGGTGCCTATTTTTAGGCTCCTAGTTTTGAAAATCTTGGTCTGATCTTTTGGGTGTAAAATAATTAAAGTAATATTTAAAACTTCCCATCGTCTGTTTCTTTAAGAAATGTCTTTTCTGTTATCTGGTCATTATCCTTATACCTTTCTCAGTTGCAGCAAATAAGTCATGGTTTACTGTTTGGCACTAGCTATCCAGGTTTCCAATCTGTAACCTTGACTGATCAATTCAAAACCCACTAGCAGATCACTGGCTAATTTATTAAGGCAAGACTCTTATCTGATATCCTCTCACTAGAAGTTAAGTGGCAGCAGAGAAACAATTTTACCTTGCTGTTATTACATGAGAAGGCAAAAGAACTGTATAAACACTTACCAATTGCTAAGCCATCACTGAAATTGTGTAGTCCATCACCCATAATCACCATCCAGGCTAGAGTAGCTATCCCAGCATCCTTCAGCTCTTCGCGTGAGTAGCGCTGACTGTGGCTGTGTGGATGATGGTTCTGGGTATGATGGTGATGCAGAATATGATGGTAGTCATGATGATGGTGACTCAGATGATCTGACTGTCCAAGAGTGTCATGTAAATGTGAATGACATTTATTTCTACACCCCCTGGATACATATTCATTGTCAGCTTCCTCTTGATGGGAATGAGCTATCATGACTTCTTCTTCTTCTACTACAGGTTGCTGAGAAATGAAGTGTGATGGATCTTGTGACTCTGTCCCTAGGTAACCTTCAGGCCCTTGTAAATAAGAAAATAAATAAGACTACATAACTGTACATAAAAATAATCACATACAATGTTATGTTACAATAAGAGAAAAGCAAGGAAATTCAAAATTGAGGCGGACACCCTCTTCTACTGTGACTAAGTATGGCAATATTTTGAATGACTTTCCACAATACTTTCCTTTTAAATATCTCAAATTTCCCTAAACTCACCATGAAATTCTACAGAAATGTTAAGACTTTTTTTATAATTTTGTAACTCCTAACTCGTCTCTAAAGACTCATTTCCAAAAAACAAAATCCCCACAAGTTATACTGTAGTGATCTAACTTATTTCAGCTGATAATATATATTATTTTTATAGCAACAATAGATTATACCATATTACACATTAAATCATTTGCTAGTTTTTTAACTATTTTTCTTAAGCACAAATGTCTACAGTTTTTACTTTTTAAACTCGCACAATTTGACTTGTAGACCAATTGTTTTGAAAATTAAATAAAGTCTGAAATCACATTGTGTGTACTTTTCATGAATTTTAGGCTGAATTGTAAGCCACCAAAATCAGAGAAGTTATATTATAAGGATCAATTCTGGCACTTTTTTGTGATGATATAGATGTAATTGATCACTACATGCAAATCCATAAGTCTGAACTTCCAAAAAATAGTCAGACATATGCACAGAAGAAAAGTATGTAATACAGAAGGACATAGCAAGTTGTATTAAACATTTAATGTCAAGCTAGGTCAGTTAAATTAAGAATTGGCTCTAACTGGCACTTCAGTTAAATTCTTTACCTGCAGTGAGTGACACTGAAAGAAGTGCACTTTGGAGAGGGGGGGGGGGGGGGGGGAGAGAGAATGTAATTTGCAATATAATCCTGAAACAAAAGCCCCATTGACCTCAGCACCAATGGGAACTAGTTTCTGCAAAATAAGGTAAGATATGATCCATATAGCCACATGAAAACTACAAATGGGGATCAGTAAAACTGAATTCCACTGCGATACCTATGCAGATAATCTCAGATACAGAAGAGTTCTGGTTGAGGCTACAGGATCATGCAGGACATGCAACACTGAGCCAACATGTGAGCTTTTATGTATTCTCAGGAGAGTTTGGGGTACTGTCTAATCAAATAGATAATATTAGTGTTCTGGTAGTTATGGTCAGTGTCAGATGCTTGAGGTGCTTAAAAAACAAGAGACAGAAAATCGGAGAAAAAAATGCAATTAAAAGAAGCCCGAGATAATTTATCCTGCCAGAAACCCTCTCCTGTTAGTTACAGATAAAAAGTGCTGTCTCCAGATAATATGATTGCAGGAGATATACCCATGTGACTTGGTGTCTCTGCAAACTGAACAAAGTTCCTTTTTTAAACTATGACTATTTTGGTACTGTTCTACTCGGTGAAGCAGTTCATACATTTTGACTCCAAGAAATGCTTCTGAGATGGTGTTTTGCTCAAGAATCTGAAAAATGAGTTAAAGCTGTAAAAGTGAAAGTAACCCTTCTAACCCTGAACAGAAATAAACCCAAATCCCCATTTATTTTTTTCAATTTTCTGCAGTTGGGTATATGACTCAGCCTTGCAATAGGATCAAGAGGAGAGAGTGGAAGTCCACAGGGGAAGTAACAGAGGCATATAAGGGCACATCTTAAAATCTCTAATGGGGTAACTGGAGAACATGAAGTCCAGGGTTTAAAGGAGTGAGGCACAGGTGCATAAGTCAACTTCATCTATGCTTTCAATCCACCAACTTCAGTGGGCTTTCACAAGGATGTGTATATTTGTTCTCAGACAGAACACTGCTGTACTTGGACAAATTTTTGACATGAACTCTCCTCCAGCAAATACCACACTAATATGCAAGACATTTTGTAATGATATTTTCACCTCAGAATTGCTTTAATCTCACTCTTGCTGAGAGTGAGGTATTTTGATCACACTATAATTTAAAAGCCAGAATGAGATTACTTAATGTTAATCACACACATGCCCTGTTTACTCCTACCTTACAATCCAAGTGCTTATCACAGTGGATATTTCAGTAGCCGAGCACATAGTACTGAAAAGCAGCCTATAAAAATCAAAAAGCTCAATGTTTTATTGTAAACTTGTACCAGAAGATCTGGACGTTTGGTGGCACTCTTGTTCCATGAAATTTTTAAGGTGTTTTCATTAATGGTCTGATTTTGAGAAATGCTGAATACCTGCAGCTTCCCTCTCCCCAATTAACTTTATCTAGAATTGTGGGTGAAATTCAGGTCCTCAGGCATTTGAAATATGTAAGCTTGAGACACAGACTCTTAAAAATCCTTCCTCCATAGAGTTACAGGTACTATTAGTCTAGAAATTGGTAGATGCATAAGCATCCTAAACTTCTGTAGACAGAAGGGCTTAAACAGAACAGTTTTGATTTCCAGTGCTCAATCCTGGATCACAAGGGTAGGAGCTTAAAAATTCAAAAAAAACCACGGACTACTTCAAACTCCTATCAACATTAAAAAAAAAAAAGGTTAAAAATCAACTTACTTAAGGTCAATCCTCTGCATACCAATGTGTATCAAGTTTTTGTTTCAGGAAAAATGTAATTAACCTAGCTACATAGTGATCCAGCCAACAGTAAGTGAAAGGATCAATGAGCCTTCAATAGCATAGAAAAGATTCTTTACCCTTTTGATTGATACAGTTGCAATAGTATTACTGAGACTTACGATAATCTGCATCTAATTTTTCTTCATTTGTTGAAAACTTCTTATTTTCTGCATCCTCATTTTTTTTCTGACTCCAAAAGAAAAATCGAAGTTATAAATATTTTACTTATTTTTCAGGATATACATGAGCAACATACAGTATATTTATAAAATTATGCAGCATGAAAATCAAGAGGACAGCATGGAGATATCCAAAGAATGCATAATCAGGAAGAGTACTAAAATGTCAGGAGAAGCAGAGTAAGAAGCAGAGTAAAAAGGCAAAGAATTAGCTAGGGTACAGAGGGAAAAAAAAATGTCACAATGAGCAGGCATAAGTATTATTTATACAGAATTACACAGTAACTATAGTTCTACTTTATACTTGAAACACCTCTAAAGCCTAACAAAATGCCAATTTTTTCCCTGTTGTGGTGTTTAACGCATACTCAAATTTTAAAGAAATGTCTCCTTAAAACCATGATGAAAGCCAAGCATCTGCTCTGCCTGGGAACTATTTTCCCAGAGTTACCTTACAAAGAGCAAAGAAGTTTAGCTGTAGTTATGGAGACTGATCCTGTCACCCTCATGAGTATTTCTCACCCATTTATACACTAGGCAGCTTGCTACAGTGGACACCATTTTGTAAAATATCAACATTTACACCCACAGTAGTTAGAATAGGAATAACACCAATGATGTAAGTGTAAGGACTACCATAACAATCCAAGCGTAGTAACCGCTGGGGATTTTTGGAGGGAGGAGAAGGAGAATGGTGGGGGGGTTTGTTGTTGTTTTAAGATGGCACTCACTGTAGATCAGGTCTTTCACTGTAACTTCAAGATAAACAATTAAATGATGCAGACTGAATTATCTGCTTGTGTAAGAAAAGAGTTAACAGAATTCTTCTTTGTAGGAATATTAATACACGTCTACTCTGAAGGAGTAAAGATGGTTAGGATCACTCGAAGTATACTACTATAGACATAAGCAAAAATTGAGTTGTGAGCACATTCCTCATTAGCTACCAAATCTAATCAACAAGCCGCTCTCTACAAAAGACAATTTTAATATCCAGACACACTAATATTACATAGTGCAATGAGGCTTCAAAATGTAATTTCCCTACCTTTTTCTTCTTGTCTTTAAACTGCTTAATTAAAGTGATCAAATGCTCAGCTAGAAACATGAAATACAGGCCTCCAAGGGCTGTCAGTCCCTTCCACGTGGAATCCAAATAAGCAGTTTCTTCTACACTTTGAAAGACAAGATGCTTGAACAGGGCATCTTTATTTTGTTCAAGTAAAGGTTTCTCGTGGTGATGGTGATGATTTCCATGAGACTAAGGGGGATTCAAAAGAAAAACATTCAAGTTCCACTAATTCAGAACAAATTTCAATACAACAGAAGAAAAAAAAATGAAAGATGTGCTCTGCGGCTCATTTTTATTGACTCCAGAGACTAATCTTATTACTTTTTTAATGTGAGAAAGAAATATAAATGAAAACAACTCAAAATGGATTAAATGGCCGTAATGTTTGTGGGTAAAGGGAAATATTTGAAGAGTACATGCAGACCCAGCCTTCACCCTCTACCAAGTATGTATATGCACCTTTCATTATAATGGTTTACAACATTAGGATGCTCTTACTAAATCTTCAGCTAGTAGTGGTGGCCCAGACCATCATTTTTACTGTCTCATCTTTAGCTGACAAAGAAGCTAGGAACATTCCTTTCTAATATGGACCACACAATAATGACCCAAGCCTTTGCCTTCTCTCAACAGAGTACCCCATCTCTGGCACTCTCCCCCATTGGAAGGCTACTAAAACCAGAGCTGGGCAGCTTTCAGGGTAGGAGAGAAGGACTTCTGCTTAACTTTTGCATGAGTTGTCTTATTCCTGAAAATTCTGCTGCCAATATATTTTTGAGGTGGCAGCAGCAGTAATTTTGTTTAATGTACACATTGATTAAATTTATGTTTTGAAACAGAAAACCATGTTCACTTCCTATGACAATAAATAAATGGCTGGTTAAATAGAGCAGAAAGGATCAAAACAACAATCTGCTAGCTAAAAAAGATCCCCCAACTGAGGCAGATTAGTGTTAAGGTGAATAATGAATAAACCAGCTGACAGAAACACCATTATGGAGATTGAATTTTAATACCAGGGGAAACAAAAATCTAGGTATTACATTAAAAGTGCTCTAAAAAGACTATTGATTAGCACTAAAAAAATCAAACTACTCCCTTTCCCATTGTGTTGCAGGTATGCTGGATCTAGGGCAGCAGTAAAACAAGTCAACTCATATCAAGACTACTTTGGGAATAGAGTGTGGAAGTTATTTTGCATTATTTTGTTTGGGGTTTTTTTTTGGGGGGGGGGGGGGGGGGGGAGGGGGGGAGGGCAGGCATCCAGAGAGAATAAAATCACACCTATTGAACAGGACAAAATCATAAGGGAAAAAAGTGATAATGATAAGTTTACTAATTTTCACACTCAGTTGTATAGTAGTAAATTTTAAAGATGGAGATAAAAATTCTAGATTATGTGTCTGACCAGATTTAATTCCTTAGGTCAAATTTTGAGATAGAGGTGCATTCCCCTAAAAAGCCCCAAATGCATTCCTAAAGTAGAGTTTCTTGTGCAATATGAAAGAGGAAATCCCCTGAGGTCCAGATTCAGACCTGATATAAGCATGGTACAACTCCCATAAAACACTC
This sequence comes from Platysternon megacephalum, assembly GCA_003942145.1. NCBI lineage: Eukaryota > Metazoa > Chordata > Testudines > Platysternidae > Platysternon > Platysternon megacephalum. The sequence goes on from QXTE01000083.1 coordinate 5,101,885, forward strand.
TGGATCAAATGCGATAGTGACAAACAGTTTAAATGGGTTGGAAAATGGGTGGAAACTAGGGCTGTCAAGCAATTTAAAAAATTGCATGATTAATCGCACTGTTAAATAATAGAATACCATTTCATTAAATAGTTTTGGATATTTTCAAATATATTGATTTCAATTACAACGCAGCATAGAAAATGTACAGTACTCACTTTATTTTTTATTACAAATATTTGCACTGTAAAAAACAAAAGAAATAGTATTTTTCAATTCACCTAATACAAGTACTGTAGTGTAGTGTAATCTCTTTATTATGAAAGTTGAACTTACAAATGTAGAATTATGTACAAAAAATAACTGCATTCAAAGAATAAAACAACGTAAAACTTTAGAGCCTACAAGTCTTTCAGTCCTACTTCTTGTTCAGCCAATCGCTCAGACAAACAAGTTTGGTTACAATTTGCAGGAGATAATGCTGCCTGCGTCTTGTTTATAATGTCAACTGAAAGTGAGAACAGTCATTTGCATAGCACTGTTGTAGCCAGCATTGCAAGATATTTATGTGCCAGATGCACTAGATTCGTATGTCCCTTCATGCTTCAACCACCGTTCCAAAGGTCATGCGTCCATGCTGATAACTGGTTCTGCTCGATAACCATCCAAAGCAGTGAGGACCGACGTATGTTCATTTTCAACATCTGAGTCAGATGCCACAAGCAGAAGGTTGATTTTCTTTTTTGGTGGTTCATGTTATGTAGGTTTCCACATCGGAGTGTTGCTTCTGAAAGTATGCTCTACACCTCGTCCCTCTCAGATTTTGGAAGGCACTTCAGATTCTTAAACCTTGGGTCGACTGCTTTAGCTATCTTTAGAAATCTCACATTGGAACCTTCTTTGCGTTTCATCAAATCTGCAGCAAAAGTGTTCTTAAAATGAACATGTGCTGAGTCATCATGCAAGACTGCTGTAACGTGAAATATATGGCAGAATGCGGGCAAAACAGAGCCGAAGACCGTTCTCCCCCAAGGAGTTCAGTCACAGATTTAATTAATGCATTATTTTTTAATGAGCATCATCAGCATGGAAACATGTGCTCTGGAATGATGGCCGAAGCACAAAGGGGCCTACAAATGTTTAGCATATCTGGCACGTAAATACCTCGCAATGCTGGTTACAAAAGTGCCATGCGAACGCCTGTTCTCACTTTCTGGTGACATTGTAAATAAGAAGCGGGTAGCATTATCTCGCGTAAATGTAAACAAACTTGTTTGTCTTAGCGATTGGCTGAACAAGAAGTAGGACTGAGTGGACTTGTAGGCTCTAAAGTTTTACATTGTTTTGTTTTTGAGTGCATTATGTAACAAAAAAAATCTACATTTGTAAGTTGCACTTTCACGACAGACTGCTCTACAGTACTTATCTGAAGTGAACTGAAAAATACTATTTCTTTTGTTTGCCATATTTACAGTGCAAATATTTGTAATAAAAATAATAATATAAAGTGAGCATTGTCAACTTTTCACTCTGTGTTGTAATTGAAATCAATATATTTTAAAACGTAGGAAAACATCCAAAAATATAACTGGTATTCTATTGTTTATCAGTGCGATTAAAACTGATTGTGATTTTTTTAATCCTTATTACACTTTGAGTTAATCACGTGAGTTAACTGCGATTGACAGCCCCAGTGTAAACATTAAAGTAGTTTTCAGAGTAGCAGCCGTGTTAGTCTGTATCCGCAAAAAGAACAGGAGTACTTGTGGCACCTTAGAGACTAATGAATTTATTTGAGCATAAGCTTTCGTGGGCTCAATGAAGTAGGCTGTAGCCCACGAAAGCTTATGCTCAAATAAATTCGTTAGTCATTAAAGTAGTGTAGCTTGTACTAAACTAACATTAAGTGTGAAAAAAACATAACTTGAACATCAAGGGACACAGGAGCACAAAAAGCAACTTTCAGGAGAGTGCAAGATAAAGCAAAGCAGCCTGATAAAAGGGTCAGAGCTGTTTTTAATCATGACCTGCTCTTCCTGCTCCAATCCCTCGTGTGAGAGCATTACCCTTATTTTACCCATCCACCTACCCCACCCACTGAATGCCAAATCCATGCAAGTTTTACTACCTTAATATATGCACCCAAGTTCCTGTCCCAGTTATGACATTGCTGAACTTAGGCCTGAAGGCTAGTACTTAGTAGCACTTTTGTACACGAGAAGAGTGCTATTGGAGGTTCTTATGAAGAAGTGTATAGGAATTAGCAGCAGTGCTGCTTTTGTTGCTTCTTTTGAAAATTTTCAAGTTAAGATACATTAGCAACCCCTTAATTGCAGCAAAAATATGGTTCAAGCATCATTGAGAATACTGCTTTCACAAAGCCAGCCTTCCATAAGGTTTGTAAGTAAAGAACATACAGGTCTGTCGCATCTTAGGCACATTTAACATGCGCGGTTTCAGCTTTATGCGGTCGGCAAAAAAAAAAAAAAAAAAAAAAATAATAATTTAAATACTGTTTCTGACTCGCCTGCCATTACACTCAATGTAATTTTGACTATACGCTATTTTCGCTTTAGGCGCTGACTGCGGAACGTAACCCCAGCGCAAGATGAGACAGACCTGTATAACAAAGCACACTGGATTTTTAGGATACTTGCACCCCAAGTGCAGAGGCCAAGAGACAAGTGCCTCCAGAATTTGAGAAACAGTTCAACAATATAATTAACTAAAGGAAAAACCTACATATACAGAAAGTAAGGCTTTCAACTCACTGCATAACACTTAGTTTTACTGATGGCGTGTACCACAGGGTTGGACTGTCCCTGTACTGTAAGTCCGGCTCAGACTTCCCTAGAGGCAGAATTTTATAGTGATCTTAGTCCAGTTTCATTCTTGACCTAAGTTGAGTCTCTTCAACCCCATCACATGGGGTAAGTGGCCTGGTACTAGTCCTCTCCAAGTGTTGTGTTCCCAGCATTTCTCAGATGCTCCATTCAGAGGATAAGCAGTGTCAGCATTTGAATGTTGCAATTATCTCTCTCCCCTGACACTGGAAAGAGATAATGGAGCTATTTCTATTTCTCAAAAAAAAAAATCAGGAGGTGGGGGGAAGAGGGTGAAAAGAAAAAAAAAAATACAGAAAGGATCCTAAATTACTGATCTACAAGGGCAACTTGTGTGTGAGGGACTGAGTAATGTACAAAAACCAATGCATGATGGTGCAATTGCATGCATTGTGGGGAACCCTAGGTCAGATCAGAAACAGCAGCTACAGTTTTACATAGATTATTTGAAGGTAGATCAGGGGTCAGCAACCTGCAGCATGCGTGCCAAAGGCAGCACATGAGCTGATTTTTAGTGGCACTCTGCTGCCAGCCAGGGTCCTGGCCGCCGACCCCGCTCAGCCCGCTGCCTGCCTGGGTGAACGGAACCCCAGACCGGCAGCAGGCTGAGCGGGCCCGGGACCCAGGCTGGCATGAGCCGGTGGATGGAACCCCAGACCGGCAGCAGGCTGAGCCGCTCAGCCCGCTGATGGGTCTAGGGTTCTGGCCCCCGGCCCCTTGCCAGCGGGGTCCCCGCCACCGGCCCGGGCTACCAGCTGCCCGTGCACCTCGCTGCCTGTCTGGGGTTCCAGTAGCCAGCCCCCTGCCAGCTGGGATCCAGGCCTCCGGCCCAGCTCAGCCCGCTACAAGCCTGGGTTACCGGCAGCCGGCCCGGGGTTCTGCTCCTGGCCTGGGCCCGGGACTTTGCAGCCACCCCCAGCTGTGGCCCACTGGCCCCAGCCTGGGGCAGTGAGTGGTGCAGACAGGGACAAGAGGGGGCGCAGCTCAGCACCCCCATCTTAAAAATTGTTCCAGGCTTGGATATTTTTAAGTCCTGGTTTGCTGCTTATATCAGTCCACGTCTGTGTTTGACCTTGTGCGTGCCCTGTCACCATTTTTTTTTCCCCCAGAGAGTTGAGGGGAACATTTGACAAAATGGCAGTTCCTAAGAAAGCAAAGTTAGATGTCCGTTCATTTCAGCCTTCTTGGACAGACATTTGGATTTATTCAAAAGAAGGACTGTGCTGTTTGTGCTTTCTGTTGTGAAAATGTTGTTTGTCGCACATCAAGTGTTCGATGACAATTTGAAACGAAGCACGAGAAAACCTCTCTTGATGAAGCAGACAAGACTGAATCAATCAAAAAGGCAGTAGCAGGATATGAGAAGCAAAGAAGTGTTTTTAAAAGCTTAAGTGTGAGTAAAAATCAAGCTACAGAAGGAAGTTACAAGATTGCACAGTGCATTGCAAAAAACGGAAGGCCGTTTACAGATGGGGAATATATAAAAAGTTTTTCCTCAGCAGTTCAGAGATTTTGGTCAATGATTTGCCAAATAAAGAAACGATCATATCTAGAATAAAAGCTTGTCTCTGCCAGAACAGTTGAGAGATGCATAAGCGAAATAGCAGAAAATATTAAGGAAAAGCAGACAACTGCATTAAAAGACACAGCAGTGTTTAGCGTTGCATGAGAGCGTGGATATAAACGATGTTCCACGTTTGGCAGTTGTTGCAAGATATTGTGCTTCCGATGAAATCCAAGAGGAATTTTGTTGCCTAAAACCCCTGCATGGCACAACAAAGGGGGAAGATGTAGTGGAAAGTTTTGTAAACCATTTTGAAGAACGAGGAGTTGACATCAGAAAAATATTGTGTGTGACAACAGATGATGCTCCTGCCATGGTCGGAAAACAGAAAGGATTTGTTAAGTTACTTGAAGACCAAATTGGCCGCCCAACAGTCAAATTTCACTGTATCATCCATCAAGAAAACCTGTGTGTTAAAATTTCGAATTCAGAGCTTAATAATGTGATGAATACAGTGGTGCGAATTGTGAATTTCCTTGTTGCTCGATCTGCTTTGACTCACAGACAGTTTCAAGCACTGCTAGAAGAGATGGACAATGCTTATAACGACATTCCACTTCACAGCAACATTTGGTGGCTAACTCGTGGCAAGGTTTTGGTGCGCTTTGCAAACTGTTTTGATGCAATCAAGGCCTTTTTGTCGGAAAAAGGACAAAACTACCCCAAAACTGGATGATGACAAATGGCTGCGTAAGCTCATGTTTCTAACTGACATCACCGCTCACCTAAACTAACTCAACCTTGGTCTCCAGGGTGCAGGGCAAATGGTTCTGGATCTTTATGAAGTCTGGAAGCTATTTGTTGTAAAACTAGCAGTTTTTTCTGGGAATATTCAAATTCTACTTTCCGCTACTTCCAACACATAAAAGAGCTATCGACATGTTGCACTGTCAGTGTCGATGAAGATTGGAATACACATGCAAGAACTGGAATCAGAATTTTCTGACAGATTTCAAGATTTCCAGCCCAACGCTTTCTTGTCTAATTAAACCTGAAAAGTTCAACGAAAGCGACTTGGATTTGTCTGCATTTCAGTGGATGGGTGTTGAAGATTTCGAAATGCAGCTCATTCAATTAAGAAGCTCAGAATTGTGGGCATCCAAGTTTGTAGATCTGCAAAGTGCACTTGAAGCTACCGAGAGAGATCATGGGGCTTCTATTCTGACCTGCTGGACGTCCCTGCCAGTGAAATTTAACTGTTTGAAAAAAATTGCGTTTGCAATGCTTTCAGCATTTGGATCCACATACCTATGAGAACAGGTATTTTCACACATGAAATCTGTCCTCTGTCCCTCTCGGAGCCGGTTAATAACTGATCACTCAGAAACCTGTGTGCAGCTTAAAAGTATCCAAATACAGGCCAGACATTGGAAAACTCAGCAAGGAAAAGCAAGGGCAAGGATCACACTAAACTGATAAAATCTCCATTTTAATTTAATTTTAAATTAAGCTTCTTAAACATTTTAAAAACCTTATACAACAACAGTTTAGTTATATAATATAGACTTAGAGAGACCGACTTTCTAAAAACTTTAAAATGTATTACTGGCACGCAAAACCTTAAATTACAGTGAATAAATGAAGACTTGGCACACCACTTCTGAAAGGTTGCTGACCCCTGAGGTAGATCATCTTTTCTTATTAGGTTAATACAAGTTTTCATTAATGTCAATAAACCACTAGGTTTGGTAGACAGCCAAACATAGTGTTAGTAGGCTTCCTAAAGCACTTAACATTGATAATAAAGTAATAAAGCCATATTCCACTAACATTTTTCAAGTTAAGATGAATGATTTAATATGAGTAAAAAATACTTACATGTGGAAGGAGATGTAAAAAAGCATCTCCACTCAGAGTCCCAACAGCCAGTGACACAAGGAAACTTAGAAGAAACTTGAAAAATACACGATTCATCAGAGGTATCAATATAACACCCAATAAAGAAAGAAAACTGATGATGGAGATTGATATAAAACCACCAATCCAAGCTGGTAAGAGAAATACAAAATATATCAGATGATGCTTGCTTTCTTCAAAACGCTGATTTAGATGTTAATAACTAAGAAAATCCCCAGGATAAGGGTGTCTAGAACGAACTCTTTGTACAGCACATAGAAAAGTCAAGTATCTAAGAAAAAAACTAATAGGTTAGAATCTAAATATTTATATTAGCTTTAAAAAAAAGCTAATTTCAAATTTGAATGATTGTTGGTAAGATTTATTCTAAATTTAAAAAGAAATTAAAACCTACCTATTTGCAAAGAATTGCTTTTTGGAGGGCTTTCAGCCTTTTCCCTAGCTGCATGCATTATGCAGAATTTGCCATCAATCTGGTTAATAATTGCTGGACAAAGATAGCTGAAATCTGAAGCAGTCAACAATACTTGTGTGCTTATTCCATGAGACGTCATCAGTTTTGATACATTCAAGCACTGCAGAAAGAAAAACCATGTTTAAGATTAATAAGAACAGAAGTACTATCACATCCTAGAAAAACTGCAAGAGCAGTCCAATACCAGTTCAAAATACAGTAGCACCTCCCAAAAGTAGTGAAATCAATTTTAGCCAAGGTTGGTAACAAGCTGACTTCAGCTAAATAAACTTTTGCAAGTTTTATTCTGAAATAAGTGTCAATGCACACGCACCAAAATAATTAAACCTATCAGTTCACACCTTTTGTTGTTTCCGTTCAAATTTGTATATAGATGGAAGCAGCCTCTATTCACTACACTCGAACCAAGACGACAGCCATCATTGAAGACTTTGAAATCCAATCTCCCTCAAGGTTCTATCCTTTCTTGTGTCTACAATACACGTTGCACACAGCCTGAGGGAGGTGGACAATGCATAGCAGTACATTTCTTGTTCCATGGGCTAGCCTCAGCCTCTGGACTGGAGGGGTAATTGGACAACATTGCCAGCTGGATGCATGAGCTGTCTCATTCTTAATGGAAGGAAGACAGAAGTCATGCTGGGGGAAGAAGTCATTCTTATGAGAGGCTCGCAATAAATCTTTTCAATCACACCATTTCTATCGAAAGCCATGTTCTGAACACGTTTCTTCCTGCAACTATCTTTGGACTGCACTACTTGCAGTCTTTAAAAGTATAGTAATTCCTGTTTAGTAGGGCTGCCAGCCTTGTTTCTCCTCTGCTTGTGAAGAATGCAATATGCCTGAATACTGAATTCAGAACCTGTGATTATGTGCACACATACACACCCTGAATTATTTAGCTTAGCTACCTCGAGTGGGGTAAACAGACTTTAAAGAGGCCCTGCTGATTTTTAAGGCCCTTAATAGTGAAGGATTTGGCTGTAGGAAAAGCTCTCAATACAGTGGTTTTATTTAGTGACACCAGCCAGCAGGTCCATGAGCATTCCTTTCCCCTTTTAAAAAAGCAAGAGAAAAGACATTTTATTTTAATTTCGATTTGTCTCTACAAAACCTCCCCAACCTCTTAAGAAAAGAGGTAGGATCGAGCACTCACTAAAAAAAAATTAAAAAAATAAAAAAGTATGTTTGTGATTGTGTTTTAATAATCTGTGCAACAGTTCCAGTGGAAGGTAGTAGTGGGGTGAATATTTACATACTACTTTAATAAAAACCAGATACTTTTCACACCCCTGAGCAACCTAAGTTATATCAACTTAGGTATTGCTTAGGTAATGTAGACCTGCCCTAAGAAGCAGAAGTTAGGATAGGAAGAAACTTAGTCTGCATTGAAATGAATGGGAAAAGCATTAAAGACACTGAAGGTTTTTTGTTTTGTTAAGTTTCATTACACTTAAGATTTCCAAGTAAATTTTATTTTATTGTCAGAATGGTTTCAGGAATATCTCAGTGCCTGTATGTCCCTTCCAGGCTTCAAGCCCCTCCCTAGACCTCATAATTCCCTCAGATCATCTGCTTGTCCTGACCTCAGGTACATCCCACCTAAACTTCACCGTCTCAAAACCAAGCTCCAATTTGAAAATACAGGGTAGCAGCAAGGAAGTGGAAGTGAAATGAGAGGCGGATCACTTTTCAGGGACAGAGATGCAAGTATCTATGACAGCTCTAATTACAGAAATAAAGAATGCTTAGACAGCAGCTTTCACCGGAGAATGAGAATGTTTTACAAAGGTGATTATTTTCCCCATTTTAAAAGGGAAAGGTTAGGCACAGCAAGACTTATTTGCCTGATCACAGAGCAGTAGGCCACTTGCAGAGTGGTGAACAGAATTTAGGGCTCCAACCTCTAGAATACAAGTTAATACTAGATTACATTTACCCAAAGATGATTAGTAAATATACTTAATGAACTTGCATAAAATCCATACTTAAGTTCCAAGGCCTCTCATTGATTTCTATGTAGGATGAATTACTTTCTGTCCTAGCCTTTTACTTCCAGCAGAAAAATGTAAGTCTACCTGGAATAAGTTCAGCAACATGTATGGTTATAGAAATGTTAACTTTCAAAAAGTATCAAGTATTTGTTTTTAATTTTTATTTTTTTTTACTTATCTACTCTTTTCTACACCATAAGAAAACTTAAATTGTTTTCCTATAACAAGCATCAAAAACTTTCACATACTTGTGTCAGAAGTTAACTAGTCTTAAAATGTTCTCCTAAAGAGAGAAACCAGAAGGAAAAAAAAAAAAAATCAAATATTACAACCCAGTGTACAAACCAGAATGCACAACTATCCTCTTGTACCTGGGCACAACATGGATAATAATGTAACATTCCTACTGGAGTGTAAAATTATTACATAGCAAAATTATGTCTGTGTATATTTCAGATTTTATACACACACACACACACACACACACACACACACTTACTTAAACACCAAAGCTTGCATCAAGATTCCTAGAAGTTAAATGAATGTCTCTGGAAGACAAGCCATGCTAACACACTTCTAATGGGCATATACCCCCAAGAAGAGTACAGAACACTAGTCTCACCTCTTGTGTATTTTGGTTTTTAAATTTAGAATACATGTAACTTCCTCTTTCAGATTCCCTTAGGGAAAGAAGTGATTCATTAGCTTTTCCATTAACAAGTAAACTCACACTGCTGCTTTCTGTAACATTCATGGCACTGGGGCTGGTTAGATTTGTATGAACAACATGCTTCACTTCTCTGGTTTCTGAATTCTGTAATACAGGATTGCCATCTGTAGCACTGGTGCTGGTAGCTGCAGTTATTCCCATAACAGTGTTTTTGTTGCTTATCAAGTTCTGCTTGTGCTCAGCATTTTCTACTCTTTGTAATTCCTTTGCCTGACCATTACTAGGATCTTTATTTACACCACCAGATTCATGATTTGGGCAATCTGTTCTCTCAAAGTTTTTGCTTAGCATAACATGGTTATGATGAAGATGGTGATCATGATCGTGGCCAGTAGTGATCCTTTTCACTTTATCTATTCCTATGTTTTGCAGCAACTTTCTAAATCCTTCAATAGTCAAAGTATTGTTCTCCCCATAACGATGGAAAAGTTCCTGAAGGTGATGCTTCTGCATAAGTGTTGCCAATTCAGTGTTGATACCAGCTGCCTTATCTAGAATGAATTTCTCAGAGGTCTGTGCAATAGTAGCCAGCTCTACTACATGACGGTGACTTTCGCAGAACAATATGGAAAATGACAAAAGAAAGGCCATCAGCAGCTCATTCTCCATTGCAGCTTCCTGTAAAAAAGGAATGACAAGAGAAAGTTGAGACAGCACATATGTGCTGTAGTGCAACTCATTGGCTAATTTAGCTGACCTGAATTATTACCAGAAAAGGTGCCATAGCAAGAGGAATATTTTTAAGTTTGTGCTTGGACAGATCCATCAGTTGAAACCTGGCTTGTATTGGTTTAGCTTGTTGGTAAATTTACAAGAGGCAAGCTAAACCAACATAAACCAGTGAGAGTGAATCATCACGCAAAAGTTCAACTAGTTTAACAACATTGGTTTAAAGTTAAATTGGTGCAGCTTGTGTTTAGAACAGCCTTATAAGATAGCGTTTGACCAAACTCAGCATTGCAGTAGGGGGAAACTGTGCTGCTGAAGATTTTAGATCAGTGGTTTTCAACCTTTTTTTCTGGCGACCCAGTTGAAGAAAATTGTCGATGCCCGCAACCCAACGGAGCTGGGGATGAGGGGTTTGGGAGGGGCTCAGGGCTAGGAGTGAGGGCTGTGGGGTGGGGCCAGGAATGAGGGGTTTGGGTTGTGGGAGGGGGCTCTGGGCTGGGGTAGGGGCTTGGGGTGTGGGAGGGGCTCAGGGCAGGGGGTGCAGGCTCTGCAGTGGGGCCAGAGATGAGGGGTTTAGGGTGCAGGAAGGGGCCCTGGGTTTGGGGGGAGGCTCAGGGGAGGGGCTGGGGATTGGGGTGCAGGCTTACCTCAGGTGGCTCCCAGTCAGCGGCACAGCAGGGGTGCGGAGGCAGGCTTCCTGCCTGTCCTGGCACCACGACCATGCTGTGCCCCGGAAGCGGCCAGCAGCAGGTCCAGCTCCTAGGTGGAGGTGCGCAAGCTGTTGCCTGCAGGCACAGCCCCCAGCTCCCATTGGCCAGGAACTGGCCAATGCGAATGCGGTGCCGGGGCAGCGCGCGGGCCCCCCCCCCACACCTAGGAGCCAGACCTGCTGCTGGCCGCTTCTGGGGCACAGCATGGTATCCGAACAGGTAGGGATTAGCCTGCCTTAGCCGGGCAGCACCACCGACCGGACTTCTAACGGCCCGGTGGGCGGTGCTGACCAGAGCCGCCGTGTCCCAGTCCCTTCCATTTCACAACCCAGTTCTGGGTCGCAACCCACGGTTTGAAAACCACTGTATTAGAGCAATGTAAAAGCAAGATCCTGTACTCCTCATCATTAAGACGTCATGACATACCTAATAGGAGTTAGAGTGTGAATTCATTTTCTACATAAATTAAGACTTATTCCTACATTTGGCCTAACTTATACCTGTAGTTTCATTTTGATATAATAATCTCCATTTTTTGTAAACGGTTGTGTAGTATTGCTGTGAGCTACTAAACATTACCACATTTCACTCCAAAGATGCAGAGATAAAATGATATAGAAACTATATACAAATGTAAGTTTGAAAGTGCCTTTGGTCCTTTGACCAAGAAGTTGCTATAAACATTTGTAATGTTTTATGCAAAAGGGAACATTTAATTGTCAAATGCAGTATTTATATGCTGCCTAACATTTTAAATCAGTATTATGTTGCAGCAAAGACTATACACATTTTTGAAGCCTGCTATTGCAAAGAATTACACCTAAATGTACAGTTACTCCTGTGCTGATTCCCACTAACTATAATGAAATGCCATAAAGTAGGAACTACAGATTCAGGCCCTTGAACTCTGATTCTGCAAACACTTAAGCTTGTGCTTAATTTTACACATCATGGGACTACTCAGATGCTTTATTTGAAGCCTGTGCAGGAGCATTTGCAGTATCAGAATCTTAGTTTAAAAGTAGACAAAGTGTTTATTTCATATTGTGGAGAAGTTGCCCCATATGCTCCAAGGACACTGAACACAAAATACTCAGTTAAGTTTCCCACGGAATACGGACAACAGTACCTTCAAACAGTTAAGATTTGTACTTCGAAATTAGTGTCCATTTCTTATCAATCTAATGCAACTTTCTTCCAATTATCTCCAATGCCCCGGACCAATCCCCTACTGCATCTGGTCCATTTCTAATATTAAACAAATTGCAAAGAGATGAACCCAGCCCTAGAAAGGTGTGTGATTAAGACGACACATTAATTACAAACATGACAAACAACAGCGCCGGGGCTTGGGGCCTATCACTGAGCGAGTACGCTGCGGCAGTGCGAAGGCACATCCGGCCCCGGGCTCGGCGAGTAGCTCAGGAGCGGCTCGGAGGACACTGCAGCTCTCTGTACAGCGGGAGTGTGCGGGGCCGAGACCCCCACGCGGGCAGCAGGGTGGGCTGGGGGCCGGGGCACGTCCCCAGGCAGGAGAGCGCGCCGGGGGGGGGGGGGGCGCGGCGGGGGGGGGGGGGGGGGCCGGGGCCCCCCGGGGGGGGGGGGGGGGGGGGGGGGGGGGGGGGGGCGCTCATGCGCCCCGCTCAGACATCGCCCGCCCGCATGCGGGGAGCGGCTGGGGCTCGGGGCCGAGGCTCGCGGGCCGGCACAGGAGCGCCCCAACCCCACCAGCCCACGTGGCCTCCCCGGGGAGTCACGGCCACGCAGGCCCGGCCCGGTCCCGCCTCCCCTCACACCGCTCCGGCGGGGACAATTCACCTCCTCCTGCAGCGGCCCGTCCCTCAGCGCGGCCCCCCTACTCTTTCCTCTTCCGGCTCCGTTCACAATCACAGCGGGAGTGAGACCGGCAGAGTCCAGACCTGGCCGGCCGGCCAGCCAATCAGGATGTAGTGGAATGTCACAGGTTGACTCCGAGCCAATGGGCACAGGAGTCGCGAGCCCAGTCCCCCTAGCGGCGAACACAGGCCACGCGCCGGGTTAGGCGGCAGTTGAGTGAGCGGCTCAGGTTACGCGTACGCGCTGCCCTGTCCCGTTCGCCCTGGTGCCCGCGCGCCGCGTCGTGTCCGTTCCATGGCACGGGGTTGGGCTGCTCGCGCGTCCCCCTCGGCAGCCGTGGACGGGGGCAGGGCCGGAGACCCCGCGGAAGGCGGAACGGCCCCAGCGCGACTGGGCTGGGCCTGAAGGGCTGCCCGGTTACGTGCCGCGCTCCGGCCGGGCCCCTCGGCCCAGAGTCCGGGCGGGCACGGAGGAGAAACCTGCCTGGGCGCGTGTCCGCTCGGTGGGGAGCTCCGCTCGCCGCCCGCCTGGTGAGACGCAGGACCGGGCGCTGGGGACCAGTTGGCGGCTGCCTCGCTGCTGCTCAGGGCGCGGGGGGAAGGCGAGGTGCTGAGCCAGGGGCGTTATAAGGCGCGGGGCGACTCGCGGTGCCGTGGGAGCGGCCGGCGCGTGGGAGTAGCCGGCGCCTGCTGATCTCACCCTCCCGGCAGCCAAAAGACCGGAGGGGGGAAGCCGAGCCCCGCCTCGGCGGCCCGCCAGCGCCGCAGTCCAGGCCTTGCCGTCCCCAGAGCCGTGGGGTGCAGCTCCGCTCTGCTGGTGGGCTGGTCCCTGCGCTGGAGGCTGGCTGCGGTGTCGCTCAGGTCCCAGTTCCACTTTTGCCTTTGTAACCCGCGGGTTGGACTGTGTTCAATTTAGGGTGACCAGATGTCCCGATTTTATAGGGACAGTCCCAATATTTGGGGCTTTTTCTTATATAGGTTCCTATTATCCCCCCAACCCCTTCCCGATCTTTCACACTTGCTATCTGGTCGCCCTAGTTCAATTCAAGCTGAAGTTGTGCTTTCCCCAGTTTAGATCCACACCTCCCTGAGGCAGAGCCAACTTTGACAACTCAGCAAAACCTGACTTCAATATTGTGATGTCTGCACAGCCTGTGTGGGGCATCTCAAGTTGGCTTGGAAGAGGTCCCCTTCCCCTCCGAGCCCTAGTCATGTTGTTTTTAAAACGTGTCTGTAATTTATTTTCTAGAATTTATTCTGATTGTTAGCTGATTATAAGTAACAGGTTGACCTAGCCACATCCATTGTGTTTTCTTGAGTTGTCTGTGCTGAGGAGAGGTTCCTTTTAATATTTTTGGGATGGTGAGGGGCGGGGGGAGATATTTGAGAGTATAGGGTGAGGGTTTTTGAGAAATGGCTTATAAATAATGTAAGAGTCCAGGGCACCTGCACCTGTATTCTCTCTGATATTTCAAGGGCACCCAGTCTAGGCTCCTGGACCCTCAACCATCTCCTCACCTGGGCAGAGACCGGTATCTCTCTCCCTCCTGACTAGGTTTTTTCCCCAGGCTGCACAATGCCCTGCCTACCCTATGATATCACCAGCAAGCCAGATTGCCTGAACAAGTCAGCATCTGTGCTTTGCTTTCTCTTCAAAAGCTATTAATGTAATTGTTAGCAGTTACGAGTTACCACACATTTTTGCTAAGAAAGCACATTTTTCTTAAGGTGAAAGCATTACAGAGAAAACAAACAAAAAAATCTACCATCATGCTAATAAGCTTAGCAGAGATCAAACAAAGGCTGTGGTAAAAAAGTTAGTCCTTCAAACCACCTTGGAGTTTTTCTGTGCTTACAAGTTAGGGTGACCAGATGATGAGAAGAAAATATCGGGACACATGGAGGGGAGGGGGGGAACTGAGCAAAAAACAACAACAAAAAGCAGAGCGAGTCCTGCCCCGCCTGAGGGGGAAAAAAAAAAGGCGGAGTGAGTCCTGCCCCGGCTGAGGGGAAAAAAAAAAAAAAAAAGCCGAGCAAGTCCTGCCCCGCCTGAGAAAAAAATAAAAAAATAAACCACAGTGCTGCCGGCGGATATCGGGAGAAAATGCATCCCAACCAAAGATCAGTCGGGACGCGGGACAGACACCGAAATATCGGGACGGTCCCGATAAAATCGGGACGTCTGGTCACCCTATTACAAGTTCATAACAGCCTCAGCTCAGAATAAGCATACTGACAGGGCAGATCAGCCTGTTACTTTATAAAGCTTTTGGGCCTTTGATCTTAAGATTCTGGGAACAGGTAATTAGTAGACAATGGTCCCTTCCTCAGGGCATAGCTTCAAAAGTCTCAGGTTTGTGCATAACTGGCAAAAGATATTTGCATTAACCTTCCCATAGCTACTTCCCAGGAACTCCACATGTAATGTCCCAAATTACCATTCTTGTCTGCCACGTTTAATACAATCTGTTGATCCTCCAAGTGCACCATAATACATAATATTTGCATTTAATACAATGGACTGCAAAGATACTTGAACTTAATTAAATAATATTTTTCAAGTATATTGCAGGAAATTGCCATATCTGTCACATCTCCCCCCCCCCAAAGACTTGAGTGTAACTAGTGTGCTTGAGCAGCATCCTGGGGAAACCTTGACTTATTTCCTAGACAGATTTATTTCCTGGGATGGTGTTTCTGACATGACCTTTATAATTTCATATTTCAGCTATTCAGATAAACATTCTGCTGGCAAGACAGGATATATCCTTCAAAAAAATCTATAGAGTCATTTGATAAACATCCTGCATGATTTCTCTCCTTAGAACCTCTGAGCTCTTACATGCCCTTCTTAACATTGTTCCCCCAAAATCTTTGGGTATGAATTTGAGACCTAATCCTCAGATTCCCACATCCCATGCAGTTTTTAGGGAGTGTGTGTGGTGTCCCTTTGTCCCTCAAGGGGTCAGCTGCCCCAGTGAAGGGTTGAACTGCCCCAGAAGTAGCAATTCTTTGGACCAAAGGGAGTAAGGAACAGCTTCCTCCCTATGAAATGACTTTCAACCTTGCACTGCTTCTAATAACAGGGGGATTGGGCAAGGCAGGTTTTTCAGACCTCCCCTACAGCCAAATTCCTTTATCCCACCTCCCCAGAGGTCGGGGTCCAGGTACTCCAGTGACCTTACCTCAGCTTCTCTTGGGGGAGGGAAGGAGTATTGATCTCCTACCTCACTGGAGTGGTCTTTTGATCCCCATGTGTAGAGTCAAGGTGAGCAGAATTTATTCTCCCATCCAGCTTAGTTCTTTTACATTTTCACAGACCATCAGGCAGTTGGAGGCTGTGGGAAGAACTCCCTACTCCAGGGGTCTCAAAGTCCCGGCCCCTGGGCCATCTGTGGACCGAGAACCTCCCCAATGCAGCCCACGGAAACTTTTAAAAAAGTTCTTTCATCCAGCCCTCATGGCTGCTGGCTGAGGGGGGAGGGGAGCGGGCAGGAGAGACCCATGCAGCCACCCTGCCGGCTCTGTCTGCTGCAGGTGCCACCCTCTGCAGCTCCCATTGTCTGGGGGAGAGGGACAGAGATACACCATCACTAGTTGCCGGGCAGAGTCTGCCATGGAGGCAGCATCACTAGTCACTGGGCAGAGTCAGCCGGAGCGGCATGAGTGACATTATTAGCCCGCTGGGAGGATTTGAGGACTGGCACTGGCCCTAAAGTAAATTGAGTTTGAGACCCCTGCCCTACTCCTTCCTGCTGGTAGTTATCTTTGTCGTCTCTCAAGCGGCTAATATAAGAACATAACGGCCATACTGGGTCAGACCAATGGTCCATCTAGCCCAGTATCCTGTCTATGACAGTGGCAAATACTAAAGCTTCAGGGGGAGGGTACAGGACAGATGGAGTGATCCACCTGTTTTCCCCTTCTGGCTTCTGCTAGTCAGGTTAAGGGTTGCCCCGAGCACAAAGTTAATAGCCATTAATGGACCTATCTTCCATGAATTTATCCAGTGCTTTTTTGAACCCAGTTATACTTTTGGCCAGCACATCTCATGGCAAAGAGTTCCACAGGTTAATTGTGCATTGTGTGAAAAAATAAATCCTCTTGTTTGTATTAAAACTGCTGCCTGTTAATTTCATAGGGTGACCCCTCTCTTTTGTATTGTGGGAAAGGGAAATAACACTTTTCTATTCACTTTTTCCACACCATTATTTTATAGACCTCTATTGTATCACCCTTTAATCATCTCTTTTCTAAGCTGAACAACCTTAATCTTTTTAGTCTCTTCTTGTATGGAAGCCGTTCCATACCATTGATCAGCTTTGTTGCCCTTCTCTGAACCTTTTCCAGTTCCACTATATCCTTTTTGAGATGGGGTGACTAGAACTACACTCAATATTCAGGATGTGGATGCACCATGGATTTATATAGTGGCAGTATATTTTCTTATTATTTTCTATCCCTTTCCTGATAGTTCCTAATATTGTTAGTCTTTTTGAGCACTACTGTGCATTGACCTGAAGTTTTCAAAGAACTATCCACATGAGAAGGGCAAACATAGTGTGGCACCCTGGCACCCCAATATTCACCATTGTCATGTAATTAGGATATGTTTTGTACAAAGTATGCCTTGTGAGGTATCATTCTCAATGTCTTGATCTGCTAGACAGTAATATCTCATTGGATTGTATGTGCTATAGTCAAATGTGAAGTTATGCAGTTTGGCTCTGTATGTGTACTGAAACATGTTGTGAGACTGAAAACACCCGCAAGCAGCCTTTCAGGTACAACAGTGAAAAGGCAAATCAGTGTTAATGGCTTATTGAGGAAATGCACACAAGCACAAGGATTACCCCAGGAACTGTGTACAATAGAAACCTCTCAGAGATAGCACTACACAATGGGAACTGTTTGACCCAGGTCACAGAAAATGAGCTTTCCAGCAAGTGGGAAGAAGATATACAAGGGGGGAAATGACATCATGATGGTACCTCACTCTTCCTACAACAATACACCTGGAAACACCTGAAGGGCAAGGACCGAACTGTGGGAAGTAATGGTCACAGGCTAGAGGGATTTTAAGCCTGTGTATGAAAACGTGGGGAAGCCAAGGCAACTTGTGCCTTAAGAATCTGCCAGCCTGTTTATCACTCAGGGTGAGAATTTGCTAATTTATATCCTATCTAGTGTGTTAAGCTCAGTTCGCGGTTATGTTTATTTACTAAGGTAATCTGCTTTGATCTGTTTGCTATCACGTATATTCGCTTAAAATCTATCTTTTGTGGTTAATAAACTTGTTTTTGTTTTCTCTAAAACCAGTATATGGAAATTATAACTTGGGGCAAAAAGCTGTTGCGTATCTCTCTCCACATTGAGGGAGTGGGTAAATTTCAGTGATCTTAAGCTCTATAGTTCTCTGCAGCACAAGATGATACAATTTTGGGTTTACATTCCAGAGTGGATGTGCACTCGAGTGCTGAGCAATTCCTTAGCTGAGCTTTCCCATGCAGAGCTGATCTCAGCATCTCTGTGAAACTGCAGCTGGGTGCGTCCCTACCTGTATGTGTGCTGGAAGGGGGCTTGAGAGCCAGTCACAGCAGCACAGCGTAAAGGGAACCCAATCTGGTGGGTCAGGTGGGCTCAGTGGCACCCCAGTTTCAAGTGGCACCCCAGGGGGAACCTATCACTGGATACCTAAATTCCTCCCTCCACCTAAAACCCCTCAGGATCTTCTCTTGCAAACCTAGCTTGTTGGTTTTGGTGTAGGACAAGATTTCCCCCTTAAAAAGTGCAAAGATTTAATGAAATTGCATAAGTGTAAAAAGAATCAAGGACATCATGTGGAGCTGCCTCAAAATGCTCAGTCCAAGGAGTTCAAATAGATCAAGGGAGGATCTATTTTGGTGATTGTCATCACTTTAATATTAATGTGAAGGTACAGCATTGCATCAGCCTGTAGTGATCGAACACAGCAAGGGGAAAAATAGGAGAGAAAAGAAATGTTTCCCAAAGGAGTTCTTTTGCCCATAGAGGGTCATACCCAGCCAGCCAGACAATCAAATGCTACATGTATGCACATGCAGAGTGGGTTGAGTTGGTTAGCGGCACATCACTGGTCTCCCCACCTATTTGTTTCAGGATGGAAGCTGTGTAGTGATGTTAAATAAAATATGGGGAGGTGCTCTTCCCAGTAACTTTTGAAATTCCCAATACAGCATCCTGGATTTTAGAAGATTTAAATACATTTCATCAATGGACATTTTTGGACACTACCTCTGGAGCTGGAGAGAGTGCATCTCTCGCCTTTCCTCTCCTGGTAAAGGAAGGGAGACAGTAGGGGGAGGTGGTAATCTCCTTGTGCCCCTTGGAGTGCAGAAGGGGCCAACAACTGGGAGAGATTTTTCTTCAGAAGAAAGGAGAATAAATAGAGATTCCCCAGGTGGGTATCTTCTTTCCTCTCAATTAGGTGCTGTTGCAGAAATTGCTTGTAGTGATGGGCTGCCTCAAGGTGGAAAAAGGGGGACAAAAATGTTTCCACGTAGTAGTTCCCAATCCAGGAACCAGTTCCTCCTGCTGCTCTCACTTCAGATTCCCCTTACTGGTTAATCTTAATTTCACCAGCACTTTGACCCAGGGAGAGCCCACAAGGTGTGGTCCTCATTTTTACACTCTATTACTACTGAGATGTCAATATTGATGTATAGTTGCAGTGTTATAACAGTGTTGGTCCCAGGAAATTAGGGAGACTAGGTGGGTGAGGTTCAATAAAAGATATTACCTCACCCACCTTGTCTCTCTAATACTGATGTATGGCTCTGTGAGAATTCAAAACAGAGTGAGGAATTAATTTAATTTTAAATCAGTGCTTATTTTAGGTTGTTTTGGAGTGTATAATTCATACAAAAGAAATCTAACCACCAGCAATTTAAAGGAGAAGGTTCTTTTCTCATTAATTCATGTAAAGTTACATTACATAGCTTAGGTCCAAAAGGGCTGTGGGGAAGGTACTGAAACCTATGTGTGTGGCAAGTTTTAGTTCCACATTTAAAACCCAGATTCTACCCAGCAACACTAAATGGACAATTTCAAATTAAACCAAGTGGTTAGCCACATTATTACTTTGATAAGCCTCTGAAAGCTGCCTTGGAGATCAAGGATAATGAGGGTCAGAATTTCCATTTCAAGTATATAACACAAATACCAGATGCATGCACAGACAATGGTAACAGAGAATACTAATGTTTTGTCAAGTGAACATATTTGGACTAAACCAATCATCTCTACTAAAGACTTTGCACTCATCCTCCATCATAGCAATGAGCTTTCTCCATTATTTAGATGCAAGTATGATAGAATCTAAGACTGATTGTACCAAACCTTCCTTTCTTCCACCACATGCTAATGAACATGTTCAGTAGTGAGATTTGAAGGTAGGGTTACCTGTTCATCACACAACAGGTTAGTAAGAAAGGAGTAAAGCTATTACAGAGGATGCCCTCCAGCTCCACATAGGATCCCCTTTCCAACTACACACAAAAAAATCAACCACTAATGAGCAGCATAGACAAAGCAGGCAGGGCAGGATCTGCACTAAGCAGTATGTACTATGGCAGGGGTAGGCAACCTATGGCACGGGTGCCGAAGGCGGCACGCGATCTGATTTTCAGTGGCACTCACACTGCCTGGGTCCTGGCCACTGGTCCGGGGGGCTCTGCATTTTATTTAATTTTAAATGAAGCTTCTTAAACATTTTAAAAACCTTATTTACTTTACATACAACAATAGTTTAGTTATATATTATAGACTTATAGAAAGAGACCTTCTAAGAACGTTAAAATGTATTACCGGCACGCGAAACCTTAAATTAGAGTGAATGAATGAAGACTCGGCACACCACTTCTGAAAGGTTGCCGACCCCTGTACTATGGAATGCTGCCCGCAGTGACATGGAGAGCAGATTCAAGTTCTCCAAGTCCTATAGAACAGATAGAAAGGGAAAAAGAACAGCTACTGGTCTTGTAATACAAAGAAAAAAAGCTGAAGAGAAATCTAGCAAAGTCCTATCCACAAATTATCACCCCTGTTCCATGCACACACACCTCCCATATTTCCTGCGCACCTGTGAGAAGACTGCATGATTTCATGGTTTGGCTGAGCCAAAGTTTTTGAATTACTTTGTTCTTTCTAGAGTGGTAGCTGTGTTAGTCTGTATCAGCAAAAAGAACGAGGAGTACTTGTGGCACCTTAGAGACTAACAAATTTATTTGAGCATAAGCTTTCGTGGGCTAAAGCCCACTTCATCAGATGCATGCAGTGGAAAATACAGTAGGAAGATCTATATAGAGAGATAACATGAAAAAATGGGTGTTGCCATACCAACTCTAATTAGACTAATTGATTAATGTGATATATGCCATCATGTGCCAGCAATGCCCCTCTGCCATGTACATTGGCCAAACCGGACAGTCTCTACACAAAAGAATAAATGGACAAAAATCAGATGTCAATAATTATAACATTCAAAAACCAGTCAAAGAACACTTCAACCTCCCTGGTCACTCAATCACAGACCTAAAAGTCACAATTATTCAGCAAAAAAACTTCAAAAACAGACTCCAACGAGAAACTGCAGAACTAGAATTAATTTGCAAACTGGACACCATTAAATTAGGCTTGAATAAAGACTGGGAATGGATGAGTCATTACACAAACTAAAAACTATTTCCCCCTGTTAATTTTCCCCCTACTGTTACTCACACCTTCTTGTCAACAGTTTGAAATGGGCCATCCTGATTATCACTACAAAAGTTTTTTTCTCTCTTGCTGATAATAGCTCACCTTAATCAATTAGTCTCATTGGAGTTGGTATGGCGACACCCATTTTTTCATGTTCTCTGTATGTATATATATATACACATATATATTCCTACTGTATTTTCCACTGCATGCATCTGATGAAGTAGGCTTTAGCCCACGAAAGCTTATGCTCAAATAAATTTGTTAGTCTCTAAGGTGCCACAAGTACTCCTCGTTCTTTTTGTTCTTTCTAGATGCCTTTGCATATGAAAGTGTATGGGCTTAAATGCTGAGCGGCATAATTTAAGAAAAATGCAGAGAGATTCTTAGTGCTATGTCCGAGAGTTCAGAATATTTAAGATAAACAAAATTACCAAGCAGTATACAAGATGCCCCAAAATGTTTACAAATCTCCCCTGGGTACTACTATTTTCATAATTACAAGGGAGACAACCTGTTGACATGTACCAAGTCAAGATCAGACACTGTGGGCAGCAGAAGCAGCATTTTTCAGGTAAATTCTATGCGTGAAATCCTGGCTCCACTGAAGCCAATGGGATCTTGCCATTGACTTCAAAGAACCAAGATTTCACCCATTTTCTGTTTGGTTTTATATAGATGCAAATATTAAGATAGCACATCTCACCACATGAAATACACCATTTATCTAAAAAGAGCTGTTCATGTTTCTTGTTGTTCCCTTTGCCTCAGCTTGTAGTTCTGGTCATTTTTCTTGTACATAGATTATAAACACAATTTCTTCCAGCTTCATTATTGCAGCAAGCTTTGTTATGAAATTTCCATATTTTGACTCAATTTGGGAACACTTTGGATAAGCTATGTGTCTGATTTGTAACTCCCATAATAGCTGATAGCTATACCCCATTTATTACATTTCTCTCTTCAAATATTTTGTTTTACAATACTCACTATGCCCATATGTTAAGAGTATTCACTGTTTCTTGAAATACAAAAAGTAGACAATTTTTGCATTTCATACTACAAGAAGAACATGGCCATTTCACTTGTTTATACAAGCAAGCACCATTTAGGAAAAAGTACAAGATGCTAAAATCTCACAATTATTACATGCAGTAAATGAATCACAAAACAATAATTTAAAATATAAATTGTAAAAAAAGTGATACTCCTTTATGGATTTGGCACTTTTACCATGTGTAACAGTGCAGCACTCTGACTAGCGCAGTTATCTATAGTACCTCATACAATACTGAGCACTGTGTGTAAACAGTTCATACCATTCAGTTTTACTTCTGGAAAAAAAGATATATCAGTTAAAAAATGCCTAGTCTATAAAGCCTAGAGCTCAATTACAGTAGCTAATAGAAAAAGCAGAACCATGTCTACTATAATCTTCAATTCAACATCAGGTAACCAAAATTATAGGTTTATCCTGAACACAATTTTATGTTCAAACACAGAGATAAGCAGCATAATCCCAAAACCTAACAGGATTCCAGCATTCTGTAACAGGAAATATCCCCAACGGCTACATCACTAGCATCATTGTGCAGCATTTCAAGCACCTAAATAATAAAAAAATTATTAACGTCTTCAAAATAAATAGTATCAGTCATTCTGACTTGTTCACTAAGGGCCAGATTCTGTCACCCTCATTCATGTGGAATAGTATCTTACTCTTTGAGTAGTCCCACTGACTTCAGTGACACCACTTGTGGAGTAAATTGCTAGTCCTCATGAGTAAGGATATCAGAATCTGCCTCCAAACCACTCATCATAACTTGGAAAGTGGTGATGTAGCACAGGTCTAATCAGCACCATCTATTTTCAGGAATTATACCAAATGAAATTCATGCCTTCTAATTATATTATTGGTGCATAGATGACTTATTTACTAATTATAAATAAGAATATAATCTCATTTTCATAAGCAGTATAGTTCTAGAAACTGGAAACAAGAACAAGTTTGTACATTATTTCTATCCATTAGAATAATTTCCTTTGTTGTAGTACTATACTGGTTTAATCCAGAGACGTGCTGAAGATTTATTGCAAGTGTACAGCATGTCTCAGGATCATGCCAAAAGTGTACAACCAGGCTATTGCGCCATTATCCAATACACCAGCCACAGCATTTTCATCACTAATAAACTGGTATTAAAAAATAATTGAAAGAACAGGCTGACATAGGGGGAATGTCTCACTGAAAATAAACATCTCTGCCTCCCCTCACTGTTAATTTTTTTAAATTGTTTTTGCCTCAATACTTACTACCAGAGACCATCATCCTTTAATGCTCCATTCCATCAACATCTTAGATATAGAACAAATCCAGAACCTGAACAATTTTACTCAATAAAGCAACAACATTTAGGTGCCTAAAGATTGTTTACAATGTGGTTATGTGCATTCCCAGAGAATTTTGCTTTATTAAGCAGAAAAAAATTCTAGCAATATTCTGATTTGGCATAAAAATTCAAATATTTGAATAGGAACTTCCAACACATTACACTACTCACAATATGATACTTAATGTCTATTTACTTGTTTGTGTTCCATAATTGTGTTGAAAAGTTTCCTTAAGAACAAATTAAATGGTATCATTCTTTAGGTTAAGAAATGCATAATACATTTATAATTTATATCCTACCTATCTAGTGTGTTAAGATTAGTTTGCGGTTTTGTTTATTTACTAAGGTAGAATCATAGAATATCAGGGTTGGAAGGGACCTCAGGAGGTGATCTAGTCCAACCCCCTGCTCAAAGCAGAACCTAATCCCAACTAAATCATCACAGCCAGGGCTTTGTCAAGCCTGACCTTAAAAACCTCTAAGGAAGGAGATTCCACCACCTCCCTAGGTAACCCGTTCCAGTGCTTCACCACCCTCCTAGTGAAAAAGTTTTTCCTAATATCCAATCTAAACCTCCCCCACTGCAACTTGAGACCATTACTCCTTGGTCTGTCATCTGGTACCACTGTGAACAGTCTAGATCCATCCTCTTTGGAAACCCCTTTCAGGTAGTTGAAAGCAGCTATCAAATCCCCCCTCAGTCTTCTCTTCTGCAGACTAAATCTGCTTTGATCTATATGCTATCACTTATATTCACTTAAAATCCATCTTTTGTAGTTAATAAACTTTTTTTTGTTTTGTTTAAAACCAGTGTGTGCAAATTATAACTTGTGGTAAAAAGTTGTTGCGTATCTCTCTCCACATTGAGGGGGGGGGTGAATTTTTTGAGCTTGCGTTGTACAGTTAGTTGCCTATGCAGCACAAGACGGTCAGGGGTGCTGGAACAATTTTTATAGTGGGGGTGCTGAGAGCCATTGAACCGAAATGTAAACCCTGTATATAATGGAAACCACTTCAAGTCAGGGGGTGCTGCAGTACCCCCTGCACCGCTAGTTCCAGCACGGTATAATTTTGAGTTTACACTCCAGATGGGGGTATGTGCACTTGAGTACTGGGCAATTCCTTAGCTGAGCCTTCCCATGCAGAGCTGATCTCAGCATCTGTGTGTATAGCTGCAGCTGGGTGTGCCCCTACCTGCTGGTAAAGTGCATTCTGAAGCCTGAGGGAGGGCTTGGCTGGCTTGCCTCAGTAATACAGTGTAAAGGAACCCAGGCTGGTGGGTCAGGCGGGCTCAGTGGTACCCCAGTTCCAAGCAGCACCCCAGCGGGGGGAGAGAGAACTCATCACACATAGTACCTATCTTTAAAAAGGGGAACAAGGAAGACCCAGGGAATTATAGACCAGTCAGCCTAACTTCAATACCTAGAAAGATACTGGATCAAATTATTAAACAATCAGTTTGTAAACACCTGGAAGATGATAGGGTTATAAGAAATAGTCAGCATGGATTTGTCAAGAACAAATCATGCCAAACCAATTTAATGTATTTCTTTGATAGGATTACTGTCCTAATGGATGGGGGGGAACAGTAGACATGTCATACCTTGATTTTCAGTAAGGCTTTTGACACAGTTCCACATGGCATTCTCTTAAGTAAATTAGGAAAATGTGGTCTAGATGAAATTGATATAACATGCATGCACAACTTGTTAAAAGACCATACTCAAAAAGTTATTCTCAATGGTTTTCTGTCTGACTGGGAGGGTTTCTCTAGTGGAGTTCCATAGGGGTCAGTCCTGGGTCCAGTACTATGTATTCATTATTTTCATTTATGACTTGGATAATGGAGTAAAGAGTGTGCTTATAAAATTTGCAGATGACATCAAGCTGGAGGGGTTGCAAGCACTTTGGAGGACGGGTTTAAAATTCAAAATGACATTGACAAATTGGAGAACTGATCTGAATTCAGCAAGATGAAATTCAATAAAGAGAAGTAAAAAGTCCTTCACTTAGGAAGGAAAAATCAAATGCACAACTACAAAATGGGGAATAACTGTCTCAACCTTTCCAGACTACTGTACCCCTTTCAGGAGTCTGATTTGTCTTGCGTACCTCCAAGTTTCACCTCACTTAAAAACGACTTGCTTATGAAATCAGACATAAAAATATAAAAGTGTCATAGCACACTTACTGAAAAAATGCTTACTTTCTCATTTTTACCATATCAATATAAAATCAACTGGAATGTAAATATTATACTTACATTTCAGTATATAGTATATAGAACAGTATGAACAAGTCATTGTATGAAATTTTAGTTTGTACTGACTTTGCTAGTGTTTTTTATATAACCTGTTGTGAAACTAGGCATGTATCTAGATGAGTTGATGTACCCCCTGAAAGAACTCTGTGTACCCCCAAGGGCATGTGTACCCTGCTTGAGAACCACTGGTCTAGGTGGTAGTACTGTTGAAAAGGATCTACGGGTTATAATGGACCACAAAGTGAATATGAGTCGCCGATGTGATGCAGCTGAAAAAAAGGCTAATACAATTCTGGGTGTATTAACAGGAGTATTGTATGTAAGACACAAGAGATAATTGTCCTGCTCTACTCGGCACTGGTGAGGCCCCAGCTGGAGTACCTGTGTCCAATTCTGGGCACCACAATTTAGACAAGTTGTGAACAAACTTGAAAGAGTCCAGAGGAGAGCGGCAAAAATGATAAAAGGTTTAGAAAAACCTGACCTCTGAGGAAAGGTTGAAAAAATTGGGCATGTTTAGTCTTGAGAAAAGAAAACTGAGGGGTGACCTGATAACAGTCTTCCAATATGTTAAGAGCTGTTATAAAGAGGACGGTGATCAATTGTTCTCCATGTTCCCTGAAGGTAGGACAAGAAGTAATGGGCTTAATCTGCAACAAGGGAGATTTACATCAGATATTAATAAAAACTTTCTAACTATAAGGGTAGTTAAGCTTAGTAGTATAAGTGGAGTAGGCTTCCAAGGGTGGTTGTGGATTCCTCATCATTGGAAACTTTTAAAAATAAGCTGAACACCTGTCAAGGATGGTCTAGGTCAGGGGTCGGCAACCTTTCAGAAGTGGTGTGCCAAGTCTTCATTTATTCACTTTAATTTAAGGTTTCGCGTGCCAGTAATACATTTTAACGTTTTTAGAAGGTCTCTTTCTAGAAGTCTATAATATATAACTGAACTATTGTTGTTTGTAAAGTAAATAAGGTTTTTAAAATGTTTAAGAAACTTAATTTAAAATTAAATTAAAATGCAGAGCCCCCTGGACCGGTGGCCAGGACCCGGGCAGTGTGAGTGCCACTGAAAATCAGCTCACGTGCCGCCTTCGGCACGCGTGCCATAGGTTGCCTACCCCTGGTCTAGGTTTACTTTGTCCTGCCACAGCACAGGGGGCTGGATTTGACGACGCCTCAAGGTCTCTTCTAGACCTACATTTCTGTGATTCTTTGATTCTAAGATCTCTTTCTTGAATGGTATCAGCTAATTTAGAACCCATCATTTTATATGTGTAGTTGGGATTATTTTGTGTTGCATTTATCAGTGTTGAATTTCATCTGCCATTTTGTTGCCCAAACACCATGTTTTGTGAGATACCCCTGTAACTCACAGTCAGCTTTGCAATTAACTATCTTGAATAATTTTGTATCATCTGCAAATTTTACCACTTCACTGTTTACTCTCTTTTCCAGATCATCAATGAATATCTTGTACAGCACAGGTAAAAGTACAGATCTTTGGGAGACCCCACTGTTTACCTCTCTACATTATGAAAACTGACCATTTATTTCTACCCTATCTTTTTTAACCTGTTACTGGTCCATGAGAAGACCTTCCCTCTTATCCCATGACCACTTAGTTTCCTTAAGAGCCTTTGGTAAGGGATGTTGTCAAAGGTTTACACTATATCCTTATCCCTGTGGTTGTTAACATGATCAAAGAATTCTCATAGATTGGTGAGGCATGACTTCCCTTTACAAAAGCCATGTTGATTCTTTCCCACAAATCGTAATAATCTATGTGTCTGATAATTCTGCTCTATACTATTGTTTCTATCAGTTTTCCTGGTACTGACAGTAGGCTTACCATGCCCATAATTGCAGGATCTCCTTTGGAGCTCTTTTTAAAAAATTGGCATTATATTAGCTACGTCCCAGTCATCTGGTACAGATGCTTGTTTCAGCGATAAGTTACATACATACTACAGTTAGTAGTTCTTCAATTTCATATTTGAATTCCTTCAGAACTCTTGGGTGAATACCATGTGGTACTGGGGAGTTTGTTCTCTTCTACGGACACATCAGTGTGGGACAGTACTGTTGGCCTTGTGGATAGACAGAAAGCAAAGTGGGGGATTCTTTCTCTCCCCCCACCCATGGTAATACAATTAATATAGCCTTTGTTTCATTTCCTTGGAAGACACTTCCACAGCTGCTGGGCCAAGCCTGCTGCCTGGGACTGCGGGTGCAACAAGTGGCCAGCAGTGGGCCAGAAGGAGGAGGACCATGCAGTAGCTTTAGGAGATAAGGGCAAGGAGGAGCAAAAAGCACCTTGCTTTCAAAATTGCCAAGAAGGAGAGGGACATGGTCCATGAGGAGAGACTGATGAAGAGAGGAGGAGCAGGGAGCAGGACCGATTGCTCAGGGAGAGAATGTTGGATATATGGGCCAGCAGGGTGGTTCATGCAGCTCACGTCACAGCACCATGACCAGTGCATGTGCCAGCTGCAATGTCTGCAGGTGCACAGGTACATGTAGACATGACAGTGGAATGGTGTTCCTGGTCCTGGTTCACAATGGTTGAAGGATGGAATTTGTGGCAGGGCCAGTGAGCAAAATTACAGATGGGGTTTCTGTTCCAAACTGTTGACAATTGTGTGTCTGAGAGAAAGATCCTATAACCCCTGTCCAAGAGATGTAGCCCTGTCTCCATGAGCAGTGAGGTGGCAGAGCACATACTGGTTTATGTCATATACTGCACCTTTTCTGGTCAGCCCTGAACTCTCCAATTCCCTGATGAATGTTCTTTTGACACTTAATAGCTTTTACATTTTCACTGTAGCGATTATTCAGATGCTCAGCCAGATCGACCAGGTCCTGCTCCCAAATGATGCCTAACTTTCCCCCTCTCTGAAGTGGGGAGAATTCTGACCCATATTCAGAAAGTGTTTGATCCTCTGCTCTGGCTTCCCAAGTCCCTGCCCTCCTTGCCCAACCCCAGCCTCTGCCCTATTCCCCAAACGTCCACACCCATGTTAGTGCCTGTCTCACCCCCCAACCTGCAAGGGCTCATACACAGTCTCCTGCCAGCAAACGGAAGCTGCCCTGGCTCTGCAATCGTATATCCTGAGCGCTGTCTTGCACCATGTTCACCATGTGCAAGTAGATCATCAACTTCCATCTCTGTCCCAGATGCAGGACGGCCTCTGGTCCCTGCTCCCTCAGGCAGCTGGAGCTGCTGAGATGGGGTGGGGTTGGCAGAGCATGAGAATAGCCCATGAGGTTAAGAAATGGCAGGGAGAGCCTTTTCCCTCCAGGGGAGATTATGTTGTCCCTCCATGCGCAATCCTTTTTTCCTCCTGCTGTGCTTTGATTCCTGGACTCTGCCCAGAAG
Organism: Platysternon megacephalum; assembly: GCA_003942145.1. Classification (NCBI taxonomy): domain Eukaryota; kingdom Metazoa; phylum Chordata; order Testudines; family Platysternidae; genus Platysternon; species Platysternon megacephalum. Next base: position 5,131,312 of record QXTE01000083.1, read on the forward strand.
CCCAGCTCCCAACCCTCGCAGCTTGGCTGTTCCATACCCTAATGTGTACCTAAATTGCCCAGTCTTTCTCTCCTAGGGCCTTGTCCTATGTGCTCAGCCTGGCCCCTTCCTGGCTTGTCCTTGACCTTTAAAGGACTATCCAAGCCCCTCCCAGGCCTGCTCCCCTTGGGGTCTCTCTCCTGGCTGAGCACAGGCTGCCCTTATATCTCCCAGCAGACCTGGTTCCTAGTCACATGCTGCTCCTTGTCACGTGACCCCTACATTTATTCCCGTCACCTGGGGAGTTGCGTAACCTGGGCTAGGTGCAGTTGAGCTCCAACCGCTTTCCTGGCCATCTCACCCCGGGACAGGCTGAAACTGGAAACCTGCGGGCTAACAGTAACTGTTTGCTATGAAAGGTGCTGAAGACACAATGGAAGAGGAAATCCTTTTGGACTGGATTTAAATTATTCCAATGGAAAGTGAATGAGGGAAAATAGGCCCAGAGTTATTTTCCTAGCAGCAGAAAAATGTTAAGATCGGAAAAGACCATTCTGTCCATCTAGTCGGCCCTCCTGTATAACACCGGCCCTAGAATGTCACCGAGTGGTTCCTCCAGTGAACCATGACATGTGACTGAGCCAGAGCACGTCTTTTGGAATGACATCCACATGCTTTAGAGCCAACTGGCTGACAGAAAATCTTTCTTCTGCAGTGACGTGAAGTTAAAGGACATGGAGAAGAAGAAAACCTCTACTCGGGCTGTGACTGAAGTTGGAGCAGAGAGGCCAGGATAACCAGGGCTAGGGCCCAGGATTGGCTATCAACAGACCTGCCATTTTCTATTCCTGGCTTTTTGACCATGAGTGAATCTCTTTGCCTCTGCGTGCCTCAGTTTCCCCAACCATAAAATAGAGCTAATCAAGGTTTTGTTTATTATTCCCATTTTACAGGGCGGGAGACTGAGACACAGTTGGGGCCTGTCTACACTCTAGGTCTGTAGCCCATTTATAAGCTGCTGACTCCCACATGTTGTTCAGAGCCTATGGACAAAACAATTCCTAAGCATGTGTTTTTTCTGTGCTTAGCCCCTATGGAACAGCTGGGCTGGACGGCCTTTTCTCACTGTGCTATGGGGAGCAGGTACTGGGCACCAGGGATCTGAAGAGGCTCTCAAGGACTAATTCTTGAAAATAATTATCAATGAACTGGAAGCCAATATAAAATCACTACTGATAATATTGGTGGGTGACAAAATACTGGCAGAGTGGTAATTAATGATGAGGACAGGGCAGTGATACAGAGCGATCCGGATCCCTGGTAAGCTGGACCCATTCAAAGAAAACAAGTTTGAACCGAGCCAAATGCAAGGTCCTATACCTAGCAACAAGGCATGCCGGCCACACCTACAGAATGGGGAAGTGTATCCAGGAAAGCAGTGACTCTGAAGAGGATTTAGGGGCCATTTTGGGCAAGCCATTCAACAGGAGCTCCCAGTGTGATGCTGTGGTGAACAGGGCTAAAGCCATCATTAGATGTATGAGCAGAGCCATGAGTAGGATAGGGAGGTGACACAGCATCAGTGAGACTGATATTGGAATACTGCATCCAGCGCCGGCTCCAGGGTTTTTGCTGCCCCAGGCAGCAAAAAAAAAAAAAAAAAAAAAAAAGCCGCGATCGCGATCTGCGGCGGCAATTCGGCGGGAGGTCCTTCGCTCCGAGCGGGAGTGAGGGACCCTCCGCCGAATTGCTGCCGAATCGCTGGACGTGCCGCCCCTCTCCCGAGGGGCCGCCCCAAGCACCTGCTTGGTCAGCTGGTGCCTGGAGCCGGCCCTGACTGCATCCAGTTTGAAAAAGATGTTGAGAAATTGGAAATGGGGCAGCAAAGAACCACAAAATGCTGGAGGGCTGGAGAAAAATGCTTTCCATTGAGCTATGGAAAGAGCTCAACTTGTTTAGCTTAGAAAAGATCGAGAGGTGACTTCACTGAAGTGTTGAAGTGCCTTAATGGAGAGAAAATACCGAGTATTAAAGGGCTCATTAATCTAGCAGGGAAAGGCATAACAAGACCCAGTGGCTGGAAACTGAAAAGAGACCAATTCATATTAGAAATAAGGCACAAATATTCAACAGCCAGCATGATCCACCACAGGAACAAACTACCAAGGGAAGTGGTGGATTCTCCATCTATTGATATCTTTTAATGAAGACTAGATGCCTTTTTGGAATGTGTTTGGCCAAAAACTAGCTATTGTGGTATACAGGAGGCCTGTGATATGCAGGGGGTCAGATTAGATGCTCTAATGGTCTCTTCTGGCCATAAAGTCTACTAACTGATGAAAAACTGAGTGTATGAAAAACTGAGTGAAAAACTGATGAAAAACGGAGCAGCCTCTGATGTTTTACTGTCTAGCCAGCTTGCTTCCTAGAATGAACACTCATTGAGTGGGGTAATCCACAGAGAGTAGCTCAAACGTCCAAAGTGGCTGGCCAGGGACAGGACATCAGCACTGCAGGGGAGGGTTGGGTGTGGCAGTAACATCACAAGGGCCTTTTCCAGGACCTCAGCCTATTGGTCAAAGGTGGTGGGGAGGTGGTGACCTCACAGAGAGATGCTGACATCTGCAAGGCAGAACAGGGGCGCAGGGCTAGGACAACCTCGGAGACCCCTGTGGCTTTGCTGCAGCAAGTCACCTTCTCGAGGTCTCTCCTTGAGGACTGAGAGAGAATTCTGGTTCACATACGTGAGCGTGAGGAGGAACCTCTTCGGAGTTTTCTCCTTTCCTTTTACTGATTTTACTAGAAAACAGATGCCCCTGTTTAGAAGGTAAGAGCCTCCAAGAGGTTTGGAACCTGTTCAGTCTGATCCACCTGGTGCCGTCTGAATTCTAAGCAGAAAGAACCCACTAGGTTAAGGTGGCAGAATTTTATTCCCCACCTAGGACTTTGTCCCTTAGAATCACTGAGGGCATTAGGGTTTCTCATTTTTGGGTTCCCTTTTCCTTCGTCTCTCCCTCCTTTCTCTTCTTTTCTTGCTTCTTTTGTCCTTTTCCCTGCACCTGTCCCACCACCAGGAACTCGGGGCCTGGAGGAGTTCACTGCAGCTCCTATTCTGGGAGGCCCAGCCAAAAAGGTGAGGCTGGAATATTTACATCTCCAGTGAACCCCTCCAGTGGGGACCTGGGCAATCCTTTGGTCTCTTTGGTGAGAACGCTCAGCCTCCCACTCCTCAGTCTCTACCCTGATTGGATGAACAGGGGGCTATTGACAGAAAGGAGACTCAGGTCCTTGTTGTTCTTTTTTAAGACCAAGCAAATAAGTCATAACCAATGATATGTTTGACTAAATTTGCTACTTCTCTGCATTAATTATCTCTGAGTAGTTCATGATTCTCTCTAACATTCCAGGTTTCAGAGTAGCAGCCGTGTTAGTCTGTATCAGCAAAAAGAACAGGAGTACTTGTGGCACCTTAGAGACTAACAAATTTATTTGAGCATAAGCTTAAGTGGACTGTAGCCCACGAAAGCTTATGCTCAAATAAATTTGTTAGTCTCTAAGGTGCCACAAGTACTCCTGTTCTTCTAACATTCCAGTTTTTCTAAAATACTTGCCGAATAATTACTGTGAACTATTGTTGGTCTATAGCTCATTTGACAGCACTTTATTCAGGTCATTCAGTGTACAAAATTCAAGATGTGATGGTTAATTTGAAAGTCAGGACTCCTGGGTCCTATTCCCAACTCTGCCACTGACTGGCTGTGTGACCTAATGTAAGGGGACTGTTGTCCCCTTACTCAGGGCTGGTCCACACTAGGGCAGGGATCGAACTAAGATACTTCGACTTCAGCTACGCTATTCGCGTAGCTGAAGTCGAAGTATCTTAGTTCGAATTTGGCGCGCTTACCTCGCGTCCGCGCGGCGCACGATCGACGTTCGCGGCTCCCACGTCGACTCCGGTAACTCCGCTCGCCCTGCAGGAGTACCGGAGTTCGAAGTAGCGCGTTCGGGGATCGATTTATCGCGTCCAGACAAGACGCGATAATTCGATCCCCGATAGTTCGATGGCTACCCGCCGATTTCGGCGGGTAGTGTAGACGTAGCCTAAGACTCAGTGTGGGTGTTTTGGTTGGGTAGCTCCAAGTACCAAAAGAAAGGGGAAGGGTCAATGGGAAATCAGGACCTGAGACTGACAGTCCCCAGGAACAATAGGGAGAGGCCAGTGCTCCAGGTCAGCCTGATTGACAGGGCGGGCAGGCTAATCAGGGAGTCAGGAGGCCGGGGTGGGTCCCATCCTCCGTGTGAGCTGGAATTGCCTGGGTCAGACAGAGTGGGGCCGAGCTAAGGAGAGAGCAGGGGCCTAAGCTGAGCTAGGGAGCAGAGTTGCAGCCACAGAGCCAGAGACACAGCCCAGGGGGCTGGAGGCAGAGCAGCATCAACAGTGCTGAGGCAGAGTGGAGCTGGGGCTGGAGCTGGAGCCAGGTGTGGTGAGCAACTGGGGCCAGCCAAGGGGGGACCCTGGGCAAAGGGCCCAGCGCAGAAAGACACCCCCAGCCAAGGGTCCTTGCAGGCCAGACTGGGAGGGGCATCTTAACCTGACGGGGGGCTGGCGCTGGGAAGAAGGGTCCCACCACCCAAAGCCCGGAGGTGTGTGGCCACCACCAGAGCAAGTGTCCAACCCGCAGCATCCCTGCAGCACAGCCAGGGCCTGAGAAGGAGGCCTGGGACCTACAAGGAACAGACTGTGAACTGCCCTGATGTTCCAGAGACACTGTTTGTGATGTTCCCTGCCACAGAGCAGGGTGATGTGTTTTCCTTTAACCTTCTCATTTTTCCTTATTCTTTTTTTAATTAATTGTTGATTAAATAACTTGCATTTACTTTAAATTGTATGTAATGATCAGTGGGTCAGGGAAGTGCCCAGTGCAGAGAGAGTACCCCGGAGTGGGGACACCCTAGCCCCTGCCCTCGGTGACCGCAGCAGGTTTGGGGGTCGAGCCCCCCAGGAATCCTGGGCCCAGCCTTGTTGGAGTTACAAGGACTCTGCCAGACAGGAGAGTAGAAGGGGAGTCCTCAAGGGCAGGGAGGCCTCTGGGTAAAGGAAGTGGAAGCGAGGACTCAGATCCTTTCGCTAGCCCACCTCACCGGGGTAGTGCAGAAGCCAGGAAAGTTCCCCACAATAGCAAGACCATTTCCCCGCTTACACTAAGACAAGTCACTTCTCCTTTCTCAGCCTTAGTTTCTCCCTCTGTCAAGTAGAGATAACAATCCACTCCTACCTACCTCACGGTGAGTGGAGGATGGGGATCCACTGGAGAGTGTCACTAGAAGCAGTGCAGAATATGAGGTGTCATATCACGTTGAGCCGTATCAGATTATGGCATAATAGAATAGCTGAAAGATTCTATTTTATTTATATTTTATTATTTTGAAATTGTTAAGAGAAGCAACTACTTAGCTCAGACTGAAGCATCTCATCTAATTGTCTAGATCACAGTGTCTCCTCTTTGTGTGCGACGAGACAATTTAACACTGTGATGAACAGGAGATGCATTTGTTTTGCGAACAGATATTTTTGCAAAGAATTTTCATCCAATTTGTTATGATTTCAAGAAACAAACTGGTTTAGTCTGAATGGAATTTTCTGACAGAAAATGATTTCCATGAAAATTTTCCCACCATCTGGATTCCTGGGCTCTATCCCTGCCTCCGGGGGGTTTCTTGTCTATTAGTTAGAACAGAAGTCAGGACTGGCCCTCTGTGAAGGAGAAAGGGGTGCTTCAAGGTGTTGAGCGCCAAGGAATTCTAAACTTTGCTAAAATGGCTGGTCTGTGGAAAGAAGAAACGGTCAGGGACAAATTTTAACCATTGTCTTTTTTAAAGCCCATTCAGGGATGTGAGTCCCACTATTTTAGTCACCTGGGGCTCTTTGCCAGGAGGAGAGAAGAAGTTCCTGCCTCAATTTTTGTGGCCTTAATAAACCAGGTGCCGTGCACCAGTTCTCTTCTGAGATCCCAGAAAAAGAATATCTTCCCATCCATTAAAAAGACAGGACCTATCTTTAAAAGGGGAACAAACAGAACCTCGGGACTTACAGACTAGCCAGCCTCACTTCTATGCCTGGAAAGATAATGGAACAAATGATTAAACAATCAGTTTGTCAGCACCTACAGGATAGTTGGGTTATCAGGACTAGTGAGCATGGATTTGTCAAGAACAAATTGTTCCAAACCAGTCCTATTTCCTTCTTTGACAGGGTTATTAGACTCATAGACTTTAAGGTCCGAAGGGACCATTATGATCATCTAGTCTGACCTCCTGCACAACGCAGGCCACAGAATCTCACCCACCCACTCCTGTAACAAACCCCTAATCTATGCCCGAGTTATTGAAGTCCTCAAATCATGGTCTAAAGACCTCAAGGTGCAGAGAAGCCTCCAGCAAGTGACCCGTGCCCCATGCTGCCTAGTGGAGGTGGGTAAACAGTAGACGTGATCTATCTTGATGTTAATAAGGCTTTTGACACAGTCCCATAGGACATTCTCACAAGCAAACTAGGGAAATGTGGTCTAGATGCAGTTAGTATAATGTGAGTGCACAATGGGTTGGAAGCCCATACTCAAAGAGTCCTTCTCCACGTCTGGCTGTCCAACTGAGACCTAGTGGGTCCGGCAGGGATCAGTCCGGGGTCCGGTATTATTCAATATTCTCATTAATAATTTGAAAAATGGAGTGGAGCGTATGCTTATAAAATTTGCAGATGACACCAAGCACTTTGGAGCGCAGGATTAGAATTCAAAACACCCTTAACAAATTGGAGAATTGGTCTCCTTGAGCCAAACTCCAGGCTGGGCCCCTCTCTATAGACTGGGCTGAAGTGAAACCCCAGAGCCAAACACTCCTCCTCCTGGGCAATATGCTCTGACCTTTAATGGTCAGATGCTGCTTAGCACTGACAGAGCAGCTTTTCCTGGGGGATTCTCCCAGTACTTTACACTAGTGGGAAAAAAATTAAATCCCCATTTGACTGCTCGGGACAGAGCCATAGAGAGGGGGAGCAATTTGCCCAAAGTCTCACAGGTCAATAGGAAAACCAGCAATGGAACCCAGGAGTCCTGCCTCCCAATGCCCTGGTCCAGTCACTACAGCGGAGCACACTCCCTCTCAAAGGCAGGGGGGCCGGACATGAGGGCCTGGTTGTAATGGCCAGCTGTGGGAGGGAGTGTGCAGCAGTGGTTAGTGAAGGGGCCTGGAAAGGCTTTGACACGTGGGGTGACCTTGAGATGGTAGCTTCCCCTCCCCAAGTCCGTTTCCCATCAGTAGGGTTGGGGTCCTGTCCCTACAGCCCAGGGGGGTTGGGAGGCTCCAGGAAGGTGTGTAAAGTGCTGGGATGTCAGGAGCCGGGAGGCGCTGTCACCCCCGCACTAGGGCAGTGTTCTGCACCCCCTGCTGCTTGCTGAGTTTCTCCATCCCTTGGCAATAAGACAGACACTTGTTTTCACAGCCAGTCGATCGCCTGCCTGCCCTGGCTGGGCAGGGTAACTCCTCAGGTCACCACCACCCTCTCCAGCCTGCCTTGGGCTTGGGGAGTGAGGAGGAGGGCGAGGGACAGCTGACAACACTGAACATCCTCCATCCATCGCTCCATCACCTAGAGCAAGTGAGTAGCATTAGGGTTCCTCTGTGGCATCCCCTGTCTGTCTGGGGAGAGGCAGAAAGACGGGGAGAGAATCTCTCCCAAAGGAGATTTGATTTGCAAACATCCCCCTGGAGCCCCTCACTCTCAGACTGGGCACGGGCTTCTCCAGAGCCGTCTCCAGTGTGTTAGGAAATGTTCCAACAATGGGGCTCCCAGTTTTCCCTTGTGGGAGACTGTTCCCCAGGCTGAGAGTCTCTGAGCTGGGCCAGACCCTATGAGCTGCTGAGCATGGAAATCAATGGGAAACAAGGGGGCCCTGGGCTTCCTGTGCCAAGGGACTTTGTGACTTTGATGTGGCAAATGGTTTCCCGGGAGAAGTCCGGACTCCTGGGTTCTGTTCCTTCTCTAGCCTGGATGGGAGTGTGGCCTGGGACGACACGAGGGGGCTCCTTGTCCAAAGTAACCAATGGTCTTTGTGATTGACCCCACTGCTCTAAAAGGAGGAGACTCCCCGGGTATTGCAGCACAAGGGATGATGAGGAGCAGATCATGCAGTTAACTCCTGCCAGTGTGTGTAACTTGCACTCCCTGCACCCCTGTGGGGAGGAGGAGGAGCTGCTCTGACTGCAGCAGGGATGGGGAGGGACCAAAAAGGCCCGTTAGTGAGAGGCTGCCTTGACCCCAGACTCACGCCTGCTCCCCGCTCGGTTCCAGGATGGCCAGGCTCCAGGGCCGGTGCAACCACTAGGCGAACTAGGCGGTCGCCTAGGGCGCCAAGTGGTTGGGGGCCCCTGGGGTCTATAAAGGCTCGTTGGGATTTGCCCCTCAATGAACCGATGTGCAAGGAGGGGGCAGGGGCGCAAGGTGGAAGTTTTGCCTAGGGCGCAAAGTATCCTTGCACCGGCCCTGCCAGGCTCCTGAGGATATTCAGGAAGAAGGCTCTGTAGGTGGCCCCAGAGCCTGAGGGAAGCAGCCATCATCTTCCCAAGGAGCAGAGCAGCCCCTCCGTCCCCGCTGGCGGGGAAGCAGCTCTTGGCCAGGCCAGGAGGTGGAAGTGCCCAGCCTTCTGGCGGAGGAAACCCACTCTCGGCGCAGGCACTGAGACGGGAGAGGCAGCGGCCAGGCCCCAATAGAGCTGGCCCAGGATACGGCTGGGCAGGCAGGACCCATCCCAGGAGGGGAGCCGGGCAGGGTGGCTCTGGGGCTTGTTGTGTGGGCAGCACTGTCCCCAGGAGCCCAGCCCCGATTCCCAGCAGGAGGCATCGCCCTGCCTTTTCACTGAGAACCTTCCATCCTCCCCAGGGCAGGAGGTGGAGGATCCCTGTCCCAGCACCAGCAGCTCAGCCCACTCCCCATGGGACAGCAGCAGCTCCTGGGACTCTGGCAACAGCGAAGCCGTTGGGCGCTGCTGCTTTGTTCCAGGTGAGGAGCCGGGCTGGGCTTAGGGAGGGGTGAGGAGGGTACTGTGAACACCCTGGGCCCAGGCGCTCTACCAGTGCTATGGGGGGGGTGTGTCCCAGCCCAGGTGTCTGGCCTGAGCCACGCGAACCCCACTGACACCAGCCGCAGTCACACAGCTGCCCCTGCAGCAAGAGGAATTGAGGGGTGGGGGCAGGGGAGCTGCTGCCACTTTGGTCTCTGATGCTCTGGGGGGCAGGTACCTCCCAGAGAGTCCAGGACAGTGTTGGGGGAGGGGAAGGGGCTCTCTGCTAGGGGCTCCTGAAGCTGTTGGGGGCTGAAGGCGCATCCGTGAGACGGGGAAGTGTGGGGCCCTATCTGCCCTGGGTCCCTGAGGTGGGAAGGGGGGAATATTAACCCTGCTCTCCCCACCACACCCCTGTCCTTCCCCCGAGTGGCAGCAGGAGTCACCCTGTCCCCTTCTCTCCTCAGGGATTCAGAGAACGAGGAGGAGGAGGAATGGGTGGATGTGGCCACAGAGGCGGCTGCTCTCAAAAACATCCGAGAGCAGCTCCAGGGCAGAGAAAAGGTACAAACGTTTCCCGGCTGGGCTGGAACCGAGATTGTCCTTTTCCTTCCCACCATCCTTACCCCCTGCAGAGAGTCTTGTCCCCAATGATCCACTACCCCTAATGCGGACCTTTCTCCTCCATGATCTGGGACCCCCAAGATGAGGGTGTTTGTGACACACCAGCCAGGGTCTCTTCCCCGCACAGGCACTGTCCCAGTTCCTGACCCTGCTTGTGTAAGAGTCGTGGGTGATTTGGACAATGGTCGGGTCCCCACTATCCCCCATTCAGGCCTGAGTCCCGCAGCTGGTGTGGGTGGGGCAGGGAGGTCCCTGGCTAACTGTCTCTCTCTCCCCTAACCTCACTCCTGGTGGGTGCAGGATGAGGCCCAGCAGCTCATGTTCCTGCACGCCATCCACCCCGCGTGTCTCGCTGCACAGCAGAGAGGGCAGGACACACTGGAGCCACACTGCTGCAAGGCGGCTGTGGTGGAGAGGATTGTGGTGAGTGAGACACGGTGCCCGGCAGCTGGAGGGAGGACAGAGACATGGGATGGGCAGGGGTTTCCCTGGGCCAATGGATGGGGGCTGGGTGGTGCTGGAGGGGGCAGCAGAGGGCAGGGATTGCTGGGGCTGCGGATTGGGGAGAAGAGAAGGGAGAAATTCTGAGATTGGTCACTAGAGGGCAGTGAGGGAATCGTGGGGCTGGAGGGGCAGCTGAGGCTGGGGGACAAGGAATCAGATAGTCCCAGTTCGGTACTCAGGATGGTGTTGGATGGGGGCAGTTTTGACAGGCAGGAGAGAAGAAGGGGAAGAGCACCAAGCCGGGCAGGAATCCTGGGAGGGGGCCAAGTTTGAAGGGCAGGAAGGAATTGGAGGAGTGGGAGGCAGGTGGGGGGATCCTGCTGGCTGTGTGGGGCACTGGCTGTGTAATCTCCTCACTGGGAAGTGTCAGTGAGGCCCGAATCTCACACGCTCCTTTGTCTCCTTTGGGTCTCACAGGAGTTTATTGAGGAACTTCCTGATGACTCTCTACCTGGCGCCGTCTTGGCCAACTCCCTGATTGCTGTGGGCAACCTCAGGTACCGAGACCCCCCCGCCCGGCTCTCCTAACCCTGGTGCTGCTCAGGCCCAAGACTGGGAGTCACTGCCCCTCCCACTCCCAGGTCACCTCCCAAGGGTGGCTCCTCTGGCTGAGGTGGGGGGAAGGTTCACTCTCTCCTGGCTGGGCTGTTCTTTTCACTCCAGTAACGTTACGGGGGCCTTGGGGAGAGACTCACTCCCGGGGTCAGATACAGGAGGGGCAGCAGGGTCCAGGGAACAGGCGCTATTCCTGCCCTGCCACTGTCTGTCTGTGAGGCCTTGGCCTTGTCATTCCCTGGCTCAGTGCCTCAGTTTCCATTCTCGCCAGCCTGTGCCTATTTCCTGCAGTTTCACGTCTGTGTTGGTGCCAGTCCCACCCCCGCAGTGCACAGTCTAATATCGGCTCCTCTCTCTTGCCAGCACCATGAAACCTGCCCTGGAGCCAGAGCTGGAGAAGCATCTCCTGCGAGCTGCCCTGCACGCCGTCTTCACCCTGGTCCTGCTCCCTTGATTCGCTGGAGCTCCAGAGATAGGGGTGGGGTGAGCAGAGATGGAACAAGCTGCAGGGTTGGATCCTTCCCTCCAGGGGGGATGACATTACCCCTCCCTGGAGGATTCCTTCCTTCCACATGCCGTGTTTTGCCCAGCAGCCCAGCTTCCATCCATAGCAGCTTGGCTGTCCCATACTCTGCTGCCTCCGCAGAGACCTGATTGAAGAGCCAGCTGTCACCCTGCCATGAATCCTGGCTAATTGCCTGCAGTAGGATGTGAATGAGAGAGGCCACGATATGTGCTTGGGGGTCTCACTGGTGCTTCCCAGAGACCCCTCTTCTCATCCTGTGGCAGGTGTAGCCCCAGTTTCCCTAACTCTGACCCATGGCTCTCCCTTGCTTTGCAGGCTCTGCACAAGGTGTTGCCAGAGCTCCTAGATGCCATACAGGGGAACCTGCTGGCAGAGTCCCCAGACACAGCCAGGCTCCACTACATCTTACAGGTGAGCCCCATGAGGAGGGGTGTGGGGCAATTTTATCTTAACTCTTAGGACTACTGGTAAGGAGAGACTGGAAGATCCATTTTCAAGTCTGTCCTCCTAGCTGGGCCCCCAGTGGGCCGTCCTTGGTCAGGGCAGTCAGTGCAATGCAGTGTCAGGCCCTTCCTCCTTGAAGGACAGAGGAAGGAGCTGGGACTTCAAGCCAGAGCTCTGCCTGGTTCTGTTGAGCACTAACCACAGGGCCCCTAGCTGGTGTGGGGAGTGAGAGTCTGAACCACCCTCCCCTCCCCCCGCCCCATGAGCTCCAGGAGACTGTCCTCGGAGAAGAGTCACAGGCTCCTTCCTAGAGAAACAGGAGGAGCTCAGGGAATCAGCCCTTCTCTCTGACGGGCCCTGAGATTCCTGGGGGGATTGTGCTCACAGTCACTCCCTTCATCCAACCTAGGACTTGAGAGCCAGGGAGGGGGGAGGGGTATGTCTCCTTCCTGGTGAGCTGTTCAGGACTCAGGAGTTCAGGGAGGATGGGACCCCGACACCAAACATTGTTCCAATCTAGAGAGACAGTGACAAGTTGTGACCTGCAGGATACAAGCATCATCCTGGGGGCAACAATCCCCTTCTAAAGCTCTGTGATCAATGACTCAGGTATTCTACCCTGCACACAATGTCTCAGCCTCCTGGGGATGGGGAGGGGCTCATTTGCACAGCACGTGCACCTGCCTATTGATCGTGACCTGCCTCCTTCCCCTACAGCACATCAACTTCTGGATTGTGTCCAGGGTGTCCCAGGAGAGAGCCAGGGCCATTAGGAGCAGCACGGCCCTGCTCAGGTTCACCATTACCCTCCCTGAGTTTGACGTAAGTGACCTCTGACCCCAGCTTCCTGACTCCAGGTGTAGGTGGGCTGGCTCTGATGGACTGTAGGATCTGCTGCTGCAGGGGCTGTGGGTTAGGAGTGTTCCCCTTGGGGAAGCAGAGTCAGAGCAGGGAATGAGCTTGGCTTGAGTCAAGTTCTTCTTTTCCTGGTTACGTGGTGACCCTGGGCCTTTGAGGGGACCATGCTCCAGCCCCTGCTCCAGCCAGGTTTGTACCTGGCCTTGGAACCCTTTTTGGCATCCTGAAGCAGCTCTAGTCTCCCTTGGGGGCAGAGAAAATGAAGGGTCTAGCACTAGCTTCTCTCCCCCAGCATCTCCTGCAGAGGGACTGAGGGGAAGGAGACTCCTGGCCCAGGGAGGACTGGGAGCTGACAGGAAAATGCTGATGGAGTCCCCTCTCCTCTCCCTTCCATTAGATCTCAGCAGAGTTCCCTAACATGTTCATCGGTGACCCAGCCAAGGACATCAGCTGGCAGGCCAGGGAGGGGATTTACCGGCTCTACCAGCTGCTGTTGCACCAGAGGGGTAAGGAACCCAGCTGGGAAATGGGATCCAATAGGAGACTGAGACTAACCGTGGCTGGGTAATGGGACCCCAACTGGAGGATGAGTCTCTCTCTCTCTCTTTCTCTATTCTTCTCCACTCCCTGCAATTCTATTGGGCCAGGCGTGCAGCGAGGACTCTGCCCACTGTGCAGCCACCAATGGAATTGGAAGGACACAGACACTGCAACCAGAATTACAACTATGCATGTGTCTCTCTCTCTCCCAGGGCTGACCGTCCATGATGTGGAAGATCTGTGGTGCTGGGACTGGCACCAGGACAGCAGGCTCCTGGGCTACAGGAACACAGCCAGGGTGGGGGAGGTAAGGACACTCTGCCAGGGCATGACACAGCCCTTCAGTGGCTGCCTCCTGGAGACAGGACAAGAGCCCACTCCTTATTTCCAGCTCAAAGTTCCCTAAGCAGCCCAAGTGGGAGAGGCTGGCACTAAAAGTCCCATGTTGGAATCTCGCTAGTTGCTGTGATTTGTGTGTCTGACATGGATCCATTTCTACGTGGCATAAGGAGAATCCCCGGGTGGATGAGTGAATGTAGGATTATGACTCTGGGTCTCTCTCCGCTCCTTGTCTCCATGGCTGATACCCGAGGGCCTGAGAGGAGAGCACTGGGTCAGTGAGTCACTATTGCCTGGCCAGACCCTTGCTAGATTCCCTGCTCCCTGTAGAAGCAGAGAAAGGAGGAGGGGTTTGCCCAATGCCATCGCCAGTCAGGAAGCAGATCGCCCCAACCTGGGCACTGGGTAGGGAACACACTGAGCTCCAAAACCACGATGGACCACATGTGCCCACCTCACGTCTCCGGACCTGGACAGGGAACGGCAGAGTGTCTGGACCTCAGCCACTGTTCCAAAGAAGCACATTGTCACTGACCCACCCCATAACACAGTGCCCCAAAATTGGAGTCCAACGTGAAACGGGTGATCACCACGTCACAGAGGAGGCCTTGGAATGGCCCCTGGATCTGCAAGTGCATCTACAGAATGCTGCTCTGCAGATGCCATGTGAGAGAGACTGTGAGATTGTTCCCGCTCCCACAAGCTGAATTGCTGCACCAGAACAAAGGGTTCTTAGAAGTGTTTGTGTGGTGGGGACTGGGACCTGAGTCTCCTTGTCCTTGTCATGTTGCAGTTTGGAATCCCCTGGGAAGAAACCCAGGAGCTGCAGACACCAGACCCAGCTACTAGAGAAATCACGAAGTTGGGGGAATAGACCTTTGGNTTTTTTCCCCCCCCCCCCCCCCCCCCCCCATGCCTCTAGCCACTGAGTGCAGGAGATCTCTCTGCTGGAAGCAATACAGGGTTTCCTGTCATCTCAGTGAGCTGCACACCAGAGTGCACCTGCTCCCATGCACAGAGATCCATTTCCAGACCAGCCTGGCCCCTGCGATAAATTGCCCTCCAGAAAGAGCCACTACAGTCTTTGGATCCCCAAGTGCCTGCCACCTTTTAATAAAGAGGCTTCCCTGAGCCAGGGGACCCTGAAAGCCTCCAGGGGAATGAGCTGCCTTGGCTACAGCAGCTCTTACCCTGCCCCTGGGCCACTAGAGGGTGATGCCGTTCTAGCCCCAGGACTTGGAGCCTGGTTCTGGGCAATCTGCTGAAGCCTCGCGTCCTGTTGGTTTTAGGTCTTCGGAAAGTTCTTCTCAGAGCAGTGCTGGTCACCCACGACTCCCTGCTGCATTTCAGCCAGGCTGGTCTGGTCCTGGCCTATTCCCTCCTGGGGGAAGCCCAGCAGCTGATGGGGGACAAGGTAAGCAGCAGGATTAGACTCAGGAGATTGGGGAGGGCAGGGCCGGTGCAAGGATATTTTGCGCCGTAGGCGAAACTTCCACCTTGCGCCCCCTCACCCTTCTTGCACATCGGTTCATTGAGGGGCAAATCCCAACGAGCCTTTATAGACCCCAGGGGCCAGCCTGCTCAGGGGCCAGTCATGCCCAGGGGCTGCTCCCCAGACCAGGTTCCCCCCTCCCCGCCCCCTGAACTCCCCTGGAGGATGCACAGCGCCCCTGCAAGCCCTCCCCACCCCACCCCACCCCGGTGGCCCCCGCCCCGAGTCCACTCACTGGCTTTGCCGGGCTTGGGCTGCTGCAGCACCTCGGCAGGGAGGAGCCGCCTTCCGGAGGCACCGGAGAGCCAGAGCGTCCTGCTTGCGGGGGCGGCGAGCCCCAGCCATGGAGGAGCCGGCGCAGCAGAGTGGGGGCAGCAGCCCTGCAAAGGCGGCGGCGCCACTAGCGGGGAGCAGCCGCACCCCCCGCCCCTCCTGCCCAGGCTGTGGCCCGGCGCCCCCCCCCCCGGGGGGCTCTTGCAGGCTGCAGTGGACGCATGCGGGCGCCAGCCCCCATGCGTCCCCTGGCTCCCCCCTCGCCGTGCTCGGGCTCTGCGGCTCCCGGGAGTGTGAGCCACTGCCACCGCTGCCCCTCCCGGAGCAGACTCAGGGCCCTGCGCCCCAGCAGCGGCGGCGGCGGCTCACACTCCTGGGAGCCGCAGAGCCCGAGCACGGCGAGGGGGGAGCCAAGGGGCGCACGGGGGCTGCCGCCCGCATGCATCTGCTGCAGCCTGCAGGAGCCCCTGGGGGGGGGGGGCGCAGCTGCTCCCCGCTAGCGGCACCGCTGCCTTTGCAGGGCTGCTGCCCCCCCTGCGCCGCGCCGGCTCCTCCGTGGCTGGGGCTCGCCGCCCTCGCAAGCCGACGCTCTGGCTCTCCGGTACCTCCGGAAGGCGGCTCCTCCGTGCCAAGCCAGGGCACCGCTTTTTGGCGCCCCCAACCAGTTGGCACCCTAGGCGACCGCCTAGTTCGCCTAGTGGTTGCACCGGCCCTGGGCGAGGGGCCCAAGGCCACATTCCCATCCTATCGCCATTTGCTGGCCTGGCAGCAAGGAGCCTGTGGGGAATGAGAGTCAGAGCAGGTGCTACTGGGAAGGGAGATGAATTCACCTCCATGAGCAGGAGGGAGCCAGCTTGTCCTCTGAGCAGCTGCAACCCAGCTCTTTAGCAAGGCTAATTAATTACAAGCGTTACCTCATCATGGACTTACGTTCTTAGGACACAGTGCTATTGTGCCAGGAGAGCAGGTCAGTCCCCTAAGTGCCGTCTGCGAGCCCTTCCTGCTTCCCCACAGGGTCGTACCCAGTTCCCAGTGGCCTAGTGTCCATGTCACCCGAGCCACCATCCAGAGTTGCTCCCATCACTGGCAACCTGGGAGGCCAAGGACTGACTGGTGATGGCGACTGACCAGGCAGGGCTGAGGCACATGGGCGGGGGAAGCTTGTCCTGCTGCTGGCAGGGCTGGGCCCGCTCTAGAGACAACAGGAGGATTCAGTCAGCAGGGGCTGCCGACCTGCCCCATTCACCAGGGCTGCCATCCTGCGGCTTCAGCATTAGTCACTGGGGTGACTTGGGGAAAGGTCTCAACCTCCCCCCACCCCACTTCACTGCTGCCAGAATCCCTTCTGCCCCCCCGCCCCCGCTAGAGCCCCCGCCCTGCCCAGCCTGGGTGGGGGTGGAGGAGAGGGTTCTGAGAACTTGAGCTGTGTCCCGAGGTGGGTTGAAGGTAGAACAGCTGACAGGGACACTGAGGGGGAGGTGGCAGGAGCTCACCCTACAAGGAGGGGGGTTTGCACTGGAGGTCACTAGAGAGGGTAACAAGACTCCATCCAGGGGGTCAGGAGGGTGAATCCATCCCTCAAAGGTGGGCAGATGCTGGGTGGAAATGCTGCTGGTTCCAGGTGCCATTAATCCCCCCTGATTCCTGGGGGGCGTCTGAGTCTCTGACAGGTTCTCGTTCCCTTGCAGGAGGAGGACGTCACGGCGAACGTGATGTGCCAGCTCCGCATCATCTGGCACTTGCGCCAGGTACCCGAGGCGCTGCAGGGGCTGTGCCTCTGAGGATGCCAGCAACTCTCGCTCCCTGCTGCAGGTACTACTCTGGCTCCCTGTTAATGGGGAGCTAGTGGAAGGGGAAATGGAGCCCCCTGGCACTCACAGAAACTCTCTCCCCTCTGTGGAGCAGGGTCCTTCCCTCTGGGGCATGAGCTCTTCCCCTCACTCCCATTCCTCTCCCACTTTCCTTGGCCTGACCCCCATCCCATTCCCCCTGCACCCAGGCAGAGCTCTCCCTCCCCCATATGGTGCAGAAGGGCCTTTGTGTCAGGGCTATAGCCCTTCTGCCCAACTGAAGCTCAGAAACTCCCACTTTTGAGGAGGTGAGGATGGGACAGAGATTCGGGGCTAGCTTCACCTCCTACCCTTTATTCTCCCCTTGGCCCTTCCACGGGGTCTCTGAGTGTGAAATGGATAGAAGCCTCCTCCCCAGCTGTCTTCCAAGCCCTGGGATATGTTACAGCCTCCCAGACGGGCACATCCTGCAGCTGAGCCGCCTCAGGGAGCAGTGGGGAGAGGTCACCTCGTCCCATCAAACCAAGCAGTGCTGGCTCTCAAAGCGGCTGAGATGGAAGAGCCCGCTACCTCGTGGAGGTAAGAGCCTGTGACGTTGTGCAGTCTATATAATTTTGTAAAAACATGATAAGTGAATATGATGTAATTGGAATAGTTTTATAAAAACATAAGTGAGTTTAATGTAACTGAAATATGCTTCATGCAAAAGGTATCATCACAAAGCTTATAATCTACTGAGAGTGATCATCCTATTTGTATAAATGTACCACTCTTGTATCTAAAACTAGAAATATAAAATATAACTCTGAGGGCCTATTGTAATTATGCAAAGTGTGGGCCATTGATGGTGGTTTGGAATCTTGATGACTCCCATTAACCAGAGCCATTGTCTGCAGATGGCTGTATTTACCTGTGAGTCTTCCTGTATATGTGTGTGCTGGCAAGTGAATAATGCAGCCTTGCAGTGACATGTGATCATGTCACCTGAACTGGAATCCATCTTTAACCTGGTGCTTTTCCAGTGAGGGGTGGGGGAACCCAGAGGGACAAAGGATTCCCGCCTTATGCAAAAGATATATAAAGGGGTGGAAGAGAACAGAGGGGGGAGAAGCCATCATGAAAAATCCCCTAGCTATCACCTGAGCTGGAACAAGAGCTGTACCAGGGGAAAGAATTGTGCCCAGGCCTGGAAGGTGTCCAGTCTGAGAAGAAACTTACTGAAGCATCTCTGAGGGTGAGATTATCTGTATTCAGTGTTTGATTAGACATAGATTTGCGTATTTTATTTTATTTTGCTTGGTAACTTATTTTGTTCTGTCTGTTACTACTTGAAATCACTTAAATCCTACTATCTGTATTTAATAAAATCACTTTCTACTTATTAATTAACTCAGAGTATGTATTAATACCTGGGGGAGCAAACAGCTGTGCATATCTCTCTATCAGTGTTATAGAGGGCGAACAATTTATGAGTTTACTCTGTATAAAGCTTATACAGGGTAAAACGGATTTATTTGGGTTTAGACCCCATTGGGAATTGGGCATCTGAGTGTTAAAGGCAAGCAGACTTCTGTGAGCTGTTCTCAGGTAAACCCTGCAGCTTTGGGACAGGTGGTTCAGACTCTGGTCTGTGTCTGGAGCAGATAGGCATGTCTGGCTGTCAGCAAGACTTTGAGTGCTGGAACCACCAGTAGCTGGCAGGGGAGAATAGAACCAGAGGTAGCCTTTGCACATCAGCTGGCAGCTCCCAAGGGGGTTTCTGTGAACCAACCCGTCACAGAGCCATTTACTCCTCAGGGCATGGGGGTCTCTTGGGGGAGAAATGGGATCCCTGATGCATTGCCTGGCTGGGAGCTTCCCCCGTCCCTGGACCCCAGCCCTGGGACAGAGACGTCTCCATCAACGTGCCTCCCTTGCTTTGTTCCTAGGAAGAGGCTCCCCAGAGACGTCCTCGAACCTGGACTCCTGAGAGCGTTTCTGGAAGGAGGCTCCAGCCCCTCACGCATGAAGAGAGCATCAGGTAGTCTCGTTCACATGGTGTCTCCGCTCCCCAGCTCCACTTCCCGCAGCAGAACAAACGAACCCTTCAGCTCCCAGAGGCCCGACTCTTTGACCTCCTCCCAATCAGCAGTGGGGTTTCTTCAGCCCCCTCACCACACCTGTCAGCCTCTGAATGATGAAGGGCCTGAATGTCAGAGTCACCAGAACAAGCAAACTCCAGTTCCAGCCAGTGGAGTCTGTGTGTACTCAGCCCCTCTGGAAACCAGGTCTGAAATGGGGAGCAAGGACCCCAGCCCATTAACAGCAGGACTGGATAGAGCAGGTCTGTAACAGGGTGCTTTCCCCTGGGCTGCACAGCCTGAGATTTACCCACGCTGATTACAGAATGAGCCCTAGCTGAGAGGGACCATGTACCTCCCCCTAAAGAGCCAGACTTCAGCGGTGCTAAAACCCAGCTGGGCTCTGAACTGGACTAGAAAAGCCTAGAGGTGAATGTGACGGGGCAGTCCCTCCCCGCACTAGCCCCAGCGGCGTCAGGCCCGTGGCTCTGACGCAGGAAGTCCCGCCCTGCTCATACTGGGCATGCTCCAGATGCTCTGGGAGCATAAAAGGAGCGAGCTCAGCTCAGTCTGGGCCGGCGGCCGCAGGGGAAGGATGCACCGGCAGAGCTCCTGCTGAGGACCGGCCCACACCCGAGAGGCCGGAGGGACCGGAGATCCCCACAGCTCGGCTCGAAGCCCTACCAGGGGAGGAACCAGCGGAGACGACGGACCCGGAGGCCGGCTGGGATTCCTGGGAAACCCCGACGTTCAGACCGGTAGGGAGCGGACCGCGAGGGGCAACGGACTGGTACCTGGCCCCTGATGAGCCTCAGCGTGTTTCGGTAGGACCCCCCCGCTGAGCCGCTATTAAGGTCCGTGCTGCCCTGCAACCCAGGGCATTCCTATAGACTCTGGCCGTTAGGCCGTGCTGCCCTGCAACCCGGGGCATTCCTATAGACTCTGGCCGTTGGGCCGTGCTGCCCTGCAACCCGGGGCATTCCTATAGACTCTGGCCGTTGGGCCGTGCTGCCCTGCAACCCGGGGCATTCCTATAGACTCTGGCCGTTGGGCCGTGCTGCCCTGCAACCCGGGGCATTCCTATAGACTCTGGCCGTTGGGCCGTGCTGCCCTGCAACCCGGGGCATTCCTATAGACTCTGGCCGTTGGGCCGTGCTGCCCTGCAACCCGGGGCATTCCTATAGACTCTGGCCGTTGGGCCGTGCTGCCCTGCAACCCGGGGCATTCCTATAGACTCTGGCCGTTGGGCCGTGCTGCCCTGCAACCCGGGGCATTCCTATAGACTCTGGCCGTTGGGCCGTGCTGCCCTGCAACCCGGGGCATTCCTATAGACTCTGGCCGTTGGGCCGTGCTGCCCTGCAACCCGGGGCATTCCTATAGACTCTGGCCGTTGGGCCGTGCTGCCCTGCAACCCGGGGCATTCCTATAGACTCTGGCCGTTGGGCCGTGCTGCCCTGCAACCCGG
Organism: Platysternon megacephalum; assembly: GCA_003942145.1. Classification (NCBI taxonomy): domain Eukaryota; kingdom Metazoa; phylum Chordata; order Testudines; family Platysternidae; genus Platysternon; species Platysternon megacephalum. The sequence goes on from QXTE01000083.1 coordinate 5,151,820, forward strand.
GGCATTCCTATAGACTCTGGCCGTTGGGCCGTGCTGCCCTGCAACCCGGGGCATTCCTATAGACTCTGGCCATTAGGCCGTGCTGCCCTGCAACCCGGGTCATGCACCAAGGCGTGGGGCATTAGGCCGACCTGCCTAATAAGGAGGGGCTTCGGCCCCAGCGAGGGGCACGAACCCTCACACGTGGTGGAGAATGCGGGTAATGATCCGGGCCTGCTAAACAGGTCCGGGGGAACAGGGGTGAACCGTGGGAACCCCGTTAAACCCCAGGATGGAGACTGAGAAACTCCTAAAATGGATGCTGGAAAGGCAGCAGGAACAAGCTGCCCAACAGCAGCAACACCAGGCGCAGATGATGCAGCAGATGGCGAGTCAGCAGCAGCTGCTGATCGCCCAGCATCAGGAGCACCAACAGCAGCTCCTCCGAGACTTAGCGGTCCAGCAGCAGGCGCAACAGGAACGCCTGGTGCAACAGGTGGCCCCACTGGTACACCCGGCGGGGGCCGCAGGGACGGGCCCTGCTGGAGCCGGGTACCGGGAGACGGGAAGGGAGCTGCCGGTACGCCTCACGAAGATGGGGCCCGAGGACGATCCAGAGGCGTTCCTGGTCACTTTCGAACGCGTGGCGACCGCCGCCCGGTGGCCTCCCGAACACTGGGCCCCCTTACTAGCCCCCTATCTGACGGGACAGGCCCAGGCCGCCTACCGGGGCCTCGACCCTCGGGAGGCACTGGGCTACCCCCGGGTGAAAGCGGCTATATTGGGCTACACCGTCATCAACCCGGAGACATATCGCCAACGCCTCCGCAAAGAACAGTACCCACCGGGGGCCCAGCCCCGCGCTGTGGCCCAACGGATTCGGGACTATACTTGGAGGTGGGTGAACCCGGAAGACTTGACCGGACCCCAAGTAGCGGAGAAGGTGGCGCTGGGGCAGTTCACCCAGATCCTACCCACAGGGGGAAGGGCCTGGGTACGCCGACATCGACCGGCACCCCCCTCGGCGGCCGTGACCTTGATGGAGGACTATTTGGCTGCTGAGGGGACCGAGACGCCTCCCCGGGGGGCAGGAAGTTCCGGACCCAGGGCCCGGCCAAGCCAGGGAAATCCCCCGAGGAGGGGGGCCCGGGAGCCCCAGGGCGGCGCCCGCCCCAGGACCCCAAGGATCCCCGGTCCGGAACCCAGACACCGGGCCACCCGGATACCGTCCCACAGGGACGCGCTTCCCCGAGCGAGGGGGAGCCCAGCGGGCGGAGGCCCAGGGCCCGTGGCGACCCGAGAGGGATGCTGGGAGCGCGGACAAGAGGGGCACTTTCGGCGGGATTGTCCGTTTATGGACTGTAGCTACGGACAAGCCTGGGTCGCCGGGCAAAGAGCTTGGAAAGGAGAAGCAGGAAAGCTGGTGGTTCCGGTCCGGGTGGAAGGGACCCTCACGAACGCCCTCGTGGACTCGGGGGGTAGTCAGACCCTCATACGGGAAGGGCTGGTCATGGACCTCGATCTTTCGGGCCCCCCGATCCACTTGCAGTGCGTACATGGAGACATCCGCCCGTACCCTACGGCCGGGGCAACGGTAGAAGAACGCAACCGGGAGGAGGGCCTCCGGGTGGGCGTGGCACCCAGAGTGGCCTACCCCGTAGTACTGGGGCGAGCCTGGCCCAGCTGTGGGGAGGTGCTCCGGAAGTAGAGACCGTCGAGCCCGCGAACACGCAGGATTAGGCCTCCGAGAGCGGGACTGCTCGGATGTAGGCCAGGGATCGACCCCGGAGAGGAGCCTTCGGCGTCGGGAGAGATCCCTGGGGCTCGCCCCACAGACGGACCCCGGTCGGTGGAGGAAGCCCACACGGAACTGGAACGAGACGTGGACTTTGTCCAGGAACAGCGAGAGGACCCGACCCTATGTCAGGCCTGGGAGCAGGCCACCGGCCCGGACACTGAAGGGGACCCGACGACACGGCCCTCACAGGGCCCCCGCTTCGAAATAAAACGGGATCGCCTATATCGGGTAACGCAGGAACCCCAGACCCAAGAGACATTCCGTCAGCTATTGATTCCCCGGCGACTGCGGCAAAGCATCCTTCAATTAGCCCACGCAAACCCCTGGGCAGGGCACCTAGGACGGGAGAAGACCCTCCAGAGGGTGACGCGGCGGTTTTACTGGCCGGGCATACACCAGGAGGTTCGGGACTATTGTGCGTCTTGCCCAGAATGCCAGTTGGCGGGGCGGAAAGGGGTAGCCTGGGCACCCCTGGTACCAATGCCCGTCGTCGGCGTACTCTTCGAAAGGATCGGGATGGACCTCGTCGGCCCCTTGGAAAGAAGCAAGACGGGGAATCGCTTCATTCTCGTGGTCGTGGACTATGCGACGCGCTACCCGGAGGCCGTCCCCCTGAAAACGGTGACAGCGCCCGCAATCGCCAATGAGTTAGTGAGGATTTTCGCTAGGGTCGGGATACCTGCCGAAATCCTGACGGACCAGGGCACGAATGTGTCCTCCAAGTTGATAGCGGAATTGTGCCGCCTCCTCCACATACGGACGCTCTGGACCTCCATCTATCACCCCCAAACGGATGGCCTCGTTGAACGCTTCAATGGTACTCTGAAGTCTATGTTACGGAAGTTCGTGGAGGAAGACCCGACGCATTGGGATACGTTACTACCCGCCCTGTTGTTTGCCATCCGGGAGGTACCCCAGGCCTCGACGGGGTTTTCACCCTTCGAACTCTTGTACGGCAGGCAACCCCGGGGGATCCTGGACCTGCTGAAGGAAGAATGGGAAGCCCAGGAGACCTGAGTCCTCGGGACTACCCAATACGTATTGCAACTCCGTGAGCGACTACGAGAGCTAGGGGCCTTCGCCCGGGCGAACCTGTCACAGGCTCAAGCGAACCAGGAACGGCTTTATAACCAAGGAACTAAGGGACGGAGTTTCGGCCCTGGGGAGCGGGTGTTGTTGCTGTTGCCCTCGGCCGAATCAAAGCTGCTGGCCAAATGGCAGGGACCCTATGAGGTAATTCGGAGGACAGGACCCGTAGACTACGAGGTCCGGCTACCAGGGCGACGAAGGGAGACACGCATCTACCATGTAAACCTTCTGAAGGTCTGGAAGACCAGGGAAGCCCTGCTCATCGGGCCGCCTACTCTGGAATCAGAGCTCGGGCCCCTAGCGGGAGACCCTCCGGACCCGAAGCCCGTGTCGATAGGAGCGGGGCTCACCCCCGTACAGCGGGAGCAACTGCAGCAACTGGTGGAAGACTTTCCCGACGTCTTATCGGCCCTCCCGGGGCGAACGACCCTGACCAGTCATCATATCGCCACCACCCCAGGCCAGAAGGTAAGGGACCACCCCCAGCCGTTGCCCCGGAAAATGTGGGACACGGTCCGGAAGGAGCTGGAGACAATGCTGGAAATGGGGGTTGTGGAGGAATCATCGAGCGAATGGCGCAGCGCCATCGTCTTGGTCCCGAAACCCGACGGGGCTACCCGCTTTTGTATTGACTTCCGAAAGGTTAATGCCATCTCCCGCTTCGACGCATATCCAATGCCGAGAGTGGAGGAACTACTGGAAAGGCTCGGGGGAGCAAGGTACTTGTCAACCCTAGATTTAACCAAGGGATACTGGCAGATCCCTCTCACACCAAATTCAAGGATGAAGACGGCCTTCTCAACACCATTCGGCCTCTTCCAATTTATAACTATGCCGTTTGGACTACATGGAGCCGCGGCTACGTTCCAGCGGCTGGTGAATAAGGTTTTGCAATCTCACAACCACTGTGCGGCAGCGTATATAGATGATATTGTAATCTATAGCGACAACTGGCAGGACCACCTTCGCCACCTTGCAGGGGTGTTGCAGGCCCTCCGAGCCGCCGGCCTTACGGCTAACCCGGCGAAATGCCACCTAGGGCAAGAGGAGGTGACTTACCTGGGATATACGGTAGGCGGTGGGAAACTGACACCCCTATTTGACAAAGTGCAAGCCCTCCGAGACATCCCCGTCCCCGAGACGAAGAAACAAGTCCGCCAGTTTCTAGGCCTAGCCGGATATTACCGGCGCTTCGTGCCAGATTTTGCCTCCATTGCTGCCCCTCTGTCGGACCTGACAAAGAACGCGCAGCCTCGGCAGGTGCAGTGGTCAGAGAAGTGCAACGAAGCCTTCGAGACCTTGAAGGAACGACTCATGCAGGAACCCGTCCTGCGACACCCTGACTTTGCAAAGGAGTTCATATTGCAGACAGATGCCTCCGAAGTAGGCCTGGGAGCTGTACTCTCCCAGGAATCAGACGGGGAAGAACATCCGGTATTGTATCTCAGCCGTAAGCTGTTACCCCGAGAACAACGGTATTCCACGATAGAGAAAGAGGCCTTGGCGGTGAGATGGGCCATCGACGCCCTTCGATATTATCTGTTGGGGAACAACTTCCGGCTGATCACAGACCATGCGCCCCTACGGTGGATACAGACGATGAAGGATACGAACCCCCGGATTCTACGCTGGTACCTCTCCCTCCAACCCTACGACTTCCGCGTATTTCACCGCCCGGGTAAGGCACACGCTAACGCGGATTTCTTTTCTAGACAGGGGGAAGGGAAAGCGGAACAACCCAGGGAAGCCCTCTTAAGGGGGAGGGTGTGTGACGGGGCAGTCCCTCCCCGCACTAGCCCCAGCGGCGTCAGGCCCGTGGCTCTGACGCAGGAAGTCCCGCCCTGCTCGTACTGGGCATGCTCCAGATGCTCTGGGAGCATAAAAGGAGCGAGCTCAGCTCAGTCTGGGCCGGCGGCCGCAGGGGAAGGATGCACCGGCAGAGCTCCTGCTGAGGACCGGCCCACACCCGAGAGGCCGGAGGGACCGGAGATCCCCACAGCTCGGCTCGAAGCCCTACCAGGGGAGGAACCAGCGGAGACGACGGACCCGGAGGCCGGCTGGGATTCCTGGGAAACCCCGACGTTCAGACCGGTAGGGAGCGGACCGCGAGGGGCAACGGACTGGTACCTGGCCCCTGATGAGCCTCAGCGTGTTTCGGTAGGACCCCCCCGCTGAGCCGCTATTAGGGGCCGTGCTGCCCTGCAACCCGGGGCATTCCTATAGACTCTGGCCGTTGGGCCGTGCTGCCCTGCAACCCGGGGCATTCCTATAGACTCTGGCCGTTGGGCCGTGCTGCCCTGCAACCCGGGGCATTCCTATAGACTCTGGCCGTTGGGCCGTGCTGCCCTGCAACCCGGGGCATTCCTATAGACTCTGGCCGTTGGGCCGTGCTGCCCTGCAACCCGGGGCATTCCTATAGACTCTGGCCGTTGGGCCGTGCTGCCCTGCAACCCGGGGCATTCCTATAGACTCTGGCCGTTGGGCCGTGCTGCCCTGCAACCCGGGGCATTCCTATAGACTCTGGCCGTTGGGCCGTGCTGCCCTGCAACCCGGGGCATTCCTATAGACTCTGGCCGTTGGGCCGTGCTGCCCTGCAACCCGGGGCATTCCTATAGACTCTGGCCGTTGGGCCGTGCTGCCCTGCAACCCGGGGCATTCCTATAGACTCTGGCCGTTAGGCCGTGCTGCCCTGCAACCCGGGGCATTCCTATAGACTCTGGCCGTTGGGCCGTGCTGCCCTGCAACCCGGGGCATTCCTATAGACTCTGGCCGTTGGGCCGTGCTGCCCTGCAACCCGGGGCATGCACCAAGGCGTGGGGCATTAGGCCGACCTGCCTAATAAGGAGGGGCTTCGGCCCCAGCGAGGGGCGCGAACCCTCACACGGAACTTGAGAAGAGAGGTAGGAAGTGCCCAGCGAAAACTACAGCAAAGAGAAAGGAGCAGACCTAGCTGTTGGGTAGAGGGCCCTGGGCTGCTACCAGTGTCAGGGTGGGACTGGGTTCCCCTACTGGCCCCAAAGAAGGGGCATACATGCACCCAGAGAGGGTTACCAAGCCCAGCATGGGGGGCTGCAGGCTGAGCAAGAGCCCCAGCGATGGCAGAAGGACTTCTTTCTGTGGGAAGACCTCTTTGGACTTTTAGTGTGAGACAAGCTGGGCCCCGGAAGGGTGGACTAAAGGTGGTGACAGGGCCGGAGGCTGAGTTACCAGGCAGCGAAACTGCCATGGTGCTGGAGCGACCATTGATGAGGGACGATAGCCCAGCGAGAGGGCTGTGATTCCATGCCTGGCCACCAGGGAGCATGTAACGATGAGTAGATTTGTTTATGATTGGCATAGTCAGGAGGATTGAATTCCCCCGTCATCTGTGAGGGCTGATGGAAGTCTTGGTTGCTGCAGGAAGGTCTGTCCCCCCAAGCGGGTGTATTGAGGGACTGAGCTGGTCACTGGATTTCCCACTTCAGTTCCAGGGTCTGGTTTAGCAGCCAAAGCAGGTCTAGGGATTTCTTCAGCAGCTCCTAGAAAACCAACAGAAGCAGTAGGAAGTGCAGGCGGAGCTACAGACGCAGCTGGCAAACTTCATGGAGCAGCAGCAATACCCCTGTCAGAGATCCTGCAAAGAGAAATCAACCCAGGGTCTGCTATGCCCATGGACAAAAAGAGCAGACACGGAGAGCATGCCTGGGCTGTGCTGAGAAGGTTAGCCCAGGAGAGCAGGGCATGAGAAACTGTACAAGCGTGGCCTAATGCCAAGATGGGGACAAGAGTTCTTTGTTTTGGATGCAGAGAAGCAGGCCATATCAAAAGACACGGCCTGCTTAGGAACTTGTTGAATGGCAAAAGGAGGGGCCAGGGCCCCAAGAAGTTAGACAGAAAGGAGAAGGTTTCCTCTGGCACAAACACACGCGAGGTAGGCAAAGTGGAGGTGGCAGGGATGGCTGTGGACCTTGCAGACCCTCAACCTACACATCCTGTCGGGTGCTGCAGGGAGGTGAAGGCCCAGCTTGTGGGTGGGAACCTACTGGCTGTGTCTGGAGCAATGTGTAGCCGCTTCTGTGGGAAGTGCATATGGGTCAGTGGGGCCTGAATCTCATGCTCCTTTGTTTCCTTTGGGTATCACAGGAGTTGTCTGAGGAGCTGCCCTTGGACTCTGTGCCCAGCGCCATCATCTATAACTCATGGTGGCCACATGCACCCTCAGGTTCCAGGACCCTCCCGCATGGATCCCCTAACCCCAGTGCTGCTCAGGCCCAGAGGCAGGAGTCACTGTCCCTCCCACTCCCAGGTCACCTCCCACCAGTGGCTGTTCCCTCCTTTGGCAGAGCGGGTGGGAACAGTCCCTCTCTCCTGGCTGGGGGGTTGATTTGACTCCAGCAGTGTCAGGATGGCTATGGGAGAGGATGGCAGGAGGGGTCATACAGCAGGGTCCAGTGATGAGAGCAGAGAACAAGCCCTGCCATTGAGTGGTAGCGTGACCTTGGCCAGGTCACTCTCCCACCTGGTGCCTCACTTTCTCCATCTTTGAAGTGGGGATAATCCTGACCCACATTTAGAAAGTGTTTGATCCTCTGCTCTTGCTTCCCAAATTCCTGCCCTCTTTTTCCCATACGGGCCTCTGCCCTATTCCTCAAACTTCGATGCCCATGTTAGTGCCTGTGTCGCCCCCCAACTGCAAGGTCTCGTGTACAGTCTCCTGCCGGCAAACTGAAGCCGCCCCTAGATCCGGAACAGGAATCGCAGTTCCTGTGCGCTGCCCTGAATGGAGTATAGGGCATGGGGAAGGCCAACACTCACATCCAGGTGGATCATCAACCTACTCCTCCGTCCCAGGAGCAGGAAGGCCTCTGGTCCTTGCTCTCTTCCGTAGCTGGAGCTGCTGAGGTGGGGATGGGGTGGGCAGAGATGGGAACAGGCCACAGGATTAATAAAGTGTCAGGAGGAGACTCCCCCTCTGGGGGAGATTGTTACCCCTCTGTGAGGAATCCCTTCCTTGCAGATCCTGTGCTTTAGTTTCTGGACTCTGCCTGGAAGCCCAGCTCCCATCCCTAGCAGCTTGGCTGTTCCATACCCTGCGGTGCAGCAGACCCTCTGCAGAGAACTGCTCTGGGCAAGGACTGCAGAGCCAGCTGTCACCTTGGTAGCTCCAGGTTCCATAACCCTGACCCATGGTCTCCCTCCGCTGGCAGGCTCTGAACAAGGCCTGCGCAGAGAACATGGATGCCATGCTGAAGAGCTCACTGACAGCAACCCCCAGCACAAACTCCACCACATCTTGGAGGTGAGCATAATGGGGAGGGGCAGCAGGAATTTTACCTTAACCCTGGGGAGGCCTGGAAATGAGAGACTGTATGATCCACGTTTCCATTGTCTCCTGCTACCTGAGAGCCCATTGGGCTACCCGTGGTCAGGGCAGTCAGTGCAGTGCAGTGTTGGGACCCTTCCTCCTTCGGGGACACAGGGAAGGTGCTGATGCTTTAAGACAGGCTCTGCCTGGTTCTGTTGAGCACTAACTTTAAGGTCCCAGGCCAGCTTGGAGAGTGACAGGTTTCAGAATAGCAGCCGTGTTAGTCTGTATCCGCAAAAAGAACAGGAGTACTTGTGGCACCTTAGAGACTAACACATTTATTTGAGCATAAGCTTTCGTGGGCCACAGCCCACTTCATCGGATGCATAGAATGGAACATATATCTCCTTACTATATGTTCCATTCTATGCATCCGATGAAGTGAGCTGTAGCCCACGAAAGCTTATGCTCAAATAAATTTGTTAGTCTCTGAGGTGCCACAAATACTCCTTTTCTTGGAGAGTGAGAGCATCAGACCCCTGTGAGGTCCAGGAGAAGGTCCTCAGAGAAGAGCCCTGGCTCCTTCTTAGGAAGCTGCTGAGATTCACAAGGAGGGAATCAGCCCTTCTCTCCCATGGACACAGATGACTGTAAGGAGCAGAGGGTTGTCCTTTGTCCAACGGAGACCTGACCTAGGTCTCACCCACAAACCTGGGAGAGAGCTGGGAACTGAACTGGGTCCCACCCCAGTACTTCCCTGGTACACTCTCTTCTCCCCCTCCCCACTTGGCTATTTTGCTATGGGTCTATGAACATGGAACAAACGGGAACTTCTTCTCCATCTTCGATGTTTTGCTCAGGACACCCAGGACCATAAGCCACTGTTACCCTGCTCCCTCAGCAGGTGAGAGCTTTGCTGCTGCCAAGCTGTGTCAGCTGCCAGACATGCCAGACTCTCTGCCTTCCCAGAAAACTCTTCAAGACTCTGCCAGAATAAAACTTGCCTTGCAGGTAACAATGAGTGAACCCCAGTTCCCCAGAGACATCCCCCTGCAGTGTCCAGTCCCCTTACTGGACACTCACAGAAATTATTAGGTTTGCTGCCTCCAAAGGGATAGGGCACACCTCAGCCTATTAGGTAGTCTGGAGACTCAGACTTCACTTGAACACCCAGCACTGAGGTGGTTTGGGAAGCGTAGTAACAAAGAACAAGAGATTTAAGTGATACTAAGCAAGAGAAAAAGACAAGTTTTGTTACAAACAAAACAAAACACGCTTTGTAGTGACTAAAATTGATAAGTCACAATCTTTGCCTCAGAAGTTTCCAGACTAACATCAAGTTACCAGCATCTCCAGCAATCCGGGCCAGGGGACCCAATGTTCCCACAATCAAAGGGTGTTGTTCCCTCTGTTCCCTACATGATGGAGAACTCAAATGTCTTTTGCTCCCCTTCTATTACCCAAAGTCCATTGTCTGTAGTGCCAGAGCCAGAAAAGTTTCCTGGGGTGCAGACTCGGTCGCCTGGTGTGCTCCCCAAACTGTCACTTCTTAGCTCGGTTGCTTTGTTTACCTTCAATGTCAATGTACTTTCATTGCCTATGGCTTACAAACCTTGACCGAGACAGATGAATCCACACTCCTGTCTCCAAGCCAAACTTGTTTATCAAGTCTGATCCCAAAACATAATTTAAGAACCTATTTCCAGCACACAACTCATTATACCCCACCTGGACCTACATCACACAAGGATATTCTTGACCAGTGTGTTCTCAGCGTTCCTAGCAGACCTTATTTGATGTCCCTGGATGGTACAATAATTCTCTATCGAATGAGTTGATTTAATTGCTTAGTCTTTTGGTTTCAGACCCTCCTTTCTCCCCCTGGGGTGCCTAGACCCTGATTGTCACATCTCTCTTCCAGGCTCTGTCCCAGCCTCTCACACAGATGTATCCTGCAGCCAGCCCACTCAGGGAGCAGTGGGGACAGGTGATCTCCTCCTGTCAAACCAAGCAACATGGGTCTCATTGAGGCTTAGATGGAAGATCCCATGCATCTCCTGGAGGTAAGAACCATTCACTCTTCTGGGCACTTGGGGCTTTTGCGACAAAGAGGGAGGGAGCTTTCCCTATCCCTGCCCTGGTACAGAGACCTATTTGCCATCATGACACCCTTATTTTATTCTCAGAGGATGTGTCTGGGATCCTGGAGAGTGTTTCCTGCAGGTGGTTTGAGCAGGGAGAGGTCACTCACTGTCATGACCCATGGATCTTCAACCCGGGTCTGCAGGGTTCATGGGAGCAGCCACAATCCAGCCCTCCACTTGGAAGCCCGCTGTCAACTGCTTACCTAGGACCCATGAAATCCAGCCCCACTTTGAGGCTCCACCCCTGAGGCCTATTGGCGGAGTCCCAGAGTAGCTAATTGGTCCCTAGGCCCTCCTTAAGCCAGCAGCAGGAACAGGAAGCTGTCTGAACACCCGAGCTCCTCCCTCTTCTGGACCGTGTGCTACCTGTTCCTGCTCCTGCTCCCCCGGCTTGATTTCCTGGCATCCAGACTCAGTGTGACTCCTGGCATCCGATTTGTGGTTCTGATCACAAGTTTGTCTTTTGCTTCTGATCTTCCAGTATCCTGACCCAGCTGACTCTCGACCAGGGCCGGCGCTCCCATTAGGCGACCTAGGCGGTCGCCTAGGGTGCTGCTATTTTGGGGGCGCCTGCGCCCCCGCCGCCCGTAGAAATTTGGGGGCGGGCCCTTCCGCCGCCGCTGTTGGGGGTGGGATTTCGGGGGCGGGACCTTCCGCCGCCTAGGGCGCCGGCAAAGCTGGCGCTGCTACTGCTCTCGACTCCTGTCTTGTGAGTGTGGACTCTGGCTCTGACCATTAGGTCTGGCTGCCTCTGACCTGGCCGTGACACTGACTTTTGTACAATTTCTCCAATGCCCTTTTCTGCTCTCCAGCTCTGCTCCCTCAAGCAAGACACACCAGTACTTTGGCTCCCAGAGTCCTAGTTGCCTGCTATTCCAGCGCTGAGGGGTAGTGCTTGTATTGCCCCCACCCCCACCCCAGCTGCTTTTCCTATGGGAATCTCCCTAGAGTGGAGGAGAAATCTGCTCTTCTCTTAGAATCAGTCCCAGCAGTAATTCCACCCACCCTGGCCTCAGCTGAGCTACTTTCTTAACCTGGAATCAGGGACCACTTTTGAAGCCCTTGGCATGTGGGTGTAGGTGGGGGCAGAGGCTGAAGCTCCAGCAGTTCCCACCGGAGGACACTACCCTGTCTTTCTATGGTCTGACTAGAGCTCACCATCCATCCTGGAGCCGAACACCAGATGGGAGCTGATAGATTGTCTTTGGTGGGCCATGTCCTTGTGTGTGATGGAGCTGTGTGCCAGAGAGGGCCAGGAGCAGATGCTCCACGCATGGCCTGGAATGGCCTAAACAGCCTGTAATACTAGGTTAGTACAACCACGGCCACATACAGACACCATGGGCATTCATGGGGACTGAATCTGGGACCTTCGCTACCAAGAGCACAACTCACTCCAACCTGAGCCATGACAGTGGTGAACCCTGCCAGCCCCTCTGAGGTGGGTCAGTATTATCCTTGTTTGCTGAGGCACAGGGATGGAAAGCGACTGGCTGCAAGGTCACCCACAACGCCATTGACAGAGGCAGGACCGAAGCACGGTCCTGATACCAGTCAGCTCCAACCACTGGACCACACCCACTTCCAAAGCCAGAGAACTCAGGAGCCCTGACTCTGACAGCCAGTCCTGAAATGACAAGACCAAACTCCCTCCCATTCAGGAAGCCATAGAAGGGACTGTGTGCTGAGCCCCACTCTGCAATGCCACTGTCAGAGACCATTGCTAGTGGGTGCCAAGCCACTGAGCAGGGAACTCCAGGAGAGACTCTTAGGCGCTGCCCAGTCATTTTTCACTGTGACCTCTGGGAGCCATGCAGAGTGCAGCATTGAAGAGACTCTCCTGCTCTAACAAAGGGTTTCTGTTCTCCTAGACCAGACATGGGCAAACTACGGCTGGTGGGCCACATCCGGCCCATGGGACCGTCCTGCCCAGCCCCTGAGCTCCTGGCCCAGGAGGCTAACCCCCGGCCCCTCCCCGCTGTCTCCCCTCCCCCGCAGCCTCAGCTCGCTTGCTCGCTCCGCTGCTGGTGCAATGCTCTGGGCGGCGGGGATGTGAGCTCCTGGGGCAGCGCAGCTGCAGAGCTGGCCTGACCCGGTCTCTGTGCTGCGTGGTGGTGGCAGCGGCACCGTGGCCCAGCTCCAGCCAGGTGGCGCGGCTGTAGCGCTGCCAGCCACCGGTGCTCCAGGCAGCGCGGTAAGGGGGCAGGGAGCAGGGGGGGTTGGATAGAGGGCAGGGGAGTTCGGGGTGGTGGTCAGGGGGCGGGGGTGTGGATGGTGGTCAGGGGGAAAATGGGGTTGAATGGGGGCAGGGGTCTGGGGGCAGTCAGGGGACAGGGGGCGGGGGTGTGTGGATGGGGCAGGGATCCCAGATGGGCTGTCAGGGAACAGGGGGGTTGGATCGGGCAGGAGTCCCAGGGGTGGGGGAAGATAGGAGGTGGGGGCGGGCCACGACCCCCTCCCCTAACCGGCCCTCCATACAATTTATGAAACCCAATGCGGCCCTCAGGCCAAAAAGTTTGCCCGCCCCTGTCCTAGATAGTCAGCCAGTGAGGCCAGCTTGCAGAATGTGGAAGAGCCATTTGGCGATGGGTGGAGGACTCACCATATAGGTGGCAGCAGCTGCAGTGCCTGGAGTCCCCATGGGCCAAGCCTCCACTCCTGACACTCCAGGCTAATCTCCCACTGCTCTCAGTGGGGCTTTGGCTTTAGCTGCTGGGCCTGCATGCCTAGACAGAGGACTCAGTTATTTCCATCAGGCTGCTCAATAGCAAATGCAGCCATCCAAAGAAGTGAAGAACGAAAGCGAAAGTGCAAAGCTGGACAATCCGCTGAGCTGCTGCAATCAAGTGAGCACAGCCGGGGAGAGAAGAGGGAGAGCTCGAAGGTGGCTGGCGGCTGTAGGGAGGAGAAGCAGTTTGGGAGCCAGGAGAGTAGAAATAAATAGTTAATGATGAATACTGCGGGCTTTGTCTTGTGTGGTGAAGGGTTTACAATGGGTCTCTCTACAGTGACTTAACTCTGTAGGGTTGGCCTTGTACTGGGCCTTAGTGGATGGACTGGGCAATCCCACTGGCCACATATGGAACACCTCTTCTCCCCACCTGTCCCAGGGTTTCTCAGTGGTGGGTTCCCTCACTTCTGGATGTGGGTTTCGGCTTGGTCCTGATCCCTGTCCTCTGATCCCACTTCATCCCTATTAGATTTTCTGTCAAACCCAGGGCAACACCCACAGACTGATCTGCCTATTTCCCAGTTATAGTTACATCTCTAAGATTTCTGTCTGTCAACCATGATTTCAGATGGGGATGGCAGAGTTTATAGAATAGTTCTATACCCATTAATTCGTAGGCCTCATCGACCATGGTAACCCCCCAAACAGTTCCCCATTTTCTTACCTAACCCCTAATTTGAGCTAAAACCTCAGCATAGGTCATGACCCCTTTTTTCTGCAGTCCCCAATAGCACCTCCTATCAGGGATCAGTATAAACTTGTTTACATCTCTCTTTCTGTCCATAAGGGTGAAAATGTCCAAAGCCTTTGTCCCTGACAGTAGTGGAACCAAGTACCATACCATGTTTTCCTTCCCTACCCTATTTCAAAAGCTTTTAGAAACACATCTATGTTAACCCCCTCCCTGAAGGGAGGAAGTAATTTGGAATCTATGCCACCCACTGGGATAGGTACCATTGGGTCTGGCTTCACCTACCGGACTATGGTTCTGCTGGCACAGTTTCTCCAACTTGAGCTGATGGTGATGCTCCTCTTCTCTCTTGTGGTGGTGCTGGTGCACCTTCTTCTCTTTCTCATGCTGGCACTATTGCTCCTGGTCTGCAAGCTGCTGGATTTCCAGATGCAGTTGGTTCCTCTCCAGCTGTATCCTCTGTTGGTTCACCTGTGGACCTTTCCTAGCTTCAGTGATGCATTTGGCTGGATTGTTGCTACTTCTGTCAGCCTCTTGCCTGCTTCCCTCCAGGGAGTTGGATCAAAACTTTCCCCCACCTGCTGGACACTCTGCCAATGGGTTGGATGTTCCCTGTGAATCTGGACCATCATTCCTTTTCATGTCCCCTGAGTATATAGCAAGTCTACTAGCTGTGTCTTTGTCAGTGTTGAGCTGCCTTCTCTGCATAGTTCAACCAGCAGACCTTTCTTTAGTTATTCATAATTCAGTTTTCCTGTCTCTCTTTTTGCTGTTCTGTTCCCAAAAGGACTATTGAGACTTTTGTCTGTGCTTTTCCTTTCTAAGGTACTTCCTTTCGCTGCTGTTGTCACTTATGCAACTGACACTGTTACAGCTCCACAGACGCTACCTCCTTCTGTGTCACAGTTCAGGGCAACTGGACCTGTACTCCCCCTCTGTGGTCCAGCAAGGACACCCACTCTCAGCTCCCAGCTCTTCAGCCATCAAATCTGTTGGTGGAGATGCACGTCCCTCTCCTTCCTGACTGGGGTATTTCCAGGCTGCACAGCTCTCTGCCTGCACCGTGAATTCCCCAACAAGTCAGACTGCTGTATGCTTTGGTTTTCTTCTCAAATGCTATAAACAGCATGATTGCCCATAGTCATAAGTTACCACACAGCCTTTTCTATGCAAGCACATTTATTCTGAAGGTGTAAGCATTATTGAGAAAACAATCAAAATAATAAAAGAATCTACAGCCTGATATGGAGGATTTTTGGCTGCTCTATTTTGTTTCCTAAGCACGGCACTAAAAAACAAAGCCTTGCCACCATTAACTGTACCTAAGGGAAAAATTAAAATAAAGTTGGTTACATTGGTAAGAAATAGGGGTGGCACCAGTAGATCATAACATTAAGGTGTTTAAGTTAATAAACAAATATATATTAAAGAAATAAGATTGTGGTTTTTAGTTTAGAAAGTTTTACAGTATAAGAATTAAAAGTGCAATCAGATTGGCACACAGCTAACAATAACAGGGGGAAAGGGTCACTGGCCAGGTGACCAATAACAATGTGGTGTTAGGCAAAGCCTGAACTGAGGTTAAGTAAAGGTCACTTTAGGCAAGAGGAGGGGTACTCTTAGCCCAGAAAGGGAGAGTCAGACAGATGGACTTAGCTCAAATCCATGTGAGGTTTAGCAGTTATGTTTGGTTCATACATGTAGATCAATCAGAAAGATCAAATAGGATCCTGTAGATGATTGGAAGATAAAGTAGGATTGAAAAAATAGACCAATCAGAACAGGCCAAAAACTGTATATAAGGCAGAGAGCTGGCAGGCAAAGATCAGGCAGGTCAGGAGCAGAAGGAGAAGATCAGAAAAACCTAAAAGAGCAAAGAGCAGCAAGGAAGAACACCTGAAGGAAGCAGCAGGAGTGGGCTGTTGGGATAGAGCAGAGGGAAGGTAGATTCTGGAGAGTAAGTATGCCAGCTATAGTATAGGATATAGAACAGAAGTAGGGTTAATGAATGTGAATGCTTGGGATAATAAAGTTGGATGTCTGTATGTGAATGTTTGTTACTATAAAGTTTAGAGTTTATTAAGATTGCTCTCCGTGTTCTGCATGTGACTGATCACCATATGCAGAACATAATCACTTAAGCCATTCCAACTGTATGATATTGCAGTTTTGGGTACTCTAGCTTGTATACCTGTGCTAAGGAATTTATGTTTATGCTTTCAACTTAAGTTTAGATTAACTATATTAGGGAAAGATTAGTTAAATAAACAAAACAGTTTGGTTTTGAAAGAATACTACCTGAGTGTCAATACTTTTGAGTGGAGGGCTGTATCCGTGTCCTCCCAAGGGGGAACAAACCTAGTTTGTTCCAAAGGGTATAGGGAATCCCCAGTAACCCTGGGTGGGCCACCTCTGGTTACCTGATTAGACTTTAGTAAATGGGTCAAACTAAAGGGGACCTCTAGTAAGACTGAGGAGGGTCAATAGGTAAGCTATTAGGGGTAGTAGGAACAGGTAATTAGTATGATCCTTTCCTTAGGGCATAGCTTCAGAAGTCTGGGTTTTTACCTAACTGGCAGACGGCATTTGCATTAACCTTCCATGACAGAATGTACCCCTGTGTCCACACCCTATGCACTATTGTAATAATCATTGTATAAAGTATGCCTTGTGAGATATCATTAAAAAGTCATCATTTGCTGATCAATAATATAATGGCAAAATGCATGTAGCAGTGTTATATGTGAGGTTATAAACATAAGCTGAGATCATGACTAAATCTATGTTTTCCAGAGAAGTCTGGTGAGTGGCCAGACCAGTTCCTCAGAGACAAAGGGCAAGCTGATGCCTCAGTTAGGTATAAACAAGGCTGATGGGCCATTACTTGCTAAGTGGACATCCTTTGGCAGAAAAGGAGGCCGGGGCAAAAAATCTACAGTGTAGCAAACAGCATGGAGTTCCATTCCAAAGAGATTGCGTTGCCTTGCTCCTAGCTGGAAATGCTTCTCAAAGAAGTATAAAAAGAAGAGGCAGACACTCCAAGGTGTGTGTGTGTGTGTGGGTGGGTGTGTGTCTCTCTCTGCCCATTGATGCACTGCATCATTCAGAAGTGACAAAGGAAGCAGCCATTAAACAGAAGACAGGGTCCTGGCCTAAGAAGTTTGGCCAGTAAGACTTTGAGAGCATGTGGTGAGAGAAACTTTGCTTTGAATTTAACACAGCTTGTTAAGTTAGGCACCAGTTGCATTTTATCTTTATTTTTCTTGTAACCACTTCTGACTTTTATGCATCATCACTTATATTCACTTAAAATCCATCTCTTTGTAGTTAATAGACGTGTTTTATCTAATCCAGTGTGTTTGAATTGAAGTGTTTGGGAAACTCCATTTGGGGTAACAAGATTTGTGCATATCATTTCTATTAATAAAGTGACAGACTTTCATAGAATATCAGGGTTGGAAGGGACCTCAGAAGGTCATCTAGTCAAACCCCCTGCTCAAAGCAGGACCAGTCCCCAGACAGATTTTTGCCCCAGATCCCTAAATGGCCCCCTCAAGGATTGAACTCACAACCCTGGGTTTAGCAGGCCAATGCTCAAACCACTGAGTTATCCAGGAGAGGGCTGGGCACTATAGGGCATATATTTCACTGTGAAAATCTAGGACCGGGGGTATGTTATGGTCACCCTGCAATATAATCAAGGCTGGTGAGAACCAGAATGTAATCCAAGTGTGATTGGCAGGCTGCAGTTGCACACAGACACTCACGCTGTGGCTTGCGTGCTGGAAGGGTGTATGTGAGTGGCCCAGGTGGGAACTCCTTCAGCAAGGCATTGTAAGGCACCCATGGTTACAGGGCAAGAGCGACACAGCTACTCATCAGTCTGGATTGTACCCTAGGTATGTCACACCTCCCCCTATATATTTCCTAGGAACTCCGCACACATGGTCCAAAAGACCATTTTTGTCTGCCACATTGTTCAATATCGTCCCTTGATCATCCAGACCCACAATAATACATCATGTTTGCATTTAATACAATGGAGTCCAAAGATATTTAAATGTGAAAAACATTATTGAATTAGGAATACTCCAGGAAATTGCCATATCTGTCACAAATATAAAGAGACCTTCTGATTAGGGCAGAGTAAGAGACAGGGAAATGTGGCAGGACAGAAATCTGTGAAGGGAGTGGAGTAGGGGCAGGGGACTTTAACAGTCATAAACTAGGCCGTGCATGGAGAGGTGGCATGAAGTTGTTCTTTGTGGTCTCAGAATAGGATGGTTTTGTGGCAGGGAAGAGGAATTGGGTTGGACACTCATGAAGTATGGAGGTAGGGTCATAAGGATGTTGCATAGGACCCCAGGAGCATAGAGGAGGGAGGTTTATCTGGGGAGGCATAGAGGGGAACAAAGAAAGGCAGAGTGGTTGGTATCAATCAGCTGAAACAATCATGAGGGAAGGATATGTCAATGGGGAATAGGGTGGCTCCCTCAACTGTCATTTCTAGACCCTAATATTTAGGGGGTTTAAAAGACATAGAATTTTTGCAAAGAGTGTTTGTGGTTTGAGTGTTAGAATATTGTGGGAAAAAGTAAGTGTGGTACTGCAGCTCCTTTTTTTTTTTCATACAGGCAATCTGTAGATTTACTAATTCTTGGTAAAATCGTGGAACAAATATTAAGGGAAAACATTTTGCAGACAGCTAGAATATAGCATAACTAGTAACAACCAACATAATGAGTTTAAAAGTAAACCATTCTTTTCCAGAAATATCACTTTTTATCAAATTATATTTGTGGGAAAAGAAAATGCCCTTAATGTAACAGCATATCTAGACTTTAGATATCTAGACTTTAGTAAATCTTTTGAAGCAGCATCTCATACAAGCTTACTTGAAAAATGTATTCAAATTGGTCTGGATATGAGCACTGTCATATGGATTAGAAACTGGATGAATGACTGTAAACAAAGGGCCATGGTAAATGGAAAACAATTTAGTTTTTGGAAGGCATCCACCATGGTGCTACAATGATCACTGTTAGGCCTGGATTTATCATCATAATTAATGATCTGGCAGAAGTAGAAACCCCCACACATTAACTGACTTCACAGATGACTGAAAACAAAAACAATACCAACGGACCTAGAGAGTTTAGACAGAGGACTTAAATCAGGCTGGTATGCCATATGAGCACTTTCCTCCAATAAGATGTACTGACTCTACTCAAGTGCTGCTCCCTGTCATCTTAGGAGCCCCACAGTATCCACTAGCAAAGGGCTCATGATCATGTAACATCAACTCCTGTGAGGCCTGACAAACTCACTACATATAACACATTGCTGTCATGGTATTTACCTATAAGAAATGTGGTGTAAGGTATCACATGAATATATAATAATGGTCATCGTAATCACTGCATAGTGTATTTATGGGTAAGTTGTATGAATATATTAAGAGTATGCTCAAACCATGAAACCAGCAGGGCTGGTAAACAAGTTTGTCCCAGACAAAGGAATTTTGAGTGGCCTGTCTGCCTGGGTCTGGAATGTAAATGGAGCAGAGTGAGCCACAGACAGTGAGAATTATATTTACATATTTAGGTAACAAGAAAAGCAAATGAACAGAAGAATGAGAGGAGCACAGCATAGACAGCATGACATCTGCACCCCAAAGAACAAATCGGGGGGAGGACAGGAATTTTGCCTGAGGTGAGGATACACTTCAAAGGGTACATTTCAAAGGTTTTACTGGACTATAAGAAGAGGGGGGAAAAGACATTGTGGTTATCCATCACTGATTCATCAAAGAGATCTTTGCATTCCTGAGCGCTGGGTCCTGGCCCAGCAGGGCTTGTGATGCTGAGTGGAGGCTTTGGGTGAGAAAATTGCCTTGGACAAGGAGTGTAATGTTACATTTTAGTTACTAGAAAGTATATAATACTTCTATTTGTAACAAGTTTCTGTTATCTTTGTTTAGTATCACCTGGCTCTGTTCTTTATTAATAAACTTATTCTTGGTTTTACTGTAAGTTCATCTCAGTCCAATATATTACAGTAAAGTGTGCATCTTCAGCTGAGCTAATAAGCTGGTGTGTATACTGTCTCTTTGGAGATAGTAGAGTTTGTAATTTCTGTGAGTGCCCAGTGATAGGGGCTGGGTACTGCAGAGGAACGCTTTTCCAGGGAGTTCAGGAACTGAAGTGCAACAAGTGTTACCTGCAAAGCAAAGTGGGGACTGGCAGAGTCCTAAAGATTGCAGGGAGCTGTCACACAGTTTAGCACCAGCTAGGGTGACCAGATGTCCTGATTTTATAGGGATAGTTCCGATTTTTGGAGCTTTTTCTTACATAGGCACCTATTACCCCCAACCCCCGTGCCGATTTTTCACACTTGCTGTCTGGTCACCCTAGCACCAGCAAAAGTCTCTCTTGCTGAGGCAGAGGGGTAACAAGGTGACTTACAGTTCTGGCCACCCACCATCAGACTCCCCCATACCACCTTCCTCCCAGTTGGTGACCTGGACCCCCACTGCCTATAAGCTTTGCAAGTGCATGTCCTGAGTTCTGTTACTGTATTTCCTGCTCCCTCCTTCCAGAACTCCTCTCTCTGGCCCCCATGACAATTAGCATTGCTTAGAGATTGGCTTCAATGCTGCTTGCACATCCCAGC
This sequence comes from Platysternon megacephalum, assembly GCA_003942145.1. Classification (NCBI taxonomy): domain Eukaryota; kingdom Metazoa; phylum Chordata; order Testudines; family Platysternidae; genus Platysternon; species Platysternon megacephalum. The sequence goes on from QXTE01000083.1 coordinate 5,172,208, forward strand.
AACCAGGGGTGGGGCCTCCTCTAGTGTGATTGATTGGCAAGCTTATAAAGCTTGCTGAGGCATGAAAGCAGCATTGTAGCCAACCCTAGAATGTCTGGTATCTCCTGAATGTCTTGCCAGCAACCTAAATTTAACATGGCCAAACTGAATTCCCAATCTATTCCAAATCCTCCTTCTCCCTCCACTGTCTGTCACTATTGACAACACCATCACCCTGCTTGTCACTCAGACTTGTAGCCTCTGTGTCATCTTAAAGTCCTTTCTTGCTCATGTCCCACACATCCAGTCTGTAGCCAACTCTTGCTTCTTTCTTCAGAACTAGAGCTAGTTGGAGAATGGAAAATTCTGAAAACAAAGAAAAATATGGGAGTGTCTATGGATTTTTCCATGTTTCAACAAAAATGCTAAATGAAGTTTCACTATTTTTTGAAACTTTTTTTGGAAAAAAAAATACAAAGGGAAGAAATCACACTTTTATATTTTTTCAGTCCCTCACCCAGTCTGTACCCATTTTTTCCACTGGAAAAAAATAAAATGTTAATTTCTTTTCATTGAAAAAACTAAAAACATTCAATCAAAATTAAATTTTCACAAATTGTTGTTTTGGTTAAAAAAAACGGTATAAGAAGTTGACCAGCTGTATTCATAACATTTCCAAAAATCCAACACTTTCTCTCTGTCTGGACTGCTAAAATTCTAGCTCAGACTCTTTTGACCACTGCAACTGCCTTTTCTTTGGTCTCTGACACACACACACACACACACACACACACACACACACACACACACACACACACACACACACACACACACACACACACACACACACACACACACACACACACACACACACCTCCCTTCAGCATATTCACAATGTAGCTTTTAGGATCAGCCTCTTGGTCCATCATTCTAGCCTATCAGATCCCTCTATTGGCTTCCCTTGTTTCAGTGCAACAAGTCTGAGCTCCTTCCTCACTTTCAGTAGTTGTATCTATGGATTTAGTTGCTGGGCTTTGCATAATTAGACTCCCACTATCAGCCACCACTAGCAACCTTTTCTGCCTGTTTGTCATCTTCTCCCACAATCATCTCCATGATACTTTCCACCCTGCCCCATATGCAAGGCGGTTTAGATTTTCAAAAATAGAAGCCTAAAGATAGGCTCCTAATTCTGTCAGGTGCCTAAATAAGTGGTCTCTTGCTGTGGCACCGATGTAAATTAAGAGGTTCAGGAATGAGGTACTTTGATTTGAGTGGCTGGATTAGATGTGAGAAGAAGGGGGGGGAGGGGAGACTGATTTCCTGTCTTGATTAGTGTAACCTCTTTTTCCTACCCCCTCTCTTGCTTCTCTCTTCTCTGTACAAAATACAGCCACTCTCTATGATGATCTTCTTTGCCCATTACTTGCAGGGCCGGCACTCCCATTAGGCGACCTAGGCGGTCGCCTAGGGTGCTGCTATTTTGGGGGCGCCTGCGCCCCCGCCGCCTGTAGAAATTTGGGGGCGGGACCTTCCGCCGCCGCTGTTTGGGGCGGGATTTCGGGGGCGGGACCTTCCGTCGCCTAGGGCGCCGGCAAAGCTGGCGCTGCTACTGATTACTTGAACTATACCTCTTATGCCTTTGAATCTCTCTTACTACTGAATGATGTTCTAGCTTCTTGTTACTGTCTTCAGAGCCCTGCATAATAGGTATACTTAATCATGCCTCACTGCAATGGGGTGGTGTGGGGGGATGGGAAGAGGGGAAATGGACTAGATAACTCTTGAGGTGATCTTCCAGCACTACATTTCTATGATTCTGTAATCTGACATTCACTGTTTATCTGCCCTTGTCTCATTTTATTTTGTGGTCACCCATTTTGGTCTGCTAATGATGCCAGCTTTGTGTGCCCATTTGTCAGTTTCTCTCACAAATGTCTCGATGTCTTTTCCCATACCATCATACCATCTATCGAATGGGAAGCCCTTCTTGAGCTCATCTGCAAGGTACTACCCTCTCCATGTTCAAGTTCCTCATAAACACCCACTTCTGTACTAATACCTACAGGAGACTGGCTTAATAAGGGCAAGTGGAGGAGTAATTGGGAATAGTAAATGGGACATGTCTCCATGCCTCCTTCCTTCTGTTGAGGTAATTGTGATAGGGTTCTTTTGTAAAGGCCTGAGCTATCACATGTAATCTTGGGTAACATGTTCATAATGGGAAGCCTCTGGGGCTGGCACTGCTGCATTCACCAGAAATACACCAGTGCCATGGTAACTGCAGTTGGCTGAGGGGCTGGGGTAGGATTATAAAGCTAGGAAGTGAGAGCAGGAAAGGGCTGGCTGACAGTGGCTGGGCTGGGCCTGGGGCAGCTGCTGGCCAGGCTTCAGGCTGGCTGTGTAGGCTGGGAGAGGCTGAAAGCTGGAGCTTGCAACTCAGGGGTGGCTTGGACTGGCGGTTGGCTGGCTGAACAGAGCTGGAAATACAGGCTGAAAGGAAAAGGCTGGAAGTTATGTTGAAAATGAGGGGGAAGAAGCAAGGGATGAGAATTGGCTTCAGATTAGGAAGAAGGAAAAAAGAATAGAAGTATCAGTATCTGAAGAAGAGGGTGCAGGCAGGGATGGAAAAAGAGTAAGGAAAAGGATCGGCATCTCATAATTATTTCCTCACTAGCTGAAGATGTAAAGAGAGGAGGAGATGTTAATCCCCTGAAAACAGCAGTATGGATTCGGCAAAATATTGGAGTTATATTAAGGGCTAAAAGAATGCAGGGTGCATCTGTATTAGTAGAAAGTACAACTAAGTAACAGGCTGAGAAAGTTCTTAAAAATTTAAGGGAAAATAAAAATAATTTGCCAGCTACCTGAATTGATGACAGAAGCAAGAGGGGTAATGTAGGGGGTTCCACTAGGCATGACTGAGGATGAAATTAAAAGGGGTATAGGTGAGGACCAAGTGCTGTTTGTTAAGTGACTGACTAGCAGGAGAGGCAGAGAATGCAAACCATCCACCCTCCAAGTAACATTTAAAAGTGCAACTCTACCCAATAGGGTTAATATAAGGTATCAATTCTTCTGGGTTAAACCATATATTTTGGCCTGTCATGGCATGCACCTTGTCCTTTGAGGCCTTCTTCTGGAGGCCCCATGGTCCCCACCCCAGGAAAGAAGCAGTGAAGGTGGATCCTCCAGGCCTGCCAAAAGAGGCTACATAGAAGCAGCCCATCAGAGGCCAGCAGGCTCAGAAAAAAGGAGCTTCAGGGCCTGAGCAGGTCAGTTCCTTGCTAGGACCAGAGAAGCAAGGAAGGGTGGTTGTTGCTGTTCACGGGAACCCAAGGGAGAACCAGGAGATGGGTTCTGGTGGTACTTGCATTCAATGAGGAGGAAGAGGATCTGAGAACTTCAGCCCTGAGGGAAGGGTTAAGAGAAAGGGGTTACATGGGTAAAGGCCCAGGGAATCGCAGCAGTGAATTAGAGGCAGCAGCATGTGGCTGCTCTTTATAGGGTCCCTGGTTTGGGACTTGGAGCAGTGGGTGGGCCTGGCTTCCCCCACCAGCCTCTAGCAAAATAGCTTAAGTCCTGAGAAGGGGATACATTTTCATTAGAAGCCCAAGCAGAGGGCTGAATTTAAAGGAGCCCAGGAGAGGCTGAAGAGAGAAGGCCCCTCAGGAAGGATGGGCAGAGTCCAGCTTGAACCAGGGATTGGAAGGTTTTTGTTTGTTTGTTTTTGGCCTTGAATACCCTGGAAGGGCTTCATCCATTTAGGGTAACCAGACAGCAAGTGTGAAAAATCAGGACAGGAGGTGGGGGGTAATAGGCACCTATATAAGAAAAAGCCCCAAATATCAGGACTGTCCCTATAAAATCGGGACATCTGGTCACGCTACATCCATTTGACTGTGTGACTTGGCTGCAGGGCTGAGCCACTGAAAATCTGCCTAGCGAGGTCAGCAACCTACAGAGGGCACCAGAAGCAGGGGGAAAAAAGACTGCAGCATCACACCCAGCTACTTGGAAGCACTCAGGCGGTGTGAGATGCTATAAATGTCAAAGCAGCAATTGTGGGGATAAGCCCAGTGCAGCATACAAAAGGGGTGTGGCAACCGAATGCACTAGATCTTATGCTCAAATAAATTTGTTAGTCTCTAAGGTGCCACAAGTACTCCTGTTCATTTTGCTGATACAGACTAACACGGCTGCTACTCTGAAACCAGAAAATTAAAACTATCCCTAAAATATTATATGCAGAAGCTACCAAAAGATATTCACAGAGGAATATGCAGAAGGAAGAAAATGCCACTGAGGGAAAAGAGCTACTGGTACAATAACACACAGTTAGGGCAGGAAAGAGAACATAAAGGGAAAAGATGATGTACTGCTTGTAGGCAAAGAGAATTTTATAGCATTTAAGATATAAGTGATTAATTGCACTTTGCAGACAGGGGAAAAGACTGAAAAAATAAAAATTATAACAAAAGCAGCAGAAAAGTATTTGCATATAGGCAAACTCTCTACAGACCCCATTCATGCAATTTTAAATAAAGGTAATAATGTAATTTTAACAACATGGTTCTAATGTGGTGGGCTTTTTTGTTTTGTTTTGTTTTGTTTTGTCTTGTTTTTTTCCTGGAACACCCATAGTCTAATAACACATGCTCACGAATTAAAAAATTGTTTTTAAAATGGAAAACAAACCTGATGTTATCTGTGTACAAGAAACATAGTGAGTGAGAAAACTTATGTTTAGACTTCCAGGATATAATGTAATCAGACATGACAGAGAAATAACAAGTGGAGGAGGAGTCTGTATATTTACAAAGGAAGGTCTTAGTTACATTGACATAGATGTTCAGAATTTAAGTTTTGAGCATAATGCTGTTTAGATTCCTCTGCAGAATAATAGCACCTTTATATGAATCTATCATGTTTACAACCCATATAAAAAAACTAGACAATCAAGAATTGGAAGAGTTAGCTAAAGGTGTCAAAGGCTTGTATATTATTTGTGGAGACCTTAATAACCATAATAAGTTATAGTGAAGCAGGAAAACTGATTATAATGGCAAATGCCAGGAACAGTTCATTGACATACACAACTTGGTATTGTTCAGTACTGGAATGCCTACTAGGTTTAATTTAGTAGATGGAACCTTTTCAATGTTTAGATCTGGAAATTGCAACAAGCAATACTTCAAGTAAATGCAGTTGGGAAATCTATAAAGAAGATGGAATGCGAAGTAATCACTTCCTTATGCTAATTACATATCGAGGCGAAGGTAATGTTGAAAACACTGAAGAAATTCCTACCCGGAGCCTTAGCAAAGCAAATTGGAGACTCTTTAAGAGTAAGCATGCTTAGTATCTAAGTGTCAATTCTATAAGTGATAAACTAGAGGAATTTCATGATAATATAATAAAGGGAGTTGTAGCAGCAATTCAAGACATTGAATTGCCATAAACTCAAAAATCCCATTCCTTGGTAGAATGAAAATTGTAAAGCAGCAGTTAGAGAAAGGCAATAAGGCATACAAACAAGCAAAAAGTATAATGAATAGCAAGGACTTAATGACCTATAAAAGATATAAAGCAGTGGCACAAAGAATTATTAAAAAGACAGAGACAGTATTGTGGGAAAAGGAACAAAGATTATAAGGATTCAGATATATAAACAAGTTAAGAGAATGAATGGGATACAGAGTAAAAATAAATTTATACCTGGTCTTATAGTAAATGATAAAGTTGAAAGTTCTAACGTAGGAAAAGTGAACATTTTAGCAAAAGAATTCCAAAAAGCTAGTAGTGATATAATTCAAAGTAAAGAGTTTTACGAACAAACAAATATTTGCTGACGAAAATGTTGAGCTCTTGCATGGCTGGGTAGAATATAAAGATGATGTACTGGATGAAAACGTCAGCATACATGAACTCAAAGCTATAGACAAAAATAAAAATACTGCCTCAGGTAAAGATAGCATATGCAATCCAATATTTAAGCACCTACTGGAAAGGAGTTTGAGTTTTATTGGAATAATATATGGGGGAAAGGAATACTACTGGCAAAATGGAAGCAAGCAGTGGTTATATCTGTAGGAGAAGCTGGCACATTATGCACAAGACCTGATGCATATAGACTTATTGTCCTCACATTGTGCATGGGCAAAATTATAGAAAGAATGACAAATGAGATTGTGAGGCTGGCTGACCAGGTCATGCAAGAGTGTATTCAGGTCAATTCGCTTGTGTATTAGATCAAAGCGATTGTAAATGTATAAGTGTTTTGGGTGTTTAAACTTCATAAAACTAATCAGAAGTTACATGTGTTTTCACTTATCTGTTCCTGTCATAATGTAATAGCAAACATTTACATGGTAAATACCCTTGTAACCAAATAACTCATCAGACATCAAAGAAATCTTGTGAAATGCTAATGAAGGACGTAGCATTTTCTGTTAAAGCCCTTAATTTCAAAGCAATTGGCCATTAGGTGATGGTTGGAGGTAAAAAGGCTAAGTGCATTTCTCATGCATGGTCTTCAAAGGAAAAGCCCGTGTGGGTAGAGACATGTCAAGTTGCTTTCTGTGTGAAGATACTATAAATATGGATTCAAAGAAAGATCCTGTATCTCTGGGCTGTTTGGATTCTAGCAGGGCAGAACAATTGAACAAGAAGATGGAGATCCCCAGAGTTATTCTGAGTAGACCTGAAAGAATTTTGGGAAATTGGCAGTTTATTATTTCACTGCCACCATTTGGAATTATAAACTGTGATTCACCTGTTATTATATTTCACCTGCTTTAACCTCTCAATAACTCTCATTCCTTTTTCTTAGCTAATAAACCTTTAGTTAGTTTACTACAGAACTGGCTGCCAGTGTTATCTTTGGTGTAAGATCCAGAGTACCAATTGATCTGGGGTAAGTGACTTGTCCTTCGGGACTGGGAGAAATCTGATGTTGTGTGATTTTAAGTTTAAATAACCCTTTATCACAAAGTTCAGTTTGTCTGGTGGGTAAGATAGACTGGAGAGGCTAAGGGGACTGTCTCTGATTCCAGGGTAAGACTGCTACAGTGATCCAGGAGTTCACATTTGTTACAGGCCTGGTGAAATATAATTATAGAACAAAGCACTAGTTTGGGGTGTCTGCCCTTGTTTTCTGACAGTTTGCCCTGAGGTAGGCACTCACAGTTGTGAGCTACTCCAGATAGCGTGACAGAGATTAGTAGCATACTTGGAAAAAATACAATTATAAACTGTACACAGTGATTTCAGGAAAGAAAGATGCACAGTTGATCATATTGTAAGATTAGAAACAAATACAAAAAACCATGAGGAACAGAGTTTGATAGCTGTCTTTTTGGACATTTAAAAAAGCATATGGAGGGAAGACTTGCTGTATAAACTAGCCACAACTGGAATAAGAGGAAGAATGTTCTGATGGATAAGAGACTTCTTAAGTGATAGGACCATATGAGACAGGGTAGGGCGGCTTTGTCAAATACACCTCTACCCCGCTATAACGCGACCCGATATAACACAGGTTCACATATAGCGCGGTAGCAGCGGGGCTCCGGCGGTGCTTTAAAGAGTCTGGGGCGCTGGCTGCTGCGGGGAGCCCCGAGCCCTTTAAATCACCGCTGGAGCCCTGCCATTGCTACCCCGGGGCTGCGGCAGCGGGGCTCGGCCGGCGATTTAAAGGGCCCGGGCTCCCCGCAGCAGCCGGAGCCCAGAGCTCTTTAAATCACCGCTGGAGCCCTGCTGCTCCTACCCCGATATAACGGCGTTTCACCTATAACGCGGTAGGGATTTTTGGCTCCCCACAACCGCGTTATATCAGGGTAGAGGTGTATTTATAAACGTATTAATGGCACTCCACAGGGGAGTGTTATCAGCCCAACCCTGTTTAACATTATGATTACTGACCTCCTGGTGCGTATACAGGCAGGAATAGATATTATTCTATTTGTGGATGTGACATTCCCCAGGGTACAATCTGGACTGTTGAACAGCTGTGGCCCCTCAATTCTCAAACTGGGGTGCCTTTTCCACTGTTTTGCTGTGAGAGTAGCCACTCCTGGCCTGTTCACACACAGCCTCTAGCATGCAAAAGCACTCCCAGTTGAATGATATGAATGCTTATAGCCAGCCAGTCCTGAATTTTATTGCAGTGACACCAGCAAATTACCAGTCCCAGACTTGTCCCAGAAATGTGCATCTTGTACTGCCCAGCCCTTTCCTTCTGTGCAGTACAAGCTCATAGAAAGCCCGTCATTTAATGAATAAAAAATTATATGCACAAACCTTATTATCTCAAATGGAGGTTCCAGACACTTCAATTCAAACACACACTGGTTTAGATAAAACAAATTTATTAAATACAGAAAGGTAGATTTTTTAAAGTGATTACAAGTAATGGGGCATAAAAGTTAGAATTCATTACAAAGAAATAGAAGGTAAAATGCAAACTAAGACCTAACTTAACAAGCTAAATGAATTCAAAACAAAAGTTTTTCTCACCATATGCTTTTACAGGCTGAACTCCTTCAATCAGGACCACTCTCCAAGTTCACTGATGCTTCCTTTGTCTTTCAAATGTTGTTGATGTCATGACTAGAGATGAGGGGAGAGGTGATTTGTGTCCTCTGTTCCTCATTTTTTATATCTGTTCCTTTTCTTTGAGAATTATCTTCAGCTGGCATTCAGGCGACATGTGCTTACACAGAACCCCTCCCCCCAGCTGTTCCATTGCCAAAATGTAAATTTCTCCCCCTCAGTCTTCTTCCTGCTAAAGAATGGCTGCTCAACCCAGTAATAGTCCACTTGATTATGTTGACACCTGGCTGAGGTGCTGGCTAACCTTTGGCTCTGGGGAGCTGGTCTGGGCTGCTTTTCTAAACTTGGAGCATGTCTAAGAAATGTCATACAGCAAAATCTTATAATTTTACAAACAACGTTCCTACACACATTTTACCAGGACAATAATGTTCAGTGGATTATATGTTTTCAAGTGATACCTCACACGGCATACTTTGTACAAAATTTATCAGAGTCTTGTAAAAGTGATAAACATAAGGGCACAAGTCTGTCACAGTGGATGACTGTACTATATGGGCCAAACGTAGAAGATGTTATTCATCTCTGGGAGAATAACATGAGGGGGAAAGGAGTCCAGGAGAGCTGGCTGTATTTTAAAGAATCCTTATTGAGGTTGTAGGAACAAACCATCTCGATGTGTAGAAAGAATAGTAAATATGGCAGATGACCAGCTTGGCTTAACAGGGAAATCCATGCTGATCTTAAACACAAAAGAGAATGACCAGGGAGGAGTATAAAAATATTGCTCAGGCATGCAGGAGTGAAATCAGGAAGGCCAAATCACACTTGGAGTGGCAACTAGCAAGAGATGTTAAGAGTAACAAGAAGGGTTTCTTCAGGTATGTTAGCAACAAGAAGAAAGTCAAGGAAAGTGTGGGCCCCTTACTGAATGAGGGAGGCAACCTAGTGACAGAGGATGTGGAAAAGCTAATGTACTCAATGCTTTTTTTGCCCCTGTCTTCACGAAGAAGGTCAGCTCCCAGACTACTGCACTGGGCAGCAGAGCATGGGAGGAGGTGACCAGCCCTCTGCAGAGAAAGAAGTGGTTCGGGACTATTTAGAAAAGCTGGACGAACACAAGTCCATGGGGCCGGATGCGCTGCATCCGAGGGTGCTAAAGGAGTTGGCAGATGTGATTGCAGAGCCATTGGCCATTATCTTTGAAAACTCATGGCGATCAGGGGAGGTCCCGGATGACTGGAAAAAGGCTAATGTAGTGCCCATCTTTAAAAAAGGGAAGAAGGAGGATCCGGGGAACTACAGGCCAGTCAGCCTCACCTCAGTCCCTGGAAAAATCATGGAGCAGGTCCTCAAGGAATCAATTCTGAAGCACTTAGAGGAGAGGAAAGTGATCAGGAACAGTCAGCATGGATTCACCAAGGGCAAGTCATGCCTGACTAACCTAATTGCCTTCTATGAGGAGATAACTGGGTCTGTGGATGAGGGGAAAGCAGTGGATGTGTTATTCCTTGACTTTAGCAAAGCTTTTGATACGGTCTCCCACAGTATTCTTGCCGGCAAGTTAAAGAAGTATGGGCTGGATGAATGGACTATAAGGTGGATAGAAAGCTGGCTAGATCGTCGGGCTCAACGGGTAGTGATCAATGGCTCCATGTCTAGTTGGCAGCCGGTATCAAGCAGAGTGCCCCAAGGATCGGTCCTGGGGCCGGTTTTGTTCAATATCTTCATCAATGATCTTNACTAGGGACCGAATGGCTGGGCAGCAGTTCTGCAGAAAAGGACCTAGGGGTTACGGTGGACGAAAAGCTGAATATGAGTCAACAGTGTGCCCTTGTTGCCAAGAAGGCTAATGGCATTTTGGGTTGTATAAGTAGGGGCATTTCCAGCAGATCGAGGGATGTGATCATTCCCCTCTACTCAGCACTGGTGAGGCCTCATTTGGAGTACTGTGTCCAGTTTTGGGCCCCACACTACAAGAAGGATGTGGATAAATTGGAGAGAGTCCAGCGGAGGGCAACAAAAATGATTAGGGGGCTGGAGCACATGACTTACGAGGAGAGGCTGAGGGAACTGGGATTGTTTAGTCTGCAGAAGAGAAGAATGAGGGGCGATTTGATAGCTGCTTTCAACTACCTGAAAGGGGGTTCCAAAGAGGATGGATCTAGACTGTTCTCAGTGATAGAAGATGACAGAACAAGGAGTAATGGTCTCAAGTTGCAGAGGGGGAGGTTTAGGTTGGACATTAGGAAAAACTTTTTCACTAGTAGGGTGGTGAAGAACTGGAATGGGTTACCTAGGGAGGTAGTGGAATCTCCTTCCTTAGAGGTTTTTAAGGTCAGGCTTGACAAAGCCCTGGCTGGGCTGATTTAGTTGGGTTTGGTCCTGCTTTGAGCAGGGGGTTGGACTAGATGACCTCCTGAGGTCCCTTCCAACCCTGATATTCTATGATTCTATGAAGACTTAAGATAGCTGTCTAGAGAACCAATGGTTTCAGAGTAGCAGCCGTGTTAGTCTGTATCAGCAAAAAGAACAGGAGTACTTGTGGCACCTTAGAGACTAACAAATTTATTTGAGCATAAGCTTTCGTGGGCTACAGCCCACTTCTTCGGATGCATAGAATGGAACATACAGTAAGAAGATATTTATACATACAGAGAACATGAGAAGGTGGAAGTAGCCATACCAACTGTAAGAGGCTAATTAATTAAGAGAAGCTATTAACAGCAGGGGAGAAAAACTTTTGAAGTGATAATCATGATGGCCCATTTCGGACAGTTGACACGAAAGTGTGAGGCTGCTTCAACATGGGGAAATAGATTCAATTAGTGTAATGACCGAGCCATTCCCAGTCTCTGTTCAAACCTAAGTTGATGGTATCTAGTTTGCATATCAATTCAAGTTCAGCAGCTTCTCGTTGGAGTCTGTTTTTGAAGCTTTTTTGTTGCAAAATTGCCACCTTAACGTCTGTCACTGAGTGATTAGGGAGGTTGAAGTGTTCTCCTACTGGTTTTTGAATGTTATGATTCCTGATGTCAGATTTGTGTCCGTTTATTCTTTTGCGAAGAGACTGTCCGGTTTGGCCAATGTACATGGCAGAGGGGCATTGCTGGCACATGATGGCATATATCACATTGGTAGATGTGCAGGTGAACGAGCCCCTGATGGCATGGCTGATATGATTAGGTCCTGTGATGGTGTCACTTGAATAGATATGTGGACAGAGTTGGCAGCGGGGTTTGTTGCAAGGGTAGGTTCCTGGGTTAGTGTTTTTGTTGTATGGTGTGTGGTTGCTGGTGAGTATTTGCTTCAGGTTGGGGGGCTGTCTGTAAGCGAGGACAGGTCTGTCTCCCAAGATCTGTGAGAGTGAGGGATCATCTTTCAGGATAGGTTGTAGATCTTTGATGATGCGCTGGAGAGGTTTTAGTTGGGGGCTAAAGGTGACGGCTAGTGGCGTTCTGTTATTTTCTTTGTTGGGCCTGTCCTGTAGTAGGTGACTTCTGGGTACTCTTCTGGCTCTGTCAATCTGTTTTTTCACTTCAGCAGGTGGGTATTGTAGTTTTAAGAATGCTTGATAGAGCTCTTGTAGGTGTTTGTCTCTGTCTGAGGGATTGGAGCAAATGCGGTTGTATCTTAGAGCTTGGCTGTAGACAATGGATCGTGTGGTGTGTCCTGGATGGAAGCTGGAGGCATGTAGGTAAGTATAGCGGTCAGTAGGTTTCCGGTATAGGGTGGTGTTTATGTGACCATCGCTTATTAGCACAGTAGTGTCTAGGAAATGGACCGCTTGTGTGGACTGGTCTAGGCTGAGGTTGATGGTGGGATGGAAATTGTTGAAATGAGACACTCAGGGAGATTTCAGAATGGGTAGATACTTGGGGATTTAAGGTCTCCCTTGTAAAACAAAGGGAATGGACTTTACAAAAAGGAAGATTGGTGAAAATGAAACCCAGATTTCTATACAGAAAAAATACAGGTAGTTCAAAAATTTACATCCTTTGTTCAATAACTAACTTGGAAGGGTCATATAGATAATATCAAAACTAAATGGAAAGATAGGATGAATCTGCTTAAACATATTGCTGGGAACAATTGGAGTGCAAATAAGAACATATTGATGCTGTATAGGGCATTAATAGGATGAGTTATAGATTGTGGATCCTAAGCCTTTTATTCAGCTTCTAAATCACCACTAAAAAAATTAGAGCCAATCCAAGTCCAAGCTCTGTCAATCGCACATGGTGCAAGTATTATGACTTCATTTTGTATGCTGCAGGTAGCAATTAGAGAAATGTATATAAATTTAAGGATGAAATTATTAGATTTAACCTTTTGGGCTACAGTTAATGGAAATAGTGAAGATAAGAGTAATAAATGAATATATGAGGGCAGTTGGGAATTAAATAGACAAGAAGTAACAGCATCACAAACTCCCACATGCTAACGGGATCAAAAGTTGTGTAAAAGACTTGGTTGAAAAGGACGGTCTGGAAGAAATTAAAATCTGCTGTCATGGGAAATCAGACTATAGCTGGACAGTTGTCTCTACAGCTGTGGATTTGGAATTATACAATAAGAAAAAGGGAAGAGCAGGACCATAAAATATGATGACTATGACTTGAGTTTATACATGGTAAATTGGGTCAGCATTGCCAAATTTATAATGACGGCTCTAGAGATGACAGTACAGGTAGAGTGGGAACAGCCTTTTGTATCCCTGAATTTGGAATTAAGAGATCTGTGAGACTATCCAATTTTGTGGCCATCTGTAGCATGAGGGTGTGGCCCCCTGCCGAGATGGGACAGGAAGCTTAAAAGGTGGGCCCTGCAGTTCAGTTGGAGGAGAGTTGGTGAAGGAGACAGACGCATCCCACGTACTGCAGAACCACACGCCTGAGGCCGAGCCCTACAGTGCTGAGGATCCAGAAGGACTGCTGGGTCGGCCAACTGACAGGAGCATGGAGGAGCTACTGGGACCGCCTCTGGTCTGGCTGTGTACCCAGGGAGATGAAGGACCCCAATGAGATAGAGGTACACAGCAACAGGGTTGTAGGAGGTAGCCCAGGGATACCAGACAATAGTCTGGTTGTGTGGCCAAAACTGGTCAGCATGTTTTGGATGGATCCCTGCTGACCTAGTGGCAGAACAATCTGCCACTGTTAGGGCCCTGGGCTGGGACCTGGTGGAGTAGGGTGGGCCCGGGTCTTCCTACCCCTGTGGCCACCCCACCTTAGGCCAGCAGGCCTGTATTTGTCTGCCATCTGCCTGAACCAGGAGACTAGGCGAAAGACTGCCTATTGCTCTGCCCTACCCCATGGGTCAGACCCCTTTAAAACTGTTTGTTGCTCCACCTTGCCTGAGGGCCTGAACTCCCTAGAGTGTTTATTGCTCTGCCCTGCCAGAAGGCCAGAGCCCTACAGATGGCTTACTGATCAGCCCCAGCCAGAGGGCCAGAGCCTCATAGACTGTGTATCGCTCGGCCTTGCCCACAGGGCCAGAGCCTCCTAGATTGCTTGTTGCTCTGCCCCACCCAGGGGATTCAGAGCCCTGAAAGTGCTAATTCCCCCTTATTTTTGTTGGGCAGCCACACAGTAGTGAGGGGACATAGCCCCCTACCGAGAGTGACAGGGAGGGACAACCATGGACCCTTACACCATAATAACAACCACATTGGTAGGTATCCTGTTGGCACTGACCTGGATAAGGGATGTATGCCTAACTATGACTATTATCCTATCTGACTGTTTATCACATATAATGGCAATTAGAAAGGGAGCCTCGGAAAGCGGGAATGACTTATTCAATAAAATATTGTTATTAACTACAGATATAGTACAAGAGGGTATGCATATAGTCATAGTGTGAATTCCGGTGCATGTCAGGATACTGGGCAATGAAATTGCAGATAAAGCAGTGAAAAATGCCTTGAAATGAGGAGGTTGATATAATGGATTTCTAAAGTTTGGTTAAGAGAGAACTTATGAAGGAATGGCAAGAAATATGAACCAAAGAGCAAAAAAGACAAAGGATCTATGACAGGGGTGGGCACACTTTTTGGGCCAAGGGCCACATCTGGGTGGGGAAATTGTATGCAGGGCCGGGGCACGGGGTTGGGGTGTGGGAGGGGGTGCGGTGTGCAGGAAGGGGCTCCGGGCAAGGGATTGGGGCAGAGGAGGGGTGCGGAGTGCAGGAGGGGGCTCAGGGCAGGGGTGCAGGAGGGTTGAGGACTGTGGGAGGGGACTCAGGGCAGGGGGTTCAGGTGCAGGAGGGGTGTGGGGTGTGGCAGGGGGCTCAGGGCAGAGGGTTGGGGTGCAGGAGGGGTGCAAGGTGCAGGCAGGGAGTTGGGGGGTGGGGTACAGGAGGGGTTTGGGCTCCGGTCCGGCGCTGCTTACCTCAAGCGGCTCCAGGGTGGCAGCGGCGTGCACCGGGGCCAGGGCAGGCTCCCTGCATGCCTGCCCTGTCCTCAGCCCCACTCCACTCCCAGAAGCGCTGCAGCCCCTGCGGGAAGGGGTGGAGGGCTCTGCATGCACTGCCCTTGCCGCCCCTCCAGGTACCTCCCCCGAAGCTCCCATTGGCCACGGTTCCCCGTTCCTGGCCAATGGGAGCTGCGGGGGGCAGTGCCTGGAGGCAAGGGCAATGCATGGAGCCCTCCACCCCCCCACCTGGGGGCCGCAGGGATGTGGTGCCAGTGGCGCCATGGGCCATAGTTTGCCCACCCCGTTCTATGAACTATGTTCTGTACTTGAGGATAACTGTATACTTAATAGCTAAGATAGAAGAAGTGACGTAACTGTATTTAGAGTGCTAATGGGACACTGTGACCTGAATGGTGACTTATATTTACCAAACAAGCACAAAGATGGGTTGTGTGACACATGCAAAGTCCAAGAAACAGTTGAGCATATGTCCCTGCATTGCCACAGCAATTACACAGAAAGAGTCTTTCTGAAGAACTGAGATGCCTCAAGGTGAAAGAATATAGCCTGCAAGGATTGGTGAGAATACTGGGAAAGTGGGTAAGACTAAAAAAAGCTTAAGGATACAGGACTGGGTGAGAGGATATAGGTGTGGGGGGTTTATTTATTTATTTAATTTATTTATTTGATTATGTGATAACTGCAGTAGGTGGAGGCCATAGCCTCACATTGCTGAGGATGCTGTGCCATAAAACAACAGAGTGAAAACTGCAGTTGCTGAAGATGAGGAATTGATCTTGGGAGGGCAGCTGGGAGCTTACAAAGAAACCCCAGATTGCTGTTTCTGTTCACAGCCCAAGACTGTAGTTCCAAGTTGGGGAAGGGTATAGACTACAACTACTCTCTCTCCTCAGGGCTGAGGCCCTACTAGGATTTTTACTTTTCAAGGCTGCTGGGAACTGTAGGTTACAGGCTGGAAAAGATGCTGGGAAGGGATAGGGCACTTAATGAGTTCCCTTGTTCAGAATGGCGAGAAACTTGCGGGGGGATGGAAGGGATGTGAACTTCTCTCTCTGAAGAGAGGGGCAAATCATGTATAGTTCAATTGTATTGATTTATATTGTGGGATTTTGAACTGGAAAAAGTCCAAAACAGATCGTTTGGGGAGGGGGTGTGAAAAGTGAAAACCCTCTGGGCAATAGTGTGACCAGGTGTCCAGTTTTTGACTGGAACAGCCAGTCGAAAAGGGATCCTGGCAGCTCCCGTCAGCACTGCTGACCAGGCCATTGACTGTCTGGTTGGCAGGGATAGCTCAGTGGTTTGAGCATTGGCCTACTAAACCCAGGGTTGTGAGTTCAATCCTTGAGGGGGCCACTTAGGGATCTGGGGCAAAATCAGTACTTGGTCCTGCTAGTGAAGGCAGGGGGCTGGACTCAATGACCTTTCAGGGTCCCTTCCAGTTCTATGATATATATATATATATGTAGCGGGGCTGGCAGGCTCCCTGATAGCCTCCGTGCCACATGGATCCCGGGAAGCAGATGGCATGTCCCCCCTTCGGCTCCTATGCGTAGGGGCAGCCCGGGGGCTCCGCATGCTTCCCAAGTGCCATCCCTGCAGATCCCATTGGCTGGGAACTGCAGACAATAGGAGCTGTGGGGGGCGGCGCTTGTGGACAGGGCAGCGCACAGAGCCACCTGGCTGCGCCTCTGCGTAGGAGCCAGAGGGGGGACATGCCACGGCTTCTGGGACCTGCTTGAGGTAAGCACCACATGGAGCCTGTGCCCCTGACCCTCTCCTGGGCCCCAACCCCCTGTCCCAGCCCTGATTCCCTCCCACCCTCCGAACCCCTCAGTCCCAGCCCAGAGCACCCTCCGACACCCAGCCTCACACCAGAATCTGCACCCCCTGCCAGAGTCCTCATGCCCCCACACCCCTACCCCCTGATCCAGCCTGGTGAAAATGAGCAAGTGAGGGTGGGGAGAGTGAGTGACAGAGGGAGGGGGGATGGGCCTCTGAGAAGGGGTGGGCCATGGGCAGGGCCTCGGAGGAGGAGGGGTGGGGCAAGGGTGTTCGATTTTGTGCAAGTAGAAAGTTGGCAACCCTACTGGACAAGGGAAGTTAAGGATTATTTTCAAAGAACTTGGCTGGTGTAGGTTCCAGGAAGTGGGTTCTAGTTCCTGGATCACTAAACAGCCTGGGCTTAGGTGCCTATTTCTGAGAGAGGGGTGGGTCTTAGCATACACCCCTCTCATTGGCTACGTAGGCTACTTCCTGCCTCACATGGTGGCTTTTGTGGATTGCATCCTAAAGCACCTCTCTCTCTCCATTCATTTTATAGGGAACCTAGGTGCCTAACTGTGTTTTGTGGACTGCAGTGTTCCTGTGATTTTTTTTTCTAAGCACCTAAAAGTTAGGCACAACATTGCAACATTACAACATCTAATTTTCTTCATGGATCCTACCCATAATCCCCACCCTTTATAGCTCTGTTAAAATCCCTCCTAATACATTGAATTCAGTTTTGGGCAAGTCAACTCAGTACCAGAAAGTTTCCAAAAATTGGAGAGGATTTAGAGAATGTTATTGGCAGGAGGATTGACTGACTGAATTAATAGCTCTTATTTTCCATCTCCAATGTTTATGACATAAAAACCACCCCGTCCCCCCTCCCAGGAAGCTATATGCTATGCACTATTAATGTTCTGCAATTGGATACTGTATTCATGTGAAAAACAGTAAGTGGTTTAATTTCCCCAAGTGGCTTTCTATGTCCAATGTGGAGGAGGATTTCAGATGTCATTTTATCTGAGAATCTTTACTATATATAGAAATTAAGTGGTACATTTGCACAAAAAAGAGAATATTTAATCAACAATAAAGTAGGCTAAAGCTGTAATGTGTGTGGGATAATGATATGCTCATCAAAAAGAGAGAGTAGAGCCTGTAGGGGAAAATGTATAGAATCAGTGGAAAACTTCATATTTTTATGAATTACACTTTCATTTAAAGGTGATACTCCCGCTATCTCTACCCCCATAAGCTTCTTGATGCTTTTAAATAGCTACTGTGAACGCTACTGGCGGCAGGTATGACAAGACCCTCAAATTACATATCTCAAAACACAAAAAAAGTGCCATAAAATCTGGAGCTATGTCCTTGTCAATAGTTCAAAATTTCCAAGACAGAAATCATCCAGTCTCATCACTGCAACTTATTGGAATTGATTGGGTACAAAGTCATCATGGTTGGAAGAATGGACTCAACGTCTCCAAGAACTTTCCTGGATTTTTATGCTGAACATATTGGGCAAAATTCTGCTCTAATTTTCACTGGTATAAACCTAAACTAACTCCATTGACTGCAATAGAATTACAATGTATTTATCTGTATAGCTGATGAAGGCTGTGGTTGGTAACTCAGAAAAATGTGAGCAATTGGATAGGCTATGGAAGGGCCCAGTCTTGTGAACCCTCTAGATCTGGAACAGTTGTCCCTAAGAGAAAGCTCTGTACATAAAGGGTTTTGTAGGTCTGGGTCCAAGTCTTAGTCACACTTAAAAAGATGTAATTGATGTGTATAAGTATTTGATGTTAGTCACATCTTAAACTCCAAGGGGGGGGGGGGGGGGGGGGGGGGGGGGAGAGTTCAGAAAAAATTACCAATGGCTTTGCTCTGAGTTACCAGTATTTCTGCACCTGAACACCCCCATTACTGGCAGTACCCATAGGTTTTCAAAACAGTTTGTCTTATATCCAGAAAATAATTATCAGTAATATTGTTGTCCCATTTGGTGAGCGTGAGCAGATTTCTGGGACCTTGTAGGTCAAATTCCTGTTTGCAGCAGAAATAGGTGGCTTTGATGGGGTATACAAACCCCACATTGGCCAGGAAAACTGCTGTTGGCTCACCCCAATATGCCTGCAAGAGTTGTCAGACTTGGAGGGGGCATTAAAAAGGAGAGAGCCTGGGCTGCCCAGAGGATTCAGGGGGCCTGGGGCAAAGCGGGGGAGCTGCGGCGCTTGTACTCTCCGGCGGCGGTCCGGGTCTTCGGTGGCATTTCGGCAGCAGGGAGCCCTTCAGTCGCTCCGCGTCTTTGGCAGCACTGAAGGGCCCCCCGCCGCCAAAATGCCGCCGAAGGCCCGGAGCAACTGAAGGGCCACCCGCCACCAAAATGCCGCCGAAGACCCGGACTGCCACCGGGCCAGGGTTCGCGGGGCCCCTGTGGGGCCCGGGGCCTGGGGCAAATTGCCCCACTTGCCCCCCCCCTCTGGGCGGCCCTGGAGAGAGCCAGCTCAGACAACGGGAGGCTCAGAGGAGAACAAATTTCTCATGTTAGTTTCCTGAAACATGGCCTGGCTGGGGATAGAACTCAACCGGAGACTGCTAGATGTGAGAATCTGCTTAAGGGAAGATAGGGCTGGGGCAGGACAATTGTGTTCCCTTTTTGATCTGGGGTATTGAATTTACTGTTCTCACTGGGATCTGCTTATAGTTTGAATGGGACCTACTTCAGTTGATCGGTGGACCCTGCTTACTGGAATTCATATGGTGATTTTTCATGAGCCCTGAAGTGACATTGTCACTGTGACACAGGGTATTTATTTATTTACAAAATGTACATGAGTCCTGTTTCCTTGAACAGAGGTGGTAACAAATACACAAGCATCTGCCTCTTACAGGAATCTCAGGGGATCTCTGCCCTGTCCCCAGAACCAGCTGTCTTGTGCCCGTTTCACTCCATGGCCTCACTCCAATTTCACAAATTCTGTCCCTCTTTCTTCCGAGATTCCTGGATTTTACATGGAAAAGTGCTCAGCCAAGTTGTTCACCAACACCTAATGGTGCTTCCTTTTATATTGTTCTCTGCAGTGCAAAGGACCTTCTGGGAGAGTGTTTTAATCCACACCATACCCTTGTAACCCTCCTGCCTGTCAGAGTTGGCAGCAACAAGGGCTGGGTTCAGTATCTAGGGGTTCCATTTCAATAACACAATGCAAAACCGGCTCGAGCCCCCACCCAGTGACCTGGGACAATTACATACCACCCCCTGGGTGCCTCTACGAGGCAATACTTCCCCTCTCGCAAGCACAGAGTCTGAGTGTAGCAAAAGCCTTTTAATAAAGGAGGGAAACAATGTGGCATTATGTTGGGGAAACACCACAAACAGGATTCATAACACAAACCATGAGCAAAAGACCAACC
The DNA here is from genome assembly GCA_003942145.1 of Platysternon megacephalum. NCBI lineage: Eukaryota > Metazoa > Chordata > Testudines > Platysternidae > Platysternon > Platysternon megacephalum. The sequence continues at coordinate 5,192,361 of QXTE01000083.1, forward strand.
CCCAAGTAAGTTTGGCTGTGTCCTTTTCCCCTCAGGGTCTTAAGTCCAGCAACCCAACAGTCACCCCACCCACAGTTTCTGACCTTGGTCAGTGCAGCCCCACAGTTCAGAAGTTCCTCTGGGTGGAAAGTATAGAGGGGAGCCTTAGTGCCAGTGCACCACTAGCATACAGTAGGCCTGATACTTAAACCCTGGTATTAGTGATTTCAGCTCTATAGCACATACCAAGAATCCTAATAGAGTCAAAACCAGCTCTGTAAAAAGCAGCAGAGAGTCCTATAGCACCTTTAAGATTAACAGCTGCACGGAGTCAAAATTAGCTGTTATTGCAAACTGGAGGATAAAGGTGGTGTTTTTAGCCCTCCAACACGTCACTGGGGTTTGGAACCCATGTCCCTTGTCTAGTGAGTGCTACTTAGGTGAGGGCAAGTCCCTCTGTCATAAAATGCCAAGTACAGTTCTACTGTCCTTGATTCACCTAACCAGGATAACAACGCTTTATTATTCCTGCCCCAATAACAAAGAGACTGGGGATCCCACAGCAACCAAAGTGACCATTTGGGCAAGCAGTCCATCATGCTAGGCAGGGTGGGTGTGCCCATGCAAATGAGATCAGCCCCTGAAGTCCTTTTCCACAGCTCACCACCAGATGTCAGGGGAGAGCTCATTCTGACTCTGCTTACACCCTTAACAGCCCTCTGGGTTCAGCCACTGTAGAAGCATCTTAACTCTTCCTATGTTCCCAATGTACCTAGAACAACAGGTCCCGCATCCTGATTGGGCCATCTGGGTATGACTGCAAAAAACCTGTTAAACATTTTAATGTAATAACAGAAAATCCAAATACCAAAGCATTTGTTGTATAGCTACAGTGTCAGAGAGGAGGGGGGAAAGGAGTGAGACAGAGGGAAATAACCTGTAAATAAAAACAGTAAAAGTTTGTCTGGTTGTCCGCTTGTACACAACTTATCCCCAAAGCCTGTATATTATTTATTTATATTGTAGTGGTGTTTAGAAGCCCCAACCCTGGAGGGGCTGGCCATATGGTTTTGAGAAAGAAAACGAGAGCAAAATCCAGAAACACTGATGATGAACAATATTAAAGAGCAATACAAGGAAACAGAAGATACAGAAATGAACATGTGAAAGAGAGAGACTTCCACACAGAATGTTAGTAGTGGCTGGAATAGAGAGGCTGGAGCAATGCCCGAGGAATGTTTGTTTGTTATTGCTCCATTTTGGATGTGAGCGACTAGTTGAATTTTTGGGCCCTGAGGAAGTTCCAGCTGGAAGTAGAAATGGATGGAGTCTGATGTTTTCTTTGATGCAAACGTACAAAATCCTGCCTCTCCAAATGCAGGAGGAAGTAAGAACAAATGGAGCACTTAGCCTACAGCCTCAAGTCTCTTTAGCCATAGAATCAAAAGCACCCTGCCTAGCTTTTCCCAGGATCATACACTGCTCACAAGCTACTGCTTGGATTTTTTGCTTTTTTGCTTCTCCTTTCTGTTCTTGTCTGTTCTCAGTTTGTGTGTCTTCTCTCACACCCACACCCACACCCACAACACCCAATGGAACCTCCTGCACACATGGTGCTAGTTTCTGGGCAGACTCTAATAGGTCTTGTTTTAGGTGTAGGCGTAGGCCCCCAAAACTGTTGCAACTATCTTAAATGAAGGTTGAATAAGGTTTTAACTCAACCCATAACAAAGTTTCACCCAGCTCACTTCCCACCTCAGCTTTGCTTACTGTCCAGGTGAGGCCTAAAATGGTGACACCAACTAATCCATCCCAAACAGAAAGAAAAATAATGTAACAAATTACTAATGATACCCACTTACATAAGAATGGGCATACTGGGTCAGACAAATGTGCCATTGAGCCAAGTATCCTGTCTTCTGACAGTGGGCAGATGCTTCAGTGAGAATGAACAGAACATGACAATGTCAAGTGACCCATCCAGTCCCAGCTTCTTGCAGTTCAAGGACTAAACTATAGGGACACCTGGAGCATGGAATTGCATCCCTGATCATCTTAGGTCAATCAACGGTGGTTACCTCCATGAACTTATCTAATTCTTTTTTGAACCCAGTTATAGTCTTGACCTTCAAAACATCCCCTGGCAATGAGCTCCACAGGTTGGCTGTGGCTTGTGTGAAGAAGTACTTCCTTTTGTTTGTTTTAAACCTCCTGTCTAATTCATGGGTGACCCCTAGTTCTTGTATTATGTGAAGGAGTAAATAACACTTCCTTATTCACTTTCTCCATACCATTTGTGATTTTTACAGACTTCTATCATATCCCCCCTTAGTCATCTCTTTTCTAGGCTGAACAATCCCAGTCTTCTTACTCTCTCCTTATATGGAAGTTGTTCCATACCCCTTATCACTTTTGTTTCCCTTCTCTGTATCTCTTCCAATTCTAATATCTTTTCTGAGATGGTGGGGGACCAGTATTGCACATAGTATTCCAAGTGTGGGCGTACCATGGATTTATAGAATAGCAATATATTTTCTGTCTTATTTATCTATCCCTTTCCTAATGATTCCTAATACTGTAAGCTTTTTTGACTGCTGCTGCAGATTGAGCAGATGTTTTCAGAGAACTATCCACAATGACACCAAGATCATTCTTGAGTGGTAACAGCTAAGTTAGAATTCTTCATTTTGTACATATAGTTGGGATTATTTTTTTCAATGTGCATTACTTTGCATTTATCAACACTGAATTTCATTTACCATTTTGTCATGTAGTGACCCAGTTTAGTGAGATCCCTTTGTAACTTTTCACAGTCAGCTTTGGACTTAACTATCTTGAGTAGTTTTGTATCATTGGCAAACTTTGCCATATCCGCATTCATCCCCTTTTCCAGATCATCTATGAATGTTTTGAAAAGCACAGCTCCCAGTACAGCCTTGGAGAGCCCTGCTATTTAACTCTTTCCACTGTGAAAACTTAACATTTATTCCTACCCTTTGTTTCCTATTTTTTAACTACTTACTGATCCACGAGAGGATCTTCTCTCTTATTCCATGATTTCTTAGTTTGCTTAAGAGCCTTTGGTGAGAGCCTTTGAGAGGGTCCTTCTGAAAGTCCAAGTATACTATATTGACTGGATCACCCTTGTCCACATGCTCGTTGAACCCCTCAAAGAATTCTAATAGATTGGTGGGGCATGATTTCCCTTTACAAAAGCCATGTTGACTCTTTCCCCAACATCTCATGTCAGTTTCTATATTTATAGCAAGGAACAGAATTATTAGTTTCAACCAATTTGCCTGGTACTGCAGTTAGGCTAACCACACCTACACCCAGTCTTTGTCAGGATAGTTTCACATCACCAACATAAACTAATTTTATTCCCACCTAAATCTCTTTTGGGCTTTTCTTTCCATGGATTTCATTTCAATCACCAGAGAAGAATCCATTGCAATCAGCCTCTGAAGAACACCGATTGTTTCTGTAAAATTTGCTGGTTGAGGCAGACTGTACCCATTCTGTTTGAGTAGGGGATTCACCTTTGTAATGACTTTTCCCATCTCAACTTCCACAGCTACATTCTCAGATGTGGGGGTTGGGGTGAGGCAGCCAAGCTGAAATTCTGTCCCCCCAACTATAAGCACTAACATCTGTGTCCAACATGAAAGGGGTTTTGAAACACAGATAGTCCAAGACAGCAGTCCCACAAGCCTTTTTTCAACTCTGAAAATTCTAAATCACACCCTGCTCACCACTGAAATGGTTTGTTTGCAGTGTTGGTCTCAAGATATTAACAAGACATAGTGGGTGAGGTAATATCTTTTATTGGACCAACTTCTCTTGGTGAAAGGGACAAGCTTTGAAGTTACACAGAGCTCTTCTTCAGGTCTGGAGAAGGTATTCCAATTGTCACAGCTAAATACAAGTTGGAACAGATTGTTTAGCATAAGTAGTTAACACATGTTGTAAAAGACCATTCAAAGTGGCCTGCTAACACCTCTGCAATCATAGGACAAAAAACGGGGGTTAGAGGGTTACAGATTGCTGGATTGCCATACATTCAGTGTCTCTATCAAGACCATGATTTTAGTGTCTAGTAAAGTTATGAATTTAAGCCTCTGGGCTCGTCTTTTAAGATGTTGCATAGAATTCCTTTGAGAATGAGGACTGAGGGTATGTCTACACTGCAATGTAAGCCCAGCGTTTGAACTCAGCCTAACTCCCCCTTCCAACTACATACATTGAAGTAACCCAGGGTTTGGACCCAGGGTCCCAGGATTCCATGGAGGTGAGGGGTCTGAGCCTGAGTCAAGCTGGGACTCAGGGTTTAAGCCCTATTGCTATGCAGTGTAGATGCAACCCCACTGGACTTGTGCTCTGGGAGTTCACCAAAAGAATCCCACAGGCTGACTTTCCTTGTCTTCCGGACAATCAAGTTTGGTGGACAGACAAGTATTCCCACACTGTATCATGACCAAAGTGCTACAGTGGCCACATTTTGGAAGGGTGCTAGGAAGTCAGGAAGTGTGATTGGACTGGTAAATATGCTGGAGAGTAAGGATAGGATACAGAGGGACCTAGACAAATTAGAAGATTGGGCCAAAAGAAATCTGACGAGGTTCAACAAGGACAAGTGCAGAGTCCTGCACGTAGGAAGGAAGAATCCCATGCACCACTGCAGACTAGGGACCGAGTGGCTAGGCAGCAGTTCTGCAGAAAAGGACCTAGGGGTTACGGGGGTTGAGAAGCTGGATATGAGTCAAAAGTGTGTCCTTGTTGCCAAGAAGGCTAACGGCATTTTGGGCTGTATAAGTAGGAGCATTGCCAGCAGATCGAGAGACATGATCATTCTCCTCTATTCGGCATTGGTGAGGCCTCTGGAGTACTGTGTCCAGTTTTGGGCCCCACACTACAAGAAGAATGTGGAAATATTGGAAAGAGTCCAGCGGAGGGCAAGAAAAATGATTAGGGGGCTGGAGCACATGATTTATGAGGAAAGGCTGAGGGAACTGGGATTATTTAGTCTGCAGAAGAGAAGAATGAGGGGGGGATTTGATAGCTACTTTCAACTACTTGAAAGGGGGTTCCAAAGAGGATGAATCTACTTCTCAGTGATACCAAATGACAGAACAAGGAGTAATGGTCTCAAGTTGCAGTGGGGGAGGTTTAGGTTGGATATTAGGAACAGCTTTTTCACTAGGAGGGTGGTGAAGCACTGGAATGGGTTACCTAGGGAGGTGGTGGAATCTCCTTCCTTAGAGGTTTTTAAGGTCAGGCTTGACAAAGCCCTGGCTGGGATGCTTTAGTTGGGGATTAGGTTCTGCTTTGAGCAGGGGCTGGACTAGATGACCTCCTGAGGTCCCTTCCAACCCTGATATTCTATGATTCTATGACTTGGGCCCACATAATACAGTGTAGCCACCAGAGCCCCAGCATGGGGCCCAACAGTTTCTAATCAGTACAAAGGAGTGTAGACACTCAAGTCCAGGATCTGCTAACTCAAGTTCTACTAACCTTGGTCTTACATTGCAGTGTAGACATACCCTGAGGGGTCAATATGAAGTGATTGCCTATGGGCGAGATGGTGTTTTATTATTTTTTCTGTGTGAGCTCATTCGAGAGCATAGTGATTGTCTGGTTTCATCCACATAGTTGTTGGTGGGATGTCTAGTGCACTGAATGAGATGTACCACATGTTGTGAAAGGCATGTATAGGACCCATGGATCTTGAAAGGTGTGTTTTGGGGGGTATTGATCATCACAGCAGCAGAACTATGTCTGCAGGTTTTGCATCTGTTATTCTGGGTCTGGTGCTGCTTTCAAGGCTCCTGGTCTGTGAGGAGCTTGCTTCTGATGATGAAGTTGGGGGAGGGTTGTTTGAAGGCCAAGAGGGGGAATTTGGGAAAGATTTCTTTCAGGATGTGGTCTCCATCAAGTATGGGTTGTAATTGTTTGAAACCTTGTATGGGTTCCAGTGTGACACCTAAGGTTGTGTGGCCAGAGGGAAGGAGGGTTTCTGTACCTAAGCAGGTTCTCTTGGGGTATTTGGGTGGTTGGTTCCATGATGTGATCTACTTCCCTGGTGGAGTGTCCTTGTTTGGCGAAGGCAGTTTTAAGTGTGTACCCAGACCTTTTCTTCAGAGCATATCCTGTGGTATCTGTAGATAACAGATTTCTTGGTGTGGTTGGGGTGTTTACTGGATCTGTGAAGTAAGTGTGGTGATCTGTGGGTCTTTTGTACATAGTTGGCTGAAGGGTTCCATTGCTGAAGTTGATCATGATGTCCAGGAAGTTGAGGCTGGTGTGGGAGTGTTCTAGAGAGAGTTTGATGGATGAGTGGTGGTTGTTGAAGTTGTGGGGGAAATCCTATGAGGGAGTTTAAATAGTCTGTCCAGAGAATGAAAATATCATCTATGTATCTCAGATATATCATTGGTTTCATGGTGCATTTGTCCAGACATTGTTCCTTAAGGTGGCCTGTAGCAAGACGGTGGGATATCCCACAGCCCCACGGAGGGACGAGCCTCTCCTAGCACCAATGTGGGCGGAGCCAGTGGATCCTGCGCCCGCCCCCCAGAGGTCACAGTGCAGGACAGGAAGTAGAAAAGCCCCGCTGCAGAGCTCAGTTGAACGCCAGCCACCGGAGAGGCCAGATGCCTGTGGCCTAGCTCCGGGTTGGGGAACGCCGGCAGGCCGTGGCCGACCCGAGGACTGGCCGGGCCAGCCAAGCCTGCCTCTCGCCAGCTACCCCGAGGAGCAGCTGAGCCTACCCCTCGCCAGTTACCTGGAGGAACCGATGGTCCTGGAAACCTCCGAGGACACCGCCCTAATCCAGGTACCGTACGAGGGGGAGTCCGGAAGTAGCCCGGGGGCAGCCGACCCTGGTCTGGCTGCAGCACTGCCAGAACCAATGTCAGTGTGTTGCGGTCAGGATCCCCACTGACAGCAGCGAGTCTTCTGCTGCTGCTAGGGCCCCAGGCTGGGACACAGTGGAGTGGGTGGGCCTGCGTCCCCCCTGCCATCCCCCCTCATGGGTGGCAGTCTCCCCCTCACACCAGACGCTCAGCCCCTGCCTAAGGACCTGAGCTCCTGACTGTTGGTTTACCGGCCAGCCCTGACCCAAGGCGTGGGCCCATAGCGAACTGTAGCGAGGCGGTGGGATACCCCACAGCCCCACAGAGGGATGAGCCTCAGCCGAGCCCTTCTACATGGCCCATGAAGATGTTGGCATATTAGGGAGCTATCTTAGTACCCATGGCTATTCCCATCGTTGTTGAAAGTGTTGTTGAATGTATAACTATTACAGATGAGGATGAAATGGATGAGTTTGATTGTGTGTTTAGGGTGAATATCTGAGTGTTATCCATTGTCTGGCAGATATTTGAGGTAAGGAGTGATGCTGTCATTGTGTGGGATGTTGGTGTATAGGGAGGTGACATCTAGGTTGGCAAGGATGGTGTTCTGAGGGAGGTTGGTAATGTTGCAGAGTTTCTGGAGGAAGTAGGTTGTGTCCTGGAGGAAGCAGGCCCTTTGTGTGGTGAGTGATTTTGAGCATGGTGTGACGGGTTGGATCACAGAAACCCCCTTGGGAGCTGCCACCCGATGTGCAAACACTACTTCTATTCCTGTTTTCCCTGCCAGCTCAGTGGCTTCAGCACCGTCTTGCTGAAGCCAGACACACCCGTCTGCTCCAACACAGACCCAGGGTCTGAATTACCTGCCCCAAAGCTGCAGGTTTACCTGAAAACAGCTCACAGAACTGTGCTTGTCTTTAGCACTCAGATGCCCAACCCCCAATGGGGTCTAAACCCAAATAAATCCGTTTTACCCTGTATAAAGCTTATACAGGGTAAACTCATAAATTGTTCGCCCTCTATAACACTGATAGAGAGATATGCACAGTTGTTTGCTCCCCCAGGTATTAATACATACTCTGAGTTAATTAATAAGTAGAAAGTGATTTTATTAAATACAGAAAGTAGGATTTAAGTGATTCCAAGTAGTAACAGACAGAACAAAGTAAGTTACCCAGCAAAATAAAATAAAATGCGCAAATCTATGTCTAATCAAACTGAATACAGATAATCTCACCCTCAGAGATGCTTCAGTAAGTTTTTTCTCAGACTGGACACCTTCCAGGCCTGGGCACAATTCTTTCCCCTGGTACAGCTCTTGTTCCAGCTCAGGTGATAGCTAGGGGATTCTTCATGATGGCTCCTCTCCCCCTCTGTTCTCTTCCACCCCTTTATATATCTTTTGCATAAGGCGGGAATCCTTTGTCCCTCTGGGTTCCCCCACCCCTCACTGGAAAAGCACCAGGTTAAAGATGGATTCCAGTTCAGGTGACATGATCACATGTCACTGCAAGGCTTCATTACTCACTTGCCAGCACACACATATACAGGAAGACTCACAGGTAAATACAGCCATCTGCAGACAATGGTCCTGGTTAATGGGAGTCATCAAGATTCCAAACCACCATTAATGGCCCACACTTTGCATAATTACAATAGGCCCTCAGAGTTATATTTTATATTTCTAGTTTTAGATACAAGAGTGGTACATTTATACAAATAGGATGATCACTCAGTAGATTATAAGCTTTGTAATGATACCTTACAAGAGACCTTTTGCATGAAGCATATTCCAGTTACATTATATTCACTTATTATCATGTTTTTATAAAATCATATAGACTGCACAACGTCACACATGGATTCTATGAGTTCTGATATTCCTTCAGTAAGAGTGCCATGGCCAGGTATGATGGGTCTGCCTGGGTTCCCTCATTTGTGTATCTTGGTAAGCACGCAGAAGATCCTTGAGGGGTTTTTGGGGGATGAGTTTGTAGAGTTTCTCCTGAAGTTGTCTGAGGAAGGATTTTATCATATCCTTAAACTCTGTATTGAATTTTGGTGTGAGGTCTTCTTTGAGTTCTTTATAATAGATGGTGTCAGAGTTGTTGGTTGGCCTCATTAATGTAGTCATCACAGTTAAGGGCTATGATGGCATCCCCTTTGTCTGCTAGTTTGATCTCTATCTGTTGGTTGGATTTCAGGGACTACGTAACTGTTCTCTCAGCAGTGGATTGATTGTGGTGGATGTGATGTTTGTTGAGGATTTCTGTCCATTTTTTCCCTTAAGTAATCAATGTAAACCACACACTTGATCATTACTTGATATACCACTACATTGCAGTTGCAGGCTGCCTGCCAAATAAGGAAAACAAGGTTACATCGGGTCACGTTCAAAAGGTTCTTCAACCATAAGGGCTAAAAACAGTGGTCAAAACTTTACAGATACAAGTGCCTTTGAAATCAATGGGGCCAGTGGATGCCCAGCACTTCTGAAAGTCAGGCCTAAATATGGGTCTGGGTTCTTATCAATTAGGGCCCCTGTTTAAAAACATTATTCTTAATATATTAAAATGAAAGCTTATATTCTGCAGAATCTTCGTTTGTCATGGGGGTTAGGTTTACACATGAAGCAAACTGGATCTGGCCAGTGGGCCAGATGTTTGATCTGTGTAATCACTGGATCTTTTAAAAGATAAATAAAGGGGGATTATGATGACTGAACAAGTCATTCCTACAGTTACAAAGGAGTTTGGCACTGTGTCAGCCTCCAGACTGACAGCAGTTCAACATGCTTTAAGTCATCATGTTTGTTAAAGTTGGAGCTGTTTTCATACCAGTAATGCAACAATAATGATATGACACATGACAGGTGCCACAATAATACGTAATGTTAGGGTCATTGTAGTCTCCTCCACTTACCCTACATTAAATTTGGATGGTATAATATCTCTTGTGAAATAGAACACCACTGGATTGCTTGAAAATTGGGTACTGCAATTTTGCCCCCTATCAGGCTAATTTCTTTTAAATCTGTTTGCGCTTGAAGCAGCATCTATCATATGCTGTCAGCAGAACAATAAGGTACCCACTGTAGATACTCTGTGGAATACCAATGAGCTCCTAATTTTACCACACTGCATAGTCACAAATCCTATTGTTTTCAGATGATGACAGAAGGTCATTAAAACAAATGATCCTATTTCAAAACAATGACAACAAAAACACAGCTCAATACAAAGTGGTGTATCTGTTATTGAGTAAAAACAGCATGCTAAATATTGTGCTGTACTAACTTCATCTGGTTCTTTACAGGTGGACTGATAGCAGTGTTGAAGTACTAAAGCTAAACATGCTGTTCTGATTTCTAAGGTTAAGTTGCAACCATGTTTATCAGACACAAGATACACTGGAACTTCTAATATAAAAAATGTCAAGTGCTGTAGCTCTTGCTTAGCTTGCAGACATTGCAGGTTAGTCCCTAGCTAGCACTTCTTAACTTCATCCAAATAAACAGCTAATTGATCCATAGAAAATTCTAACTATTGGCCCTTAGTCCTGTGAGAGTCAATCTCTGTAAATGAGGAGATTTTACATTATGTTCATAACATTGCATAGTAATCCAGACCTGCCAAGCCTGTGGCTTTTCCCTTTAGGCTTTTGCTTTTTGGCTTGGTCCACTGGGAAACCTGACCAGTCTACTGCTTTTCCTGGTTCTGGTCACGAGGGCGTCATATGAACTCAGAATGATGTGTGTCAGGAAATGGCCCTGTTTCGTGCTGCTCCGCTGCATCCATCCCTTATTTCTAAGGCCCTACTTGAAATGTGGGATGATTGTCAAAAATTGCAGCTGAGTTGTGGACAAGCCATGGAAAATTGCGGAAAAGTAACAATGGACCTTATTATTTTGAGGTAATAAAGTCCATTATTACTTTTTCCATGATTTTTCACTGTCGGCTGCCCGGGGCTGAGAGCGGGGGCTCCCACCGTCAGCCTTGTGCATGGCAAGGCTCCCACTATTAAAATTGCAGTAGAAGCCTAATATTGTGGAATCTGCAATTTCTGCAATATCACAAGTTAATTAGGGCCTTACTTATTTCAGAATTTAGATGATCTATCCAGATTCCTCAGTCTCACACATAACATAATTATAAGCAAATATGTTTCTATATTTTTTCTTTATTTTCTATATTATCTATATAGTTTCTAATGTCAACACTTATCAGATTCCCCATTTCATCCCATTCAAGACTGAAATTTCTTCTTGCAGGTTACAATTACTGAGATTCCTCCCTTGGGTCAGAGAGCAAACTGCTTGGCACAAACACATGGGAATGCAATTTTCTGTGCACAACCTGAAAAGGTCATCACCAAGCTCTAAGCTAACCTGTACAAAATTGTTAGCAATACCTTGATATGTCTACATCTTAAAAAAAAAAGGTCTTTAATTAATAAAATTATGGATAATGCTAACAGGGCACTAATTCCCATGCCTCTTACCCTCCAGGACTGGTGCACATGAAAGAGAATAGGATCAGTACTGGAAATTTGGCATGGAAATAACTGTATGGTGTTGACATAGTATCTCCTCACATTGTGGTTTTGTTACAACAGTTTGTCCTTTTTGTGCTATCTTGCTTTTGCTGTTCTGTGTTGAAATCAGTGGAACCAGAGGATTGCTCCAAAACATGGGTGGGAATTGGGAGTAAGAAGGTGCATTTACACAGCAAAAAAATCCTGTGGCAGTGAGTCTCAGAACCTGGGTCTAGTGTCTTGGGCATAAGAACATAAGAACGGCCATACTAGGTCAGACCAAAGGTCCATCTAGCCCAGTATCCTGTCTACCGACAGTGGCCAATGCCAGGTGCCCCAGAGGGAGTGAACTTAACAGGTAATGATCAAGTGATCTCTCTCCTGCCATCCATCTCCACCCTCTGACAAACAGAGGCTAGGGACACCATTCCTTACCCATCCTGGCTAATAGCCATTAGTGGACTTAACCTCCATGAATTTATCTAGTTCTCTTTTAAACCCTGTTATAGTCCTAGCCTTCACAAGCTCCTCAAGCAAAATAGCCTCTCTAATCTCCCTTAGCATTTCATCATCACTATCACTGTCCTGGTCAGATGGTTGATAATAGATCCCTACTGTTATATTCTTATTAGAGCATGGAATTACTATCCATAGAGATTCTATGGAACATGTGGATTCATTTAAGATTTTTACTTCATTTGATTCTACATTTTCTTTCACATTTTCTTGCCACTCCCCCCCCCCCCGCACGACCTGTTCTGTCCTTCCGATATATTTTGTACCCTGGAATGATTGTGTCCCATTGATTGTCCTCAGTCCACCGGGTTTCTGTGATGCCTATTATATCAATATCCTCCTTTAACATGAGGCACTCTAGTTCACCCATCTTATTATTTAGACTTCTAGCATTTGTGTACAAGCACTTTAAAAACTTGTCACTGTTTATTTGTCTGCCCTTTTCTGATGTGTCAGATTCTTTTTTATGTGAATGTTTCTCGTCTGATCTGGCCCATACTTTATCCTCTTCCATCCTCTCCTCCTGACTAGAACCTAGAGAATCTCTATCAATAGACTCCTCTAAGAGAAGTCTCTGTCCAATCCACGTGCTCCACTGCAGCAATTGGCTTTCCCCCATCTCTTAGTTTAAAAACTGCTCTGCAACCTTTTTAATGTTAAGTGCCAGCAGTCTGGATCCACTTTGGTTTAGGTGGAGCCCATCCTTCCTGTATAGGCTCCCCCTATCCCAAAGTTTCCCCAGTTCCTAATAAATCTAAACCCCTCCTCTCTACACCATCGTCTCATCCATGCATTGAGACTCTGAAGCTCTGCCTGCCTCCCTGGCCCTGCGCGTGGAACTGGAAGCATTTCTGAGAATGCTACCATAGAGGTCCTGGATTTCAGTCTCTTTCCTAGCAGCCTAAATTTGGCCGCCAGGACGTCTCTCCTACCCTTCCCTATGTCATTGGTACCTACATGTACCATGACCACCGGCTCCACCCCAGCACTACACATAAGTCTATCTAGATGCCTTGAGAGATCCACAACCTTTGCACCAGGCAGGCAAGTCACCATACGGTTCTCCCGGTCATCACAAACCCAACTATCTATGTTTCTAATGATCAAATCTCCCATTACTAACACCTGCCTTTTCCTAATGACTGGAGTTCCCTCCCCCAGAGAGGTAACCTCAGTGCAAGAGGATACCCCATCATCATCAGGAAGGAGGGTCCCAACTATGGGAAGGTTTCCCTCTGCTCCCGTTGACTGCTCTCCTTCCCTGCGCCTTTCATCCTCCTTAACAGCGCAGGGCCTGTCTGACCAGAGGTGGGACAAATCTACAGTGTCCCAGAAAGCCTCATCAACATACCTCTCTGCCTCCCTTAGCTCCTCCAGTTCCACCACCCTAGCCTCCAAAGCCCATACTTGGTCTCTGAGGGCCAGGAGCTCCTTGCACCGAATGCACACATACGCCACCCGCCCACAGGGCAGGTAATCATACATCCTGCACTCGGCGCAATAAACTGGATAGCCCCCAATCTGCTGCTGGGCTTCTGCCTGCATTCTCTTCTACAGCTAACTAGGTTAATGATAAGGTTTTTGTTTAAATCAAGAAGATTTGATTATAGTTTAGTGTAAAGGTTTTAAAGAATGGCAAGTGTTCCTCGTCCCCTTCCCACTCCCCTCCCAAACTCCCTCTCGAAACTCCCTGTTAGCGGCCCCTGTTCGCAGGAGCTTGGGCTCTGAAGCCTGGGGACTGGGATGGGCTTCAGAGTCTGAGCTCCAGCCCAAGTCACAACGTTGACATTGCTCTTTTTAGCACCATAGCGCAAGCCTGTAGACCCAGACTCTGAAACTCACTACCATGTGGATTTTTATTTAATTTATTTATTTTTGCTGTATAGACATACTCAGAGAGACTGCACTCCCAGCAATCGGAAAGGCTGTCTTTTCTCTCTCTCACACACTCTCTCTCTCACACACTCTCTCTCTCTCACACACACACAGTTAAAAGAACATTAAGGTTGCAAAGTCAAGCACTCCAAATTAGGAAACTAGTCCCCTCTAACCTGTCCCAATCTTATCTATTCCCCACCTGAGGCTCCTCATCCCATTCTTCTTGCTTACCCAGTCCCAGTGTCCTCATCCCAGTCTGTTTCCTTGCCCAGCCAGTCATGCTCTCTGCTTCCTAGCTCCCTGTTTGATTCCTAGTCTCCCCCTCTCAGTCCCAGTCTTCTTGCCCAGCCAGTCCCAATACCTCACGCCTTGCTCCTCATCCAATCTGTCTCTCCACCCCTTTCCCACACTACACTGGCTCCTACTACTACTCTCCCTAACTTACCTCCCCATCCCAACACGACCCCTGGGTCCAGCTTTTGTTCTCTCTTCATTCAAGTTAGGCAACTATTTCCTCCATGCTGCCTGGGCATCAGTTGGGGATCATTGAGAGCACAGGAAAGACAGGCTCCTTGTGCTCAGTTCTGGCACCAGCCCAGAGCAGATGGAAGACACAGTTACAGGGAAAGTCCTGCTGAGCATCCATAGCCTTGAGATGGAGCATGCTTAGTCACTCTGTGAGGTCACACATGCACAGTCTGGTCAACACTAGGAGATGTGAGGGGCTCAAGCATGCTCAGTGAGGGTAGAATTGTCAGATTTTAGCTGCTAAATTCTAAAGTTTCTAATGATCATGTGCAAAGTGAGATTTTTCAAGGACTTTTAACTTGGCCAAATTTGGCCAGATTTTCACAGGAACAACAAAGGCACATCCCTGCCCCAACTGCCACTCCCTGAAAATTTTCATGCCCCTGCTTCAGAGCATAGGGTCAATATAACTTCCCAAAAAAGGTTGCCAGAATTTTTTAACACGGGCATCCCCCTTATTTTCCCCTATGCTTGTTCTCTGAAATAGCTAAATCATTTTGGTTGAAACTTTCACAAGCCATTTAGCCTGAGGCAGACATCTGGCATGTAAAATTTCAGTCTGAACAGTTGAAGTTTGGCAAAGTTACAAGCAACTGAAAAGAAGACTTTTATAAGAGAAAGTGTCAGGCAATCTTAGCAATAGACACTACCTGTTCCACCTACATGAAGTTCCTAAAAAGTGGTTAAAGCACAGAAATAGGATTAATGTATCTACTTTAAGGGTCTGAAGATGGGGTGGAGATTAAAGATTATCTAGGCATGGCCCAACACCTAAACAAATACTTTGCTTCAATTTTTAATGAGGCTAATGAAGAACTTAGGGATAGTGGCAGGGTGGCGAATGGCAACAAGGATATGGAGGTAGAAATTACCCATCTGAGGTGCAAGTCAAACTCAAACAGCGTAATGGGACTAAATCAGGGGGCCCAGATAATCTTCAATTAAGGATATTAAAGGAACTGGTGCATGAAATTGCAAGCCCAATAGCAAGGATTTTTAATTAATCTGTATACTCAGAGGTGATATCCAATGACTGGAGAATTGCTAATATAGTTCCTATTTTTAAGAAAGGGGGAGGGAGGGGGTGGGGGGAAGTGATCCAGGCCTCTTAGTTTGACCTCAGTTGTATGCAAGATCTTGGAACAAATTTTGAAAGAGAAAGTAGTTAAGGACATAGAGGTGACTGGTAATGTAATGGGGCACAGACTCACCATAGCAGCACTTGCTGCTGGTTGGTGAGGGAATTAGCTCTTTCAGTGATGCACCTTCACTAGTGGTGTCTCACCCACTGTTACTTTCTCAGTCTCCACCTTCCTCACAGTCAGACCCACGTCACTCCCAGATCATGACATCTGCTTCTGGACACTGCCCTCTGGCTGTGCCCGCTCCCCTGACACTCCCCCACTTCCAGGGGACCAGCAGCTTCTGGTTCTATCACTTGCCTCAGTGGCTCACTGCAGTCCTCAGTCTAGTCCCTTTTTCCAAGGGCAAACTGCAGTCTGGCTTAGCCACTCTCATCACTGGCAAGTGGGGGCGTAGGCCACACAGACACAGGGGCCCTCTAGCAGCAGCCACTTACTGCCCTCTTCCAACTCTCCTCTACTGCCTGCTTCACTGGTCCACTTCCCCATAGCCCCAGCACCTTCTCTGCCCCTTTGTGTCAGGGCCCCAGTCTGGCTGTCATCAGCCTAGAGCTCTCCCAGCCTCTGCTGACCCTGACCAGCGCTGCTCTGTCTTAGGTGCTTCTCTAAGAGCCAGTTCTTCTCCCTTTGCCCGCCAGGGAGAGACTCAGCTCCTCTCTGCCCTGCAGCCTTCTTATAGGGCCCAGCCTGGCCCTGATTGCCTGTTTTCAAGCCTCCACTTGATTGGCTCCCAATAAGCCCTTCCAGGATTGGCTGGGGCTCTGCGCAGCCTCTCTGACTTACTCCAACTCCTTCCACACTAGGGTGGGGCAGCTGCCCCACTACAGGTAATCAGGATAAAATACAACATGGTTTTATAAAAGGTAGATGATGCCAAACCAACCTGATCTTCTTTGAGAAGATAACTAATATTTTTTAGACAAAGTAAATGCAGTAGAGCTAATCTATCTAGATTTCAGTAAGGCATTTGATACAGTTCTACATGGGAAATTATTAGTTGAATTGGAGAAGATGGGGATTAATATGAGAATTGAAAGGTGGATAAGGAACTGGTTAAAGGGGAGATTACAACGTGTCAGATTGAATGGTGAACTGTCAGGCTGGAGGTAGGTTACTAGTGGAGTTCCTCAGGAATCGGTCAAGTCCTAGTCCTGCTCCCTTCAGACCAGTCTAAGCTGCTGGTCCACTGGCAAGGGCCCTATGAGGTCATCCGCTGGATAGGCCCCATCAATTATGAGGTTCGCCAGACAGACTGAAAAAGAAAATACCAGATTTATAACCTGAATCTGCTAAAACCCTGGCATGAGCAGGACGAATTATTTGTCACTCCCTACCACCCCGAACCAGAACTGGGGCCGCAAGCGCCCGTTGGAACTGAGCCCGAAACCCCCCTGCTGGGTGATACCCTCTCAGCCAAACAGTTGAAGCAAGTAAGATGTCTACTTTAGGCCTTCCCTCGAACATTCACCACCATGCCCAGGTAGACAACCCAAGTCTACCACTCCATCACCATCCGTCCCGGAAAGGTTGTATAAGGCACCACCCGACCACTCCCCCACCACATGCTAGAGGCCATGGAACAGGAGGTCCAGTCAATGCTAGAACTTGGGGTAATCGAGAGATCCTTGAGTGAGTGTCGGAGCCCGATTGTCCTCGTCTCCAAGCCAGATGGGACTCGGCGCTTTTGCATTGACTTTAGGAGGGTCAATGCAATATCCCACTTCGACACCTACCCAATGCCCTGGGTGGACAAACTACTCGACCAGTTGGGGGAGGCCCAGTATATCACTACCCTGGATTTAACCAAGGAGTATTGGCAGATCCCGCTGGCGCTGGAATCCAAAGAGAAAACTGCCTTCGCCACCCCCAGCTGACTCTATCAATTTACCAGAATGCCCTTAGGCCTCCATGGTGCCCCAGCGACATTCTAGAGGTTAATGGACCGGCTCCTCCTTCCTCACCCTGAATACGCTACCGCTTACCTAGATGATGTAGTAATCTACAGCCGTCACTGGGGCGACCACCTAAACTAGGTGGCGGCAGTTTTGAAAACCCTTCGGGAGGCTGGTCTCACCGCGAACCCCAAAAAATGCCTTGGGATCCCCTTTGTGGTGGTGACAGATCACGCCCCCGTGAAATGGTTGCAGCAGATGAACACCCGGCTCATGTGCTGGTACTTGGCTCTCCAATCCTTCACCTTCATGGTTCAACACTGCCCAGGTAAGGAGCATGCCAATGTGTACACGTGTCACGGTTGTGGGAAGGGGACCAACCCAACCCCGGAGATCGGGAGCTGGACTTAAGGGGGGGTGGGTGTAGCGAGGAGGCGTGGCCCTTCTCAGATGCAGATATGGAGGGAATACCGCAAGCCGCCTGGTGGGAGGAGCGAGGAGGGCCATGCCCCACATGCTAGAAGCAGAGGGGCAGGACAGGAAGGGGAAATATAAAAGGCCAGCGCAGCTGCTCATTTCGGAAGAAGCTGCTGGAGGAGATAGATGCTTCCTCCCTGCTGCTGGAGGTGAGCATCAAGGAGAACTGCTGTTGCCCCAGGGACCAGCATGAGCTTCCAAGCACCCCTGATGCTCTTGACACAGAGGAGCTGCTACCGCTACCCTTGGTAGTGTACCCAGAGGAGATTGAGGACGACCCCTGGATCCAGGTACGCCCGAGGGGGAGAGAAGGAAGCAACCCAGGGGAACCAGGAAGTAGTCTGGTGTAGAGCAAGCCTGAAACCCGGTCAGCGTGTTGTGGGCAGATCCCTGCTGACCTAGTGGTGGACAGCTCCAGCACTGATAGGGCCCTGGGTTGGGACGCAGTGGAGTTGGGCAGGCCCGTGTCTACCCTGCTACCCAACCCCTGGGGTGGCAGTACTCCCCCTCTGTAGGCCAGGAGGCTTGTGCTCCTTAGCTCACCCCCGTACCTGAGCCCCAGAGACTGCGTGTGGAGCTGACCCCCATACCTGAGCTCCTACACTGGGCTGGTACAACAGCTCTGCCTGTTCGCAGGCCAGAGCCTTAACTGTTGGCTGCCCTGCCCTGCTTAAAGGCTGGGGTAATAGACTACTGCAGCCTGCCCTGGTCACCAGCCAGAGCCCAGACTGTGTACAGCCCCCCCACTTGAAGGACGGGCCCCCTTGGGAATCGCTAATTCCCCCACTCTTGTTCTGCTTAGAGAAGGCTTTAGCAGACCCAAATTGTGAGGAGGCGTGGCCCCCCTCAGACGCAGATGCGGAGGGACGGCCCCGCCAGCCTATGCCTCGCCTTCACTCTGCCTCTTCCCATCCCTGTGCAGCCTCTTCCCCTGAGGCCCTGCCTGCCCCTCCCTCCTGTCACTTGGCCTTAAGGCAGGAAAAAAGTGGGAAGGCGTAACCCTCCCACTTTAAAAAGTGATGGCCTCATGGGAAGAGGTGGAGCGGGGGTGGGAAGAGGCAAAGCAAGGGCGGGACCTCGGGGGAGAAGGCTGAGCAGAGGTGGGGTCTCGGGGCAGAGCAGGGTCAGGGCCATGGGGGGAGGGGAAGAGCACAGGTGGGGCCTTAGGGGGAAGGGGCAGAGCGGGGAAGCGGGGCCACAGTCTGGGTGCTGGTGGTTCCCCCGACTTCTAGGGAGCTGCCAGTGCTTCTGCTCCCAGGGTGAAAAGGCAGCGGGCCAGTATGCCTCCAAAGGGAGGTGACCCACATCCAGCCTTTGCCCCCTGCATGGCCAGCCTTTTTTATTTTGGGAAGGCTTAGCCTCCCCAAGCCTCTTATACGTGCCGCCCATGGAACAAATGCTCAGGGAAAAGTTGGTTTCATTCTCCTTAAATTTTCTACACTACGAGTTTCTTTAGAAGTTATTCTAAAAACCTATGAAATTTCATAGAGAATGTCGTTTCCTTTTTCTGTTTTTTTTTAAATTAATAGAAAATTGAATTCATTTAATAGATTTGTATGACCCCATTAATAGAAAAGATTTCTTATTAAGCTCTATATTTTTTTATATCCAGAAATTATTTGCTATGAATGAGTAAAGTAGTTTTTTCAGAGGCCTGATCAACACTTAAAACTTAGGTCGACATAGCTACATCACTCAAGATAAAAAAGAGTGAAAAATCCACACCCCTGAGCACAGCACTTATGCAGACTTAACCCCCAGTTACAGTTGGATGCTTCCATCAACCTAGCTACCATTGCTCAGGGAGGTTAAGTTCCTACAGCTATGGAAAACCCCCTTCTGTTGCTGTAGTCTGCATCTACCATGCATGCAGGGTTACAGCAGCAATGCTATGGTGCCATAGCTATGTTGCTATAGCACCGGTAGTGTAAACGTGGCCAGAGTTTCTAATCCCTTCCCCCCCAGACATCAATTCAGAGGCAGAGTTAAAGTTGTATCACTATCCTTGTTTTCAAATGTCTGTGGGACTTTTTTTATTAATATTGTGCTTAACCTATGTGATGTTTTGTTTTAAAAACAAAAAAAGTCCTGGAGAGTGCCTGTGATTTTAACTCTGGATTCCTTAGTTTTTACTTTTTATTTTTTCTCCTCAGCATTATTGGCACAGCCTTAATTCTCAAGTCACTAATATGTATTTTCAACTATAACTCTGGTGTGAAGTTATTTGTCAAGGAATATATTCTATTCTATATATTCTAAGCTCAGGGTTGGGGCTGACAGCAGGGAGCCCTGGCTGACAGGATTTCTAAGTAAAAGTAAGTCTCACATTAGAACTCCCAAATGTCAGCATTTTTTTTTTCAGCTGAGTCTGAAAAAACATTCTGACATTTGAGAGTTCTATGGTGAGATCATGAGTGAGGCTTAATTTTACTCAGAAATAGCATCTCTCATGATCAGTTTGTGAGAGTTGGCATGTCTGTAATTGCCAGCCTAAAGCTGGCAGATGCAGTGTAGCTGCTGCCTATGCCACCTACTTTTCCCCACCCCTTCCTGGCCTAAAGAGGGCAAGAGAGCATGTTGGGGCAGGCAGGGAGCCTGGGGATGTGTGGTGGAGCCAGGCTATGCTTGAACCTCACTGGCATGAACTCACTTTACTTTAAGCTCTTATTTTTGAAAATCTTGGACCAAGGACATAGCACTGGTACTGTGGCTGTCTACCCTTTCTGCTATGTCCCCTCACTGTCTTGGAAACAAAACATATGTGCAGTCACCAAAGGACTATTCTCAAGGGATAACTTCTAGATAGAAATCAAAATAAAATAACCCCCTCCCCAAATAAAAGGTGGGGGGGAGGGGAGAAATTCCTCCTCAGCCTGAGGTTCACCCCAGTCTTTTAACCCTAGCTGTGGGGCCCACTCTTCCCATAAGCATTCTCCTATCTCAATCTCCCAAGCAGTTACAGCTCAATTTGTCATTGTGCCAGCTAGGCTGGTGCATATATATGGCTACAGGACAAATGTAAGGGCTCCTAAGAGAATACTACTGGCACAAGGACACCGACACTAGATGTAGTGCTAGCACTTATATGCTCAGGTGTTATCAACTCTCACCAGTGTATCATGAGTTTCACAATATTTGGTGGTGTTCTTGAAGCCTCAGCTCCCGGAATCCTGGACTGTGAAAATTTCAGCTTTCATTTATTAAAAAAAATAAAAGGAAAAGAAAAAGTGTGTAGCCTAAGGTTGCAGAGAAAAGCTTGAAAGTGTGATCCAAATGCACCCTGAAGGCAAAGAAAAAGGCCCAGTATTGCCAATCCCAAGTATTCAAAAGGCATAAGTAAGGTGCCAAAATGATAAATGTTGAGTCCTCTTGATTTGCCTTCTGGTGTTGAGCATTTAAAATTCACATTTTCAAGCTTTCCCCTGCAACCATGGGGGCAAGAACTTACTTATTTTGTGAGAATGAAAGCAGAGTCATTTCCCCAACAATTAGTTCTGCCCCTGTGGCCTTCCATAAACTCTGTCTCCCACCTGTTCTTCCCTCATCTCATCTCAGTGCCTCATGTAGCTCCTGGGGTTCTTCAGGGCAGGTGTTACAGAGAGAGAGGGAGGAGCAGGAGAGGAGGAGGGGCAGAGTCAGCCTGAGCTGCTGGGCTCTTTCTGCTCACTCCTCTCCTCCTGTGAGAATGGTGTCTCAGGTGCTGAGCTTTGCCTGCTTTCTGCCGCAGGCCTGACTGACTGATCTTCCCAAAGGAGGCAGGCAAGGGGGGAAAGCAGCTAATCGAAGGGGTTTTCCCCCAGGCAGAGTAAAAATATTGCACCTGTCACCAATTTGGCTCACTTCTTAGAAATTTCATTTCCCAGGTCTGTAACCTCTGGTGCACACTAAGGCTCCACTCACTCCTCTTGCAGAATCTGAATAGGGGAGGCCCAAACTGTGTCCACTCTATCCCCGTGTAAGCCTCAGGTGTTATATCAGATCAGTGTATTTATTTCTACTGAAAGAAACTGAGAAAGGTGGTGGGCAGAAGGAAGGGATGTTCCTGAATTAGCTGTGTCTCAGCTCACACAAAAGAAGCAGAGCTGGGGACTCAGCTGGAAATGCCCAGAAGCATCCAGAACAAGAGTGTGGTAGTTACTGATTGTGCCCAGTAGGTTGCTTGAAGCCATATGGAAATCCTCCATTGTGGAC
The DNA here is from genome assembly GCA_003942145.1 of Platysternon megacephalum. Classification (NCBI taxonomy): domain Eukaryota; kingdom Metazoa; phylum Chordata; order Testudines; family Platysternidae; genus Platysternon; species Platysternon megacephalum. The sequence continues at coordinate 5,214,351 of QXTE01000083.1, forward strand.
AAGCTGTCCTCACATCCATCCTCCTCCTGAGAGCTGAACTAATCAGAGCTTGGGGGGGGGGGGGGGGGGGGGGGGGGGGGGAATGAAAAAAAAAAAGGGGGGGGGGGGGGGGGGGGGGGGGGGGGGGGGTGGGGGAGGGGAGAATGTTAAGAATACAGGAGCTATTGGGAGCCCTAGAGGGCTGAAGAAGATAACACAAAGTCAGGAGGCATGCTGTCTGTCAGGACTGGGTTTTAACACCTGTGTCACCTTGGCTTCAGGCAGGATCATCCTATATGACACCCAAGCTGGGGAGTGTCAGCCATCTATTGAGGACTAAGAGCAGATAGGTAAGAGGGAGATAAATATTTGCTTACTAAGTACTCTCTGAAGGTGAGCAGTTGTTCATACCTAAGTTAAAGTGTGTTAATACAATAAGCCCTGGGGCTTGAATTGTGTGCAGTGCTTTCTGGAAAGAATGGACTCTAGCCTGTGCTTTGGCAAAGCGCTGAGCTGAGGGAATGTAAAAAAAAGGGAATGTAATAATAGCTGTACATAACTTGCTCACATCTCATTTAGCACTTGCAGTGGCACAGAGGCCAATGGGGATGAGTCTCCTTAGCAAGGAGAGTAGGAGGCAGAACTGAGAGTAACTTTGTGTTCACTGAGCACCACCTGGTTGTATCTCTGGAGCCAACACAGCTTCTTTCAGAGATAGTAGCTTGCATGATCAAGCCCTATGTATGCACTTGTACAGTACTAAAACTACTTCTATTGTGGCTATGGTATTTATTCAATTATCTGAATTCCTTTTGAGTCTCATTCCTGAATTCCTTTTTGACACCCAACACACACAACAGCAGGATGTAGCCATGCAACCCTGCATTCAAAAATAATCTTAAAGCAACGTACAACAGTATCTTGGAGGAGGTGGGGAGACCCACTGATGTTAATAGAATCATGAATGGAAGAGCCAATGTTAATTTTTGCCAGAAGACATTCTTCTGACAGCAAATCTGCATTTTAAGGTGTGTTGCTACTTTCAGATAAAGGTTAGTTTCTAATGTTTATACACCTCTACCCCCATATAACGCGACCCGATATAACACGAATTTGGATATAACGCGGTAAAGCAGTGCTCCGGGGGGGCGGGGCTGTGCACTCCGGTGGATTAAAGCAAGTTCGATATAACGCGGTTTCACCTATAATGCGTTAAGATTTTTTGGCTCCCAAGGACAGCGTTATATCGAGGTAGAGGTGTAGTAGATTATCATCGAATCGTAGGACTGGAAGGAACCTTGAGAGGTCATCTAGTCCAGTCCCCTGCACTCAAGGCAGGTGGATTAACTATAAGAAATGGATTTCTCAGAAGCTAGCAAGTTAATTTTGACTTCTATATTGTACATTGACATTTTTGTGGGAAGATTCTTATTCTGCAGCTAAAATTGAAATGCGGTGTTACTCATTTTGAAAAGAGGCACAAACTAGGGAAAGTTTCTCAAGTTATTCTTTATATACTATACTATTCATTCTAATACCTAGCAGCTGAGAATGCAGCTGCAATATCATTATAAAGCATATTGTTATTATTTAATACAGACAAGGCCTCTTGAATCTTTAGAATATTATAATTTAAATTGTCCCCATATCCACAAATGTTTCTGAACACCATTAGAGACTGTGGACATGGTATTTATATCTGTTTTTCTTGGCTGGGGGTGAGGGGAACCTCACTAGTAGGCAAGAGCTGAAAATTAGTAAACTAAAAGTGAAGTTTAATCAAATCTCCCATCTTCTGTGGGGGAAGAAGCAGCAAATGTATGTGGTAAATTTTAAAAAGTGAGAGGGTAGAGCATCAATGAATTCCTGAGCCCTTACATTTTTGCTTAATGGTGGGGGGGAGCATTTTTTGAAGAAAATTATGTGTACTACGCATAGTACTACCTAGGCAAACAGGAATGAAGAAAGCAAAATGCTGCTTTACTTAATTTTTTCTAATATTGTGTTCTTGTAGAATTTTTACTAGCCCTCTGTTGTAAATTTGTGCATTGTTATTCATTGCTTCTTACAAATGTGTGAAAAACAATTTACCTGCAGTTTCTTTAAACACATTTACAACCATCATTTCAGCTGAATGTTTTTCTCCACAGTTACAGAAATAAGATCTGAAATAATTCTCTCTCCTAAAGACATTTCCTTTGCTACTCCTACAAGTGGATAATTTAAAATATTACTGTCATAGGAGCTCTGATATGGCTTTTTTAATGCTGTGAACTTCATACCCTGTTTGAGACAAATGAGTGTTCTTTTGCTTTCAACTTACAATATACTCCCTGAAGAAATAATTTGCCATGGTGTGTTGTCCTTTAGCCCACATCTACATTCTCAGTTTTGCTGTTATTTCACCATAATTGATATGTTTTTATTCAAGGATACAACAGAATTTAGAGTCTTATAAATGGCACTATTTACTCTTCTGTTCCAATTATAGCCTATCTTTCTCAAGCTCTTCTTTTAAAACTAACATACAGTGATTTAAATAAGCTAGGATGAGAGAGGTGTACAGGAGTGTGTGTGTGTGTGTCACTTCTCCCCATGTGTGTGTGTGGGGGGGCAGGGGTGTGTGTGTCACCCCTTACTGTGTGAACCCTAAAGCCTTAAAGATAAGAAGGCAAATAAAGACTCCAACTATGCAGTATTTCTGTTTAACAGGGGCTCAGTCAACTTGATGTTAATTTGAACATTTGTACTGCATAGTTCTGATTGCCGTTTAACTCGCTTGAATACGAGTAATTTTCCCAGGTATCCCATATTCAACATAGGGAAATATGGTCACCCTAAAATAAGCAATCCCTCATGATGACCATGGTCCTCAGAAATATTACATGAAGAAAAATTTGCTTAGAGGCAGCACTGAAACAGATGTCTTGATAGTAGGAATGGTCCCACATTGTAAAATTCAGAGCTGGACCCAGGGGCTTGTTCTGGCACATTAGAGATGGAAGTTTCAGTTAAGCCAGTATCAAGATCTAGATCCAAAGTTTAGGAGTCTTTGGTGTCTTACCAAACTAAGTATAAACACTTAATTTCAAATATTTAATGGCAGTATCCAGTCTTCAATGTGGACTACATTTTTAGGATAAAATATGCTAAAATTGCACATTTTCATTTAGAAACAGTTACTGAATATAATTACTTCATGGCTATCTATCATGGTGAAAGCAACAGCAATATTAAGGTTGCCTAATACCTTCCATAATAAAAATTGGTGTGACTGTTTGATTTGCATCAGGACTTGGAAGGGGCATAATCCATGAAGCCAGTAAAATGCTGGGAGGGGCATAATCCATGAACCCCACAAAAATCTGTTCAGACTTGGCTGAGTTAGAAACTGTCCAAAATAACTATTTCTTCTCTCTGCTTTATTTAGTACATTTTGGTTTTTGGCTAGCTGTCAAAACCCTCAGCATTCTATAGCAACAGCATGTGCACCAGCAAGGTGTCTTGCTTCAGCATTTCACACAAAACTCAAACTCCAGATGGGTCACAGACAAAATGGATCCTCTTTCTTCTAAAATACACTTTTGACCTAAAGGAATGGGAATCAGGAAATGAATTCTAGATTCACTTCTAATCTTCTCTAATAATCCTGCACCTGTCACAACCCTTCTTATTAAGCAAGTTCTCATAACCCACTGAGGTTATGTCTACACTACAAGCTCGGGGTGTGATTTCCCCCTGCTCCTATATACATACTTGCACTAGCTTTTATTGAGTTAGGGTGAGTATAAAGAGCAATGTTGCCACGGTTGTGGCAGTGGAGGCACAGCTGAGCTGTGCTGAGTACAAAACTGCCTGAAACCAGTCGGTTTTCACTTGGCACAGCTCAGCTGAGCCTCCACCACCACAACCAGTGCTACCATGGCTACACTGCTATTTATACTCACCCTAATTCAAAAAAAACTACTGCAAGTATGTACTGTATATAGGAGCAGGGGGGAAAATCACACCCCGAGCTTGTAGAGTAGGCAAAGCCTGAGAAGATACATAAACTGGGAATAGAACCCAAATCTAGGGCTGACACAAATCCCATCTACTTAGCCACACTGACTCTTAGAAAGCACTTGCTATATTTTGCTCATTGTCTATGCTATCTGTAAAATTGGACTAATCATGCACAGGTAAGCCATACATAAATCAAAATTAGATTAATAGGGAATGAGGGGTAGACAGCCTCTATGGTTCTTGTAATATTATAATACAGTACTGCCTTTGTGAATTAAATATCTAATTATTATAAAGTTCTAGCAGACTGATGTAATATTAATTGCTAGCTTTAAAAAATGTGAACTTTGTGAATCAGACTCCTGCAAGTTTCCTAACATTTATTCACTAATATGAAGATGATGAATTTACTGATAAGATACTTTATTAAATAGGTAATAGAGACAGTGGCTACCTATTATGAATCAGACACTTAGACAAATCTGTTCATAGCTCATAGTGTGTCCATCACTAGGAAAACTTTTCAAATTATCTATTGATGCCATAAAACTATTGTGGAAAAAAGTGAATAACAAATGTTTTAAATAAACTGAAACATGTAAGAGTGAGATGCATTCATCACAAGTGTCTTGAAATTGCCAAGAGAAAGTGAGGTCACCCCTTGGCCTCTACCAAGCAGTGGGATTACAACTGGATGCAAGGTGACATATGATACAATACATACACCAGTGATTCATACAGAATCTTGTTCAGAATGAATGAAACTGACCATGGCTGGGAAATCCCCCAAAACACCATAACTAAGGTGGAATAAAGCAGTCTCCTGGCTGATCTAAGTTATGACAGCCTTGCATGGCTGCCTGTGGGATTCTTCACAGCCTGAATGAATAGCCAGATCATGCTTTCTTTCCCATCTCCAGTATGCCTGCAGCCATGGCCCTGCAGTAAGGGCTGTGCACTGCCCAAAGAAACCCTCCTGCACTGGGGGAATTCCCCAGGGGCCCACTATGCCCTTTTATGCCACAGCACAAAACAGAATTGGAGCCCTTATTTTGCTGAGGTATTTTTGGTCTTGTGCTATCTTGTTTATATTTAGTTTTTAAATTTTTGCTGTCTATTAAAACCAACAGTGCTTATGAAGAATCTTATAATATCTGGAGAAAAATGCAGTATCAAGGCATTCAGCTGTCCAGCTACTGGCTACTGGCTACCATTCCAGTGTTTTTTAATCATAACAGTATAGAAACCAAGAAAATAATTTGAGTCTTCCAGTTCTGGGAGGTGGCGGCACTGATAAAATGTATAACATACACCTCTACCCCGATATAATGCGACCCGATATAACACGAATTCGGATATAACGTGATAAAGCAGCGCTCGGGGGGGGGGGGGCTGCGCACGCTGATGGATCAAAGCAAGTTCGATATAACGCGGTTTCACCTATAACACGGTAAGATTTTTTGGCTCCCAAGGACAGCGTTATATCGGGGTAGAGGTGTATCTTGAAACATAAGATTTCAATTCTCAGTTGTAGCAAGTACTGTAGGATTCTTAGGAGAAAGACATAAAATGAATACAATCTGTTTCAAATTTCACACCACCAAATAATTTCACAACCCTGAGAGACTTAAGTTTTACTGAAATAAGTGGTAGTGTAGACATGGCCTAAGTAAAACTGCAGAATACCTTTTATAAGCTAACAAACAAATGAAAAGTATGTCTACACTGCAAATAACCTGCAGCTGGTCCATGCCAACCTGCCTTGGGCACATGGAGCTTGGGCTAAGGGGCTCTCTAATTGCAATGTAGATATTCAGGCTGGAGCCTGAGCTCTGGGATCTTGGGGGGTAACAAAAGCTTAAGCTAATGTTCAAAAAAAGTCTCTCAACAATTCTGGCCTCCTTCTTAGCTACATAAGAGTCTTCCAGCTCCAGCCATGAGCATTGGCCTCTGGCATCTCTCGGAGGTGTCTGTTCTCCTACAGACTTTGGCTTGGTTCCCTTCACAAGATCCTTCTACTCCTAGGCTTCCTCCCCTCCCACTGAACTCTCCTTTCCTTTTATGAGGCCAAGTTGTCCTATTACATTATCACCTGATGCCTCTTTGGCCCACCTCTCTAGGTGAGAAGCAATTTTAATTAATTAATTACTGCACAGGTGCAACAGATGTAATTAAGTGGCTCTTCACCCCTTTCCATCCCCTGGTTGGTTTCACCGCATCATCGGCACTTTCAATTTGAACTTTTTTTTAAAAATGACTTTTACAAAATATTTTTCTAATTTTATAACATTCTTAAAGTAGGGAATATAGGTCATATAGAAGAATGAGGAAATGGTATAAATCATAGAAAATGAATCTTGGCATCCTGTCAGCGAAGGCATTGTTCTCTACAGTCTATCTTTCAGTGCTTATCTAGTCCAGTTTTAAATGACAGAAGGCGATGAGACTTTATCCTTGCCCATGAGAAAGTACACTACGCTTTAGTAGATGTTGCCATTAGGACATGTTTCCTGATATTCAACGTTCAGCTTCATTTGCTTAACTTTCTCACTCCTTAAATTCAAAACCCAATTAATTTGATCCCTTATGTTTTAGCTGAATTCAGATTCCAAAACTTGCAGGATCCTTTCAGCTTTTATTCCTCTATTGGAAAAGCTAAACAAAGCTTTGATTAACCCTCTGAGTGGAAAAAAAAAAAAATTGAAGCCCAGGGGATCCGAGTTTTGGAGTCTGAACTTCGCAGCTAGTGGGCGAAAATTGAAGATGTGGCATTTCTCTTTGAAGTGTGAGCATTAGTTGTTACTTCTACAAGCCGCTTTCAAGCGTTAGTTTCTGATATATCACACAGAGCATTTAACTGCTCCCAATTTCGACATTGTCAAAAAACTAAACCCTGAAAGGTGTCCAGCTGCCTCTGTGTTGCTGGTAAACAGAGATACTGTGCGGAAAATACTAAAATAAAAATACTGCTTGGGTTTGTTGGATGATGTGGGGGGCAGGGGTCTCCTCAAGTCCCCTCCAGATTCCACTTCAGATCCTTATACTCTTTCTCTCCCCCACCCCTGAGGAGACACCCAAGAGGTTCTTGGAGTAAACAAACAAAAAAGAAAAGTCCTCTCCCCTCTCCCCTAAGTGAGGAAAGTCTGTAGGAAACTGAAAAGAAGCAACTCAGGCAGTGTTCCTGGGTTGGCCCTTTGGGCTTACTTGACACAGGGTCCACTTCCAGCCCTGTTTCATGGGGTATGCTACTCTGAGGCTGGGTCATGCAGCTTCAGGAGTGGTGTCTGTCTCTCCCTCTCGATGAGCCTGTCTCAACTGTCTGAGGCAGGGCAGCCTTCCCCCTGTTTACTGCCCCTTCCTGGGGCAGGTTTTCCCTTTTTAAACTCCCCCCACCAAGCAGAACAAGCCTTGCAGGCATAGGCACTGACTTTTCTTTTTCCTGCCCAAAGGCCACGCCCCCACTCTGCCCCTTCCCCCAAGGCCCCACCTTTGCTCTGCCTCTGCCTTCCCACACTCCATCTCCTCCTCTGAGGCTCTGCCCGCCCACCCGCCTCTGGCTTCTCTCCACCCTCTCCTGAGCACCTCCTGCCAGCTGCTAAACAGCTGATTGGCAGCCAGCCCCAGGACCCTGCCGAACAGGTATGGCTGGTGGGTGCTGAGCACCCCCTATGTTTTTTATGTGGGTGCTTGAGCCCCAGCACCTATGGTTGCAGGTGTGCATCACTGCTGTTGAACAGGCCCAGAGGAACACATTTAGTCACCTCTCTGTCAGATTCACAGATGCACTTATGCAAACTCCTGTAGTCAGGACAGCTTTTAAGTTTTGCTGGGCAATTTGAAAAGTAACAAGAAAATCCAGTGTATATAAAAGTTATTGTATAGAAATTTCTCCTATTAGGATACCTAAATGTGGCCCAGCTACAGTTAGACAGAAGTGGAAAGGAGAGTTAAAAGAGATTAAGGTAGCAACTGGCCTTTTATATGGCAGCAGAGCCAAGGCAATGCCAACAAAAATGCCATAAGAAAAAAGTTTGAGTAACTTATCCCTGTGGTGATAGGGGCTGGGAGGCAGAGTTGTTAGGTGAGTGCAAACAGAACAGGGCCCTGTGAGACTGCACAGATCACATAAGCCGAAGGCTCTCATTGCCTATGATATTTACAGTATTCAAATTAGAACAATGGAATAATTATTCTCCCCCACTATTTCTCCCCACTTATTTCATTAACAAAGGATTCATGGGTTCCTATTATGTAAATTAGGTCAGGCCTGTTTCTCTCAAGAATTTAAAGCACTGAAGTGACATCCCCAAATATTCCCAACTAGCAAATTGGACTCTAGATTAGAGTAAACAGGGTTAAATTTTTAAAAAGGAGAGACGAATATATGAAAAACAGGTGCTAGGTGTGCAACTGCAATGGAAACACTGAGAAAGTTGTGTTCTGAGCAGTCCAATTGTAATTAATGTTGATTCCGCTGTCCTTTTCTTTCTTACAGTTTTTGAATGTGATCTAGTCACTTTCCAGATTGCTCATCTGGTATCACTATTGCCATTGATAAATTGTCTGATTAGCAATTTACTTCATCTACTATTTTTGATGTATTTTGTTCTGCAAAGATGTTTACAACAGTTGGAGAGATCAGCCTACCACATGTGCTGTTCACAAAGGAATAGATGTAACTGATTTTGCTACCACTGTTTAATTAAAAATGAAATCCTACTGATTTTTTCCCTTCTAATTTTTGCCTTGTTTTTAGGCATACAGTAGTTTAAATTTTCAGGTTTTCACACCTTTGTTCTCACCTAATGCCTTTGATACTCTGGAATTTCAAACATAAAAACAAAAGTCTTAAATCAGATTCATAGTGTTGAGCATCATTAGTTCCATTTTGTGCCAGTCTTTACCACCACCATCATATAACAGGTTTACGTATTCACAGTTTGGTGTAGAAAAGAGTCTCATAATTATTGAAGTGCCTCTTGACTGTTTGGTTAGCTCCATCTTTGTCATTTATTCACAGATGTGTGCGGATCAGCAGTGTTAAGTATCAGAATTTTTATCTTTCTCATGACTGACAATAATTTAATTCCTCCAGTGAACCATCTCGTTGGTATCCATAGTGTATAGTTCCTAATGTAATCAAACTACAGATCAGCTGCTTTAGATTCTATTTTTGTTGGATCACTGGAACTTTAACTATCCACCCTAATTATTTAGGGACCCACTATGGATAAGTATGACCTTGAATATTAGAGACACAAACAGAATAATAAGTATAGAACAATGATTTACAAAATGTAAATTAGAAACAAAGCAAAAACATATCAATCAAAATTTCAGAGATAGAAAAAACCTTGTCCATGCTCCTGCAGGACTGATCCCTACAACGTATACTACCCTGTGTTTTGTCCAATTTAATTTTAAATGTGCCAAGCAAAGGTGCTTTCACCATTTCTTTAGGGAGACTATTTCATGGCCCAACAGATTTCACTACATGAATTTTTTTTTTTAAATTCAGCCTAAATTTGCCATTCCATAATTAAATCCCATTACACCTAGGATAGTGTAGCCAAGTACTTCATTTTGTCATTTATTTATTGTGCGATGTTAGGATAAGATTGATCAGTAGTTAGAAGTGATAATTATGTATTAGGTATTTATGTAAGGAGGGCCGAAACGTAAGGCCTATAGGCTAAGGCCTGTAAAATGTCAGCTTTGCCATACTAGGCCTTAGGCTTAAGAAATGCTTGACATAAGTAAGTGACCAAAGAATGACCTGATGCTACAAGATTATGAGAAAAGATGTGCCAATGGGTGGTATTGCAAAAACTAATAGAGTCATTTTTGCTTACAAGATACCCAGTAGTCACATTTTTCTAACACATGCCCTAACCGCAGGGTGCACTATGTGCGTAAATGTTAATGAGGTGTAGTCAGAATCACATTATAAAAAGAGGGTGCCCAGATTGGGAAAAATGAGTTCTTCGAGCGCTTGTTCATGTCAATTCCAATCAGGTGCGCGCGCGCATGCGTGCACCGCAGCCGGAAGATTTTCCCCCTAGCAGTATCAGTTGGGTCGGTCCAGGTGCCCTCTGGAGTGGCACCTTCATGATACTCAATATAGGGCCCTACCAAGCCGCCACCCCCTCAGTTCCTTCTTACCGGCTACTCTGACAGAGGGGTAGGAGGGTGGGTATTGGAATGGACATGAACAACACATCTTGAAGAACAACAGTTACGAGAAGGTGAGTAACCACTTTTTCTTCTTCAAGTTCTTGTTCATGTCAATTCCAATCAGGTGACTCCCAAGCCTAAGTTTCGGAGGTGGGGTCGGAGTTCAGATGTCCACTGACTGGAGTACTGCTCTACCAAGGGCTGCATCGTCTCTGGACTGCTGGGTGATAGCATAATGCAATGTGAAGGTATGTATTGAGGACCATGTCACCGCCCTGCATATTTTCTGGGTGGGAACATGCACCAGGAAGGCTGTTGAAGAAGCCTGCACCCTGGTGGAGTGTGCTGTGAATGGTGGAGCCGCAGTTGTCGACACCGCAGTCGGTGCTGGAATTGTCGATGTTGGTATCAAGGTCGGCTGGGCAACCATTGACATCCCTGGTGCCGAAGGTGTGTGCGGTGACCCGAAGGATGCTGAGACCACCGATGCCTGTCTAGACCTATGGCTCTGCCCCTGGGTTTGATGATAGGCCCAGGGTGTCCAGAAGAGCCATTGCGGGGCTTGCCGCTGACCCAGCCATGGTGCTGGCAGGGATGGTGGTCACAGTGAGAGCGGGACCTCCTGCTCCTACTGGAGCGTGATGACTCTGCTTCTGACTCCAAGGTCTCCGACTGGGATGACCACAGAAGAGCAGAGCCCCTCGGTGCTGGTGATGAACCCAGTTATAGTTTTGGCCTTCACAACATCCCCTGGCAATGAGTTCCAGAGGTTGACTATGGGTTGTGTAAAGAAATACTTCCTTTTGTTTGTTCTTAAACCTGCTACTTATTAATTTCATTTGGTGACTCCTGATTCCTGTGTTACGTGCAGCGGCAGCTCCAGGCACCAGCGCAGCAAGCGGGAGGCGGCCTGCCAGTCCCTGTGAGGGCGGCAGTTAGGAAGCCTTCGGCGGCATGCCTGCGGGAGGTCTGCCGGTCCCGCGGTTTCAGCAGCCATTCGGCGGCGGGGATGCCGAAGGCGCGGGACCGGTGGACCGCCCGCAGAAACGCCGCCGAATTGGCATGACCAGCGGACCACCCGCAGGTGCGCCACCGAAAGCAGCCTGACTGCCGTGCTTGAGGCGGCTAAAAACATAGCGTTGCCCCTGGTTACGTGAGGAAGTAAATAACACTTCCTTATATACTTTCTCCATTTTATAGACCTCTATCATATCCCCTCTTAGTCATCTCTTTTCGAATCTCTCTTCATATGGAAGATGTTCCATACCCCTAATCAGTTTTGTGGCCCTTCTCTGTACCCTTTCCAATTCTATCTTTTTTAAGATGGGGTGACCAGAAGTTCACACAGTATTCAAGGTGTGGGCGTACCGTGGATTTATATAGAGGCAATATGATAGTTTCTGTCTTATTATCTATCCCCTTCCTAATGGTTCCTAATACTGTTAGCTTTCTTGACTGCTGTTGCACATTGAGTGGACATTTTCAGGGAACTATCCAGTATGACTCCAAGATCTCTGGGAGACACCACTATTTACCTCTCTCCTTTCTGAAAACTGACCATTTATTCCTAGCCTTTGTTTCCTGTCTTTTAACCAGTTACCGATCCATGAGAGGACCTTCCCTTTTATCCCATGACAGCTTACTTTGCTTAAGAGCCTTTGATGAGGGACCTTGTCAAAGGCTTTCTGAAAATCTAAGTACACTATATCCACTCTATCACCCTTCTCCACATGATTGTTGACCCCTTCAAAGAATTCTAATAGATTGGCAAGGCATGTTTTCCCTTTACAAAAGCCATGTTGACTCTTCCCCAACAAATCATGTTCATCTATGTGTGTGATAATTCTGTTCTTTACTATAGTTTCAACCAATTTGCCTGGTACTGAAGTTAGGTTTACTGTCCTGTAATTGCCAGGATCGCGTCTGGAGCCTTTTTTGAAAATTAGTGTCACATTAGCTATCGTTTGGTCATCTGGTACAGAAGCTGATTTAAATGATAGGTTACATACCACCGTTAGCAGTTCTGCAATTTCATATTTGAACTCCTTCAGAACTCTTGGGAAACACCATCTGGACCTGGTGACTTATTACGGTTTAATTTACCAGTTCATTCCAAAACCTCCTCTATTGACACCTCAAGCTGAGACAGTTCCTGAGATTTGTCACCTAAAAAGAATGACTCAGGTGTGGGAATCTCCCTCACATCCTCTGCAGTGAAGGCTGATGCAAAAGAATTTGTTTAGTTTCTCTGCAATGGTCTTATCTTGCTTGAGTGCTCCGTTAGCATCTTGATTGTTCAGTGGCCCCAATGATTGTTTGGCAGGCTTCCTGCTTCTGATGTACTTAAATTTTTTTTTATTTTTATTTTTTTTTGCTGTTACTTTTTGAGTCTTTTGCTAGTTGCTCTTCAAATCTTTTTTTTTTTTTTTTGGCCTGGCTAATTATACTTGACATGCCAGAGTTTATGCTCCTCTCCATTTTCCTCAATAGGATTTAACTTCCAATTTTTAAAGGATACCCTTTTGCCTCTAACCACTTCTTTTACTTTTGTTTAGCCATGGTGGCACTTTTTTGGTCCTCTTACAATTTCTTTTTAATTTGGTGTACACATTTATTTTGAGCCTCTGTTATAGTGTTGTTTAAAGTTTCCATGCAGCTTGCAGGCATTTCACTTTTGTGACACCACATACTCAGCTAGCTATATTTCTAATTATGGAATCTGTCTGCATCTCACAACTGTAGCTCTTGGTGGTTAACGGCAGCAAAAAGGGCCAGGATATAAAGAGGATCCTTCTTGAGAAATAATTAAACCAGCTCAAGCCCCCACCCAGAAAACAAAACACAGTCTTCCTGGGTGCCCTTATCAGTCAGAGCTTCTCCATTCGCAAGCACTCAGACCCTCTAATATCAAGGAAATCTTTTTTGGGGGAAAGTGAACATAGTAACATACTTGTGAAAACACAGCAACTGAATGTACAGGGAAATAAAGAATAAAATAAGCCTCCCTCTCCCTTTCCCAGTAACTTTGGCTGTAGTCCATCTAACCCCCTTCTTGCACACTGATGAGAATATCCCACAGGTGATAGTCCCTTGGCTGCACTTGGATAGTCCTTTGGTCCCTATCCACCAAACCCCACACGTGGTTTGAGTCAGTGAGTAGCAGCAGTACAAGTGTCTCTCTCCAGGTCTCCAATCCCAAGGGAGCTGCTTGCCTGATCCCACCTGGAGGTGCTGTCTCCTAACCCTGTTTAGTGATTCAGCTTTATTAAGGTGCTGGGTAGGTGGGGCCTCAGCAGAGACCATATCATAGAATCATAAAATATCAGGGTTGGAAGGGACCTCAGGAGGTCATCTAGTCCAACCCCCTGCTCAAAGCAGGACCTAATCCCCAACTAAATCAGCCCAGCCAGGGCTTTGTCAAGCCTGACCTTAAAAACCTCTAAGGATGGAGATTCCACCACCTCCCTAGGTAACCCATTCCAGTGCTTCACCACCCTCCTAGTGAAAAAGATTTTCCTAATATCCAAACTAAACCTCCCCCACTGCAACTTGAGACCATTACTCCTTGTTCTGTCATCTGCTACCACTGAGAACAGTCTAGATCCATCCTCTTTGGAACCCCCTTTCAGGTAGTTGAAAGCAGCTATCAAATCCCCCCTCATTCTTCTCTTCTGCAGACTAAACAATCCCAGTTCCCTCAGCCTCTCCTCATAACTCATGTGCTCCAGCCCCCTAATCATTTTTGTTGCCCTCCGCTGGACTCTTTCCAATTTTTCCACATCCTTCTTGTAGTGTGGGGCCCAAAACTGGACACAGTACTCCAGGTGAGGCCTCACCAATGTCGAATAGAGGGGAACGATCACGTCCCTCGATCTGCTGGCAATGCCCCTACTTATACAGCCCAAAATGCCGTTAGCCTTCTTGGCAACAAGGGCACACTGTTGACTCATATCCAGCTTCTCGTCCACCGTAACCCCTAGGTCCTTTTCTGCAGAACTGCTGCCTAGCCACTCGGTCCCTAGTCTGTAACAGTGCATGGGATTCTTCCGTCCTAAGTGCAGGACTCTGCACTTGTCCTTGTTGAACCTCATCAGGTTTCTTTTGGCCCAATCCTCTAATTTGTCTAGGTCCCTCTGTATCCTATCCCTACCCTCCAGCGTATCTACCACTCCTCCCAGTTTAGTGTCATCTGCAAATTTGCTGAGAGTGCAGTCCACGCCATCCTCCAGATCATTAATGAAGATATTGAACAAAACCGGCCCCAGGACCGACCCTTGGGGCACTCCGCTTGAAACCGGCTGCCAACTAGACATGGAGCCGTTGATCACTACCCGTTGAGCCCGACGATCTAGCCAGCTTTCTATCCACCTTATAGTCCATTCATCCAGCCCATACTTCTTTAACTTGCCGGCAAGAATACTGTGGGAGACCGTATCAAAAGCTTTGCTAAAGTCAAGGAATAACACATCCACTGCTTTCCCCTCATCCACAGACCCAGTTATCTCCTCATAGAAGGCAATTAGGTTAGTCAGGCATGACTTGCCCTTGGTGAATCCATGCTGACTGTTCCTGATCACTTTCCTCTCCTCTAAGTGCTTCAGAATTGATTCCTTGAGGACCTGCTCCATGATTTTTCCAGGGACTGAGGTGAGGCTGACTGGCCTGTAGTTCCCCAGATCCTCCTTCTTCCCTTTTTTAAAGATGGGTACTACATTAGCCTTTTTCCAGTCATCTAGGACCTCCCCTGATCGCCATGAGTTTTCAAAGATAATGGCCATGGCTCTGCAGTCACATCCGCCAACTCCTTTAGCACCCTCGGATGCAGCGCATCCGGCCCCATGGACTTGTGTTCATCCAGCTTTTCTAAACAGTCCCGAACCACTTCTTTCTCCACCGAGGGCTAGTCACCTCCTCCCCATGCTGTGCTGCCCAATGCAGTAGTCTGGGAGCTGACCTTGTTCGTAAAGACAGAGGCAAAAAGAGCATTGAGTACATTAGCTTTTTCCACATCTGTCACTAGGTTGCCTCCCTCATTCAGTAAGGGGCCCACACTTTCCTTGACTTTCTTCTTGTTGCTAACATACCTGAAGAAACCCTTCTTGTTACTCTTAACATCTCTTGCTAGCTGCAACTCCAAGTGTGATTTGGCCTTCCTGATTTCACTCCTGCATGCCTGAGCAATATTTTTATACTCCTCCCTGGTCATTTGTCCAATCTTCCACTTCTTGTAAGCTTCTTTTTTGCGTTTAAGATCAGCAAGGATTTCACTGTTTAGCCAAGCTGGTCGCCTGCCATATTTACTATTCTTTCTACACATCGGGATGGTTTTTTCCTGCAACCTCAATAAGGATTCTTTAAAATACAGCCAGCTCTCCTGGACTCCTTTCCTCCTCATGTTATTCTCCCAGGGGATCCATATAGCTCTACTGCTGTCATCTGTGTCTTATCTTGCCATAAAGACCCCATGAAAGGGGATTCAAGAGCATTTAGGATCCTTAAGCAGAGTCTGGACTACTTGAAAAGGAGCTCTTTCCCACAAGGTAAGAACTCTTTCCCTTTTCTGAGCCTCTCTGGGAGCCCCCCAAAATCCAAGTACAGTTATGGTGATTTCCCAAGTGTCACTATAGGAATTGTGGGTAGGTAGCCTCTGTAGATGGAGCTCTCTATGTCAGAACTTTTCCCTTTTCACCATAGAAGGAGTGAATACCTCTTTCCCTCTGGAGCTTCTGGCTGTAGAATGTGTGCAATGATATCTCATCTCCTGAGGGGATCACTTCCTTGTATTAGGAATATTCAGGCTCCTATTCCTCTATTAGAAAGTGGCTCCTACCTCAGGCAGTGTGTTCCACCATTTCATCCAGGTCCCTTCCTGTCAATAGGATGGTTTCTTGAACTAGAGACTCCAATAGCCCCTTCTGAGATGAACTCTACAATGTTCATCTCTGTTGTCTCTTTCAATACTTCTGTCTCTCTCTGCTTCCTTATTTCAACAAGTCTGGCTTCAAGATGCTGTGGGGGCTTAGAAGGCTATAAACTGTTGCACCAGGTGTGTGTATACATATATTCCACTTGCAAAAACATTTGGTCATACATTCTTCATGTTAAGTAAATGATTAATCTATTGCTGCTCTATCAGCTCCATTAGTTATAGTGAGGTTTTTACTCTGGGAATAGTATTAAGATGACATCATTTTTATTTTTAAATAGAAAGCTAAGACTATTTTATTTGTTCATTTAATGGACTTTCTCTGCTTTAGCCCACTAATAAGTGATGGGGGCAGCCCATGGGACCTAGCCCATCCACTCACCCAAGCAGATAGCAGCCAGGATGTGAGGGGAAAGGAGACTCTTACTGCCACCCATTGCAACCAAGTGGAGTGGGATCCTCCACTGCTGCTGCTCCTGGAAGATATGTGGTGACTATGCTGCTAGCCCTTCCTTTCTTGGAGGGGAGAGGTGGTGCCTGTCAGGCCACTCCATGTGGGTCGTGGGGCCATGAGGTACTCTGTGCTATGATATGCCTATGGTCTTGGATAGCCTTACTCTGGTTCTGTCTGTCAATACCTGTCTTACTCCCTATGTTGGGTCACCTGTAATTTAACAAATTCATCACTATCATCAACTACAACATCCCTTGATGTAAACTGAAAACTACACATTTTCTATTCATTGTCGATTCAAGATATGAAAAACTCTATCAATTTCTTTTCATCTGCCAAAAGTGGATTAAAAGGTTGAGTGTTCTTAATCTTTAGTAGAAACAAGTATAATTTACAAAAGTTTTTTAAAATGCAGTTGAAATTTTCACATGAACAGTTAAACATGGGGCTCTGTTCTCCCAGTAATGTGCAAGGAATTTAGGCAGATAAACTATTAATGCTAATGACCATAAATTCCCTGGGAGCAATAGGAGGACAGATTTCAGAAGCTTTATGTAAGAGCACTTTGCCTTCATAATGTAATTACATTGAAGAAGTTAAAGGTGCATTATAAATTGCAAATTCAACAGGAAAAAACAGCATCGATATTTCCCTAATTAGTTTTTAAACAATATTAGTTCTAACAAAAATCCTTCACTTCAATTTTCTTTAACTAAACATTTCAAGCAATATTACCCAGGCCAGAGAGTAATAGAGCTTTAGACAGAATCCTCTTTAGGAGCCACTGGAATCAATGTAGGAACCACTATCCCATACTCACTAGAAACTAGTTTGAGGGCAGGGATGTAATACATTCCTGCCACTGTTATTAATAAAAAAGAGCAATGTGACAGAATATCTCCATTGAACTGTCATTGATTCAGACTTATTTTAAGCCTGGGCACAGTTTTCTTGGTGTTTAAGGGAAGGCAATTTGGACTTCTTAAGTCTTCTTAGAATGTGAGCTCTTTGAGGTAGAAACTGTGTGTTCCTTTATATGTGGACAACACTTATCACGTTGTGGGTGCTACGAGACTACAAATAATAAGAAATAATATCTAGCTATCTAGTCTAAATCTATCTATCTAAAGGGTTTTATACTGCTGCCCATCAACATAGTATCTGAGCACCATCCATGTAAAATCAATAGTAATGGCAAAGCTCCCAGTGGATTTCATGGAATCTCTGGCACTTAGTCTTCAGCTCTCACATGTTCATCCTGAGCTTTGTGATCTCCATTGTCACCAAAAGAGCTGTGCTCCTCTAGGGTTCATAGATTGAAATCCAGTCTTTAATGTAGCTGGGGCTTGATTCATTAATTGCTTTGAAAAGTAGGACCATGGCCTTGAACTGGCATCAGATGATAATTAGGAGTGAGGGGAGAGGGCTGAGCAAGGGTCTGATGTGCTCACAGAGGCATAAGCCATGGAGAAAGCAGGTAGCTGCACTCTGTATTAGCGGGACCCTGTACATATATTTAACATACAATTATATTTATTTGTGTTTTTTATCCCTCTCACCCCATCCTAATACGATGCTTCTCTTCTTAGAGTGTAAATTCTTTGGGGCTGGGAACATATTTTCATAGGGTGTTTGTACAGGGCCTAGCACAATGGGGCCAGAAACTTGTTTGGGTTCTCTGGGTGTTACTACAATATAAATATTAAGTTGCATGCCAAACAACTACATGAAAAGGTTGCAAAGTCAAGCACTCAAAAGTTAGAAAATGCCACAATTAAGGTATTTCATGTATGTATGATGATAGTCTTGACCAACATCTGGCCCAGCAGAGCCAAGGGCAGAACTCAGGTCTCCTGAATAAGGGCAGGCCTACACTATGGCAGGGATTGACGCTCTGAGATCGATCCACCGACAGTCCATTTAGCGGGTCTAGTAAAGTCCCGGCAAATCAACTACAGATTGCTCTTTGGTCAACCCCTGTACTCTACCCCCAACGAGAAGAATAAGGTAAGTTGATGGGAGATTTTCTCCCGTTGACCCCCCGCAGTGTAGACCCCGTGGTAACTCGACCTAAGGTACGTTGACTCCAGCTACTTTATTCATGTAGCTGGAGTTGCATAGCGTAGGTCGACTTACCACGGTAGTGTAGACATAGTGTCAGTTCCATGCCCTAAACCCAAAAGAACACCCTTTTTCTTCTTGCAACCCTCTGCCTTATTCAGGCCCCAACCTGTGTCCTAAGTAATGCAATCTTGTGATCATGTAATTAAAAACTGTATCATAATGCATACACACAAGGGGACTGAACTAAAGTTGCACGGGGGAACCTCAATGCTGGTAATTTGGAATTTTAGTCCTTTATCTGATAATCTTAATGTTCTTTAACATAGCTTTTTGTATATAATTTCCTATTTAAAAAAATAAATTGATAATATATAAATTCCATTATGTGAAACCATATTGACCCCCTTGCTGCAAAGGTAGTAAGCAGAGTTTGAATGTACGACCTTTTGAGCTACAGACCTCTACCACTTGAGCTAAAGGAGTAACTAGGATCAAGCTATCATCTTCTGTGGACCAGCCACTAGAGGGGCACACAGGAGAAACTTTGGCCAAAAAACAAACAAACAAAAACAAACAAACAAACCCCCAAGTGTTCAGACCTGTACCCTGTTTTTAAATCATGAACGCATAACAGCAATGACTTACTCTATGAGGGACCTATAACCTTGCCCTGAATACTCAGATCTCCATGCATGCACTATTTTCCAGATTGCTTCAAGCTCACAGTACATCTTTTCCTAAGAGAGTGGAACTGCAGAGGCAATTTAATGGAGAATTGCATCTTCATAGTATGGTGTGAGGGGGCACTCATCCCACACTAGCCCTGCAGGGGTTAATATAGGCAAGAGAGGTCAGTTAGTCATAAACTGCACCTGGAGGGGAGCCAGGATGCAGTGAGGCTTAATTGGGGTGCAGGCTCTGGGAGGGAGTTTGGGTACAGGAGGGGGCTCTGGGATGGGGTAGGGGGTTGGGGTGCAGAAGGGTGCTCAGGGTGCAGGTTCTGGCCAGGAGGCACTTACCTGGGGCGGCTCCCAGTCAGTGGTGCAGTGGGGCTAAGTCAGGCTCCCTGCCTGGCCTGGCCCCACACCGCTCCCAGAAGCGGCTTGCAGCTCCTGGGGGGAAGAGGAAGGGGGCCGCACGCTGCCTGTGCCGCAAGCACCGCCCCCACATCTCCCATTGGCCGCAGTTCCCAGCCAATGGGAGCTGCGAAGTCGGCACTTGGGGCGGGGGCAGTGCACGGAGACCCCCTGCCCTCCCCCACGGGCCTCAGAGACATGCTAGCCATTTCCTGGAGCGGCGTGGGGCCAGGGCAGGCAGGGAGCCTGCCTTAGCCCTGCTGCGCCACCGGACTTTTAGCGGCCTAAAATCTTCCGGTTTGGTGTCAGTAGCCTTCGGGAGATAGGACATGATTCCAGGAGACTCCCGGTGAAACCAGGAGGGTTGGCAACCCTATAATTGAAAGGAGACGCTGATAATACCCTTGAAGTGTTACTTGGCTGGAGGACTAAGCCACAAAGAAGAAAGTGCTGCAGCTCCAGCAACATGAGAGAGGCCACAGAGTGAGTGAGTGAGACAATGGGCTGAGCAACTGCAGGAAGGGGTGTCAATGTGGTGAACTTATCCCCAGATGGGCCACTAGGCGGCACCAGAGCAGTAAGAGAGCATGCCCTATCCCATATGGTTATAGAGAAATAACCATGCAGTGATTAAGCAAATGGTTGCAACCTGATGAATAATGGCTGTCAGCCAATCAGTCAGAGTACAGGGATTTGGATACTTGATGGTTCTTTAGGAACTGTATGACCATTATGCAGATCAGACACTCACAACCAGAGATCAGGGAATTGCAGAGATAAGACAAAAAGTACACTTTTTATGTATCAAGCTGAACAGCACCCCTGCATTCTGATTATTCCATTTCAGTGTAGTACATTATTTATTCATATATTTTCCCTCATCGTTACATAGGTCACTACATTTTAAGCAATTATCTTTATTATCCAAATATATTCTATATGTAGCCAAATATTTTAGCTTGTTAAAGAAACAAAACCATGTACAGTTTTAACCCTCAGAGAGCTGGTCCTATACCTGTGGATGAAGAGATGTTTTCAGTCTTCAGATTTGTAAATCTTGTACCTTTTACTGTGACTTAAATTCATTTTTTGAAGAGCATCCTGCCAGAGAATGGAAAGGGAAGAAGTATGATACAATGATAGAGCACAGGACTGAGTGGGGAACTAACATGTTCTGTGGCTCCGCTACTGACTTCCCATATGACCGTGGGCCTGTCACTTAACCTTTCTGTTTGTTTTTACATCTGTAAAATACTGGAAAGGATACTTATCTACTGCACTAGGACTAGTGATTCTCCAGTGCAAACCTAAATTATATATTCTTTAAGAGCCTGATCTCAAAGGCCAGTGAAAAGACTGAAATTAGACCTAACTACTTATTCAACGTGTTCAAAGTCTTGACAGAAATGTGTACAATGAGCTAGTCTTAACTAATGACCAAGGCAGTATAAAAAAATTCAAAATGGTACTTTTTGGGTAGAGGGATTCAGAGGGCATTAAACTTTATTTTATTTAGAAAGAAAAAGCTAACGGCTGCTGCAACAATAATAATAATTTTATACTTTTAGTTTAACCAGCTATGATGTAACTGGAGAACACAAGAAGTAGGCTAGACTAAAGTATTAACATGAGTTATTGTAAGAATTGGATAAGAGAATGGACAGCAATAATGACAATTAGAGCTCATCCCTGTTTGCTTATTCGAGACTAATGATTAGCAATGTTTGTATTTGCTATATATGGAGAGCAACCCCAAAATAAAAATTATCTGGGAAATCCTAAAACAGTTACAAATTATAGGCCACTATATCCAAGTGAACAAGCCCCATGTGTCCACACTACAAGCTACGTCTGTGGCTTACAAGCAACCATCTAACCCTTCAAAAAAAATTTTGTGACATGCTAAGTAATGCCATCGCTAAGAACCTACAATACAGTAACTCCTCACTTAACGTTGTAGTTATGTTCCTGAAAAATGCGACTTTAAGTGAAACAATGTTAAGCGAATCCAATTTCCCCCACAGGAGCCGGCGAACAGGGCTGCTAACAGGGGAGCTTGAGTGGGAGTTCCCATTGGAGGAGAAGGTATTTGTACTTGCGTCTGTCTTTGTAGTGTTTGTTTCTGTAGAGGCCAGTAGGGGCAGACTGCTGACTGCAGACTGCTGACTACCGACTGCCAGCCGAGAGGGCAGCCGAGCCCTGATTAGGGGGCGGAGCTTGGCTGAGGAGCAGGCCTATAAAAGCGGCCGCCCAGCCAGGCAGCGGCACAGCTGCGAGCAGCGGCACAGAAGCCGGTGAACAGGGCTGCTAACAGGGGAGTTTGAGTGGGAGTTGGAAGGGGGCAGGGGGCGCGGTGCTCTGTGTGTTGTGTTCCCCAGGTGAGAATGCTGATAGAGGCTGAGACAACAGCAGCCATGAGCCAAGCAGCAGAGGATTCAATGCAGATGATTGCATGTGGCAGCTGCGGTATGCATATGGTCCTAGCGGGGGTGCCTACACAGAGGTATGTTTGCATGAAGTGCCGCCTAATAGAGCTGATGGAAGAAAAGATCCGAGGTTTGGAGATGCAGATAGAAACCCTGATACAACATAGAAGGGGCTTCGAGCAGCTGATAGAGCAAAGGCTAGGTGCAGCTGAAGGGGAATGCCCAGGGGTACAGGTGGAAGCAGGGGCAAAGGCCTGTGAGGGGGGAATGCTGAGTGGGGAACATGGGCAGTGGAGGCATGTTACCGTGAGAAGCAGGCAGGGGAAAAGGAGGGCCAGTGAGGTGGAAATAGAGCTACATAACAGGTGTGAAGGTTTGGAGAATGAGGAGGGGGTACAGCAGGTGGTAGCGGACGGTGGGAGGGCGAGGAAGAAGAGAAGAGCGGCTAGTCCGATAGAAAGAGGGGAGGAGTCGATGGAGACAGCGCTGACTTTGGCCCCGGGGAGGATACGGGATGGCTTAAGGGGGACTACAAGGGATGATAGGAATAGAAGGAGCTTGCGACCAGGGGGAACGGGGGATAGACTAGCAGAGCGCACTGTCACCAGGCAAAGGCAGGTCTATGTGATTGGGGATTCCTTACTGAGAAGGTTGGACAGGCCGGTGACCAGGGCCGATCCGGAGAACAGAAGGGTGTGCTGTCTACCGGGCGCTAAGATTCGGGATGTGGACCTGCGGTTGAAAAGGATCCTAAAAGGAGCAGGTAAGAACCCGTTGATCATCCTTCATGTAGGAACTAATGACACGGCTAGATTCTCGCTGGAGAGAATCAAGGGAGACTATGCCAGGTTGGGTAAGACGCTTAAGGAAATCGAGGCTCAGGTGATCTTTAGTGGGATTTTGCCTGTCCCTAGGGAAGGGCGGCAAAGGGGGGACAGGATTGTGATGATAAATAGTTGGCTCAGGGAATGGTGCTATAAGGAGGGCTTTGGGATGTATGGCCACTGGGAGGCTTTCGGGAACAGAGAACTGTTCTCACGGGATGGGCTCCACCTGAGTAGGGAAGGAAATAGACTTCTAGGAGGGAGGCTGGCTCATCTGATCGAGAGAGCTTTAAACTAGGAATTGTGGGGAGACGGTTGGGAGATGTCCAGGCACTCTCCACGCCAGACTTTAACATTGAGAGGGTGGATGACGGGATAAAAACAGATATTGCCAGAGGGAGGGGTTTGGACATAAGGAAGAGGGGGGGATGGATACTAGACTGATACGTCATACTGGCGGTACGGTGTCCCTACCAAATTGGGTAACAAAGGTGAGAGAAGCCAAACAGCAAAAATTAGGATGTCTGTTCACTAATGTGAGAAGCCTAGGTAACAAAATGGAGGAATTGGAGCTCCTGGTCCGAGAATTGAAACCGGAAATCGTGGGAATAACCGAAACGTGGTGGAACGGTAGTCACGACTGGAGTACAGGTATGGAAGGGTATGTTCTGTTTAGGAAAGACCGGAACAAAGGTAAAGGTGGGGGAGTAGCGTTGTATGTCAATAATGAGGTAAACTGTAACGAAATAACTAGTAATGGAATAGATAATACGGAGTCTGTCTGGGCAATGGTCACGTTGGGGAAGAAAAATACTAGAGCCTCCCCTGGGATAGTGATTGGGGTGTGCTATAGACCGCCGGGATCTAGCCTGGATATGGATAGAGAACTCTTTAATGTTTTTAAGGAGGTAAATACTAATAGGAACTGTATGATCATGGGAGACTTTAACTTCCCGGATATAGATTGGGGAATAAATGCTAGTAATAATCATAGGGCTCAGCTTTTCCTAGATGTGATAGCTGATGAATTCCTTCATCAAGTAGTTGCTGAACCGACGAGGGGGGATGCCATTTTAGATTTGGTTTTGGTGAGTAGTGAGGACCTCGTTGAGGAAATGGTTGTAGGGGACAACCTTGGCTCGAGTGATCATGAGCTAATTCGGTTCAAACTAAATGGAAGGATAAACAAAAATGCATCTGAGACTAAGGTTTATGATTTCAAGAGGGCTAACTTTACTAAATTAAGGCAGCTAGTTAAGAAAGTGGATTGGACAAACATATTTAGAGATCTAAAGGCGGAAGAGGCGTGGGATTATTTCAGGTTGAGGTTGCAGGAGCTGTCGGAGGCCTGTATCCCGAGAAAGGGAAAAAGGTTTGTAGGTAGCAGTTTTAGACCGGACTGGATGAGCAAGCGTCTCAGAGGGGTGATTAAGAAAAAACAGAAGGCGTATAAGCAGTGGAAGATGGGAGGGATCAGCAAAGAAACCTACCTTATTGAGGTCAGAGGGTGTAGGGATGCGGTTAGAAAGGCCAAAAGCCGGGTGGAGATAGATCTTGCGAAGGGAATTAAAAATAATAGTAAAAGGTTTTTTAGCCATATAAATAGGAAGAAATCCAAGAAAGAAGAAGTGGGACCGCTTAAGAATGGAGACGGAGTGGAGATTAAGGATCATCTAGGCATGGCACAATATCTAAACCAATATTTTGCCTCGGTATTTAATGAGGCTAATGAAGGGCTTGGGAATAGTGGCGGCGTGACTGATGGGAATGAAGGGGGGGGGGGAGACATTACAGTATCCGAGGTACAAGCCAAACTTGAACAGCTTAACGGCAGTAAATCGGGCGGCCCGGATAACCTTCATCCTAGAATATTAAAAGAATTGGCGAGTGAAATTGCAAGCCCGTTAGCGATAATTTTTAATGAATCCCTAAACTCGGGAGTTGTACCGTTTGACTGGAGATTAGCTAATATAGTTCCTATATTCAAGAAGGGGAAAAAAAGTGACCCGGGT
Source organism: Platysternon megacephalum (assembly GCA_003942145.1). Taxonomy (NCBI): domain Eukaryota; kingdom Metazoa; phylum Chordata; order Testudines; family Platysternidae; genus Platysternon; species Platysternon megacephalum. The sequence continues at coordinate 5,239,291 of QXTE01000083.1, forward strand.
AACTACAGGCCTGTTAGTTTAACATCTGTAGTGTGCAAAGTCATGGAAAAAATATTGAAGGAGAGAGTAGTTACGGACCTTGAGGTCAATGGCAATTGGGACAAATTACAACATGGTTTTACGAAAGGTAGATCGTGCCAAACCAACCTGATCTCCTTCTTTGAGAAAGTAACAGATTTTTTAGACAAGGGAAATGCGGTGGATCTGATATATCTTGATTTCAGTAAGGCGTTCGATACGGTACCGCATGAAGAATTACTGGTTAAATTGGAAAGGATGGGGATCGAAATGAAAATCCGGAGGTGGATAAAGAACTGGTTAAAGGGGAGACTGCAGCGGGTCGTACTGAAAGGGGATCTGTCGGGTTGGAGGGAGGTTACCAGTGGAGTTCCTCAGGGTTCGGTTTTGGGTCCGATTTTATTCAATCTATTTATCACTGACCTCGGAACCAAAAGTAGGAGTGGGCTGATAAAGTTTGCGGATGACACGAAGTTGGGAGGTATTGCCAATTCGGAGAAGGATCGGGATATCCTCCAGGGAGATTTGGATGACCTTGTAAACTGGAGTATTAGTAATAGGATGAAATTTAATAGTGAGAAGTGTAAGGTTATGCATTTAGGGATGACTAACAAGAATTATAGTTATAAGCTGGGGACGCACCAGTTGGAAGTAACGGAAGAGGAGAAGGACCTCGGAGTCCTGGTTGATCGCAGGATGACTATGAGTCGGCAATGTGATGTGGCCGTTAAAAAGGCTAATGCGGTCTTGGGATGCATTAGGCGAGGTATTTCTAGTAGAGATAAGGAGGTGCTAGTCCCGTTATACAAGGCGCTGGTGAGACCTCATTTGGAGTACTGTGTGCAGTTCTGGTCTCCCATGTTTAAGAAGGATGAATTTAAACTGGAACGGGTACAAAGAAGGGCCACTAGGATGATCCGAGGAATGGAAAGCCTGTCGTATGAAAGGAGACTTGAGGAGCTCGGTTTGTTTTCCTTAACCAAAAGAAGGTTGAGGGGAGATATGATTGCTCTCTTTAAATATATCAGAGGGATAAATATCAGGGAGGGAGAGGAATTATTTCGGCTCAGTGCTAATGTGGATATGAGAACAAATGGATATAAATTGGCAGTTGGGAAGTTTAGGCTTGAAATTAGGCGAAGGTTTCTAACCGTCAGAGGAGTGAAATACTGGAACAGCCTGCCGAGGGAAATAGTGGGGGCGAAAGACCTCTCCGGCTTTAAGATTAAGCTTGATAAGTTTATGGAGGGAATGGTTTGATAGGATAACTTGATTCACACAATAGGTCAATAATGTGCCACCGCTGGTAGTTAGTACCGATGGTAAATGTTGGGATATTGAAAGTCTTTTTCCTGAGTGTCTGGATGGAGAATCTTGCCTGCATGCTCGGGGTTCAGCTGATCGCCATATTTGGGGTCGGGAAGGAATTTTCCTCCAGGGTAGATTGGCAGAGGCCCTGGAGGTTTTTCGCTTTCCTCCGCAGCATGGGGCAGGGGTCACTTGCTATAGGATTATCTGCTGCTTGAAGTCGTTAAATCAAGATTTGGGGACTTCAACAGCTGAGTCAAGGGTGAGAGTTATTCAGGATTGGGTGGGTCAACTCTTGTGGCCTGCATCATGCAGGAGGTCAGACTAGATGATCATATTGGTCCCTTCTGATCTTAAGTTCTATGATTCTATGATAACAAAGGGGGGCTTAGGTTCCAGGGCAGCTTCCCCTACTCTGCAAGCGGGGGCGGGGGGCTCAACCCTCAGCCTGCCCACTCCACCCCTTCCCCCAAGACGCCATCCTTGACCTGCCTCTTCTCCCCCCCTACCTCCCCCCCCTTTACTTCGCATGCTGCATCCTGGCTCCTCTCCCCTCCCTTCTAAATGCCACAAGCCAGCTGATTGCCGCGTTCGGGAGGCAGGGGAGGGAGCGGGGAGGCACGCCGAGTCCTCGCTCCTCCCTCCTTCCCGGGGCAATCAGCTGGCTTGCCGCGTTCGGGAGGCAGGGGGAGCCTGCGCGCTGAGTCCTCGCTCCTACCTCCAAAATACTGCAAGTTAGCTGATTGCCGCCGGCAGGAGGTGGGGGGAGGAGCTGATCCACGGGGTCTGCCGGTGGGCGGGAGGCACTGGGGGGGTGGGGGCGTAGAGAGGCTGTCAGCTGTGGAGAAAGCAGGCAGCCAAACAACATAAGAGTGGAGCATTGCACAACTTTAAATGAGTATGTTCCCTAATTGATCAGCAACGAAACAACGTTAAATGGGATGACTTTAAGTGAGGAGTTACTGTACCATGCTGACCTTAATTTTAATTACTGTCTAGCAACTGGTATAGCCAGCCTATTAATTATTCCTGTATAAATGCACCTCTCTCTGTGTTCCCTGTAAGCTGCGCGGTTGGGTGGCTGCACAGGAGAGATACAACTGCCGTGCAGCTGATTAGCAGAGTGCTCACATCCGGCAGCGTGTGTTCAGGTGCCCCTCCCCCCACTGCTTTGCAGCCACGTTGCTCCTTCAGCTGCTCCCAGGACCCTCCTGCTGGCTGTGCAGAGCGTGGGGGTGGGTGCTGATGTCAGGGTTTCACCTCCCCCTGCCCCTGTACCCCATCTCCACAGAGCAGGGCAGAGGGGACAGCCTGGCTGAGGACTCAGAGCTGCTGTAGTCTGAGGTCTGTGAGTGAATGCCTTTCTTAAAGAGACAGCGCACTGTCTCTGAGACTTCCCCAGCAGCCAGCTCACACAGTCTCTCTCTCTCTCTCTCTCTCTCTCTCACACACACACAGTCTCTGTGTCACACACACATACATACACACAGACACTCTGTCTCTTTCACACTCACCTCCCAACACATACTTGTATTATTGTTGTTGTTACTTCTTGGTACTTCCTACAATGTACATATATTGTCTGCAATTTTATTCTTTCAAAGTGTGTTATTTTAGTGTTTTGACTGGTCTATGCATTTCATAATTTTTATTTCTCTTACCCTTCAATTTAATTCTTTGAGCAGTGAGTTCTAAAATGCCTAACCTGTCCTGGCTGGAGTAATTATCCCTATGGTAACTTTTAAAAAATATATATTATATCTAGGTTTTGTGTTGGTGGCATACATCCACATATACCTCAGTGCACATACAATTTATTCTGCACATGGATGGAAAAAATTAGAGGGAACATGGACCTCTCTCTCATCGATTGACTGCTGCCATGTATAGGTGCCCACTTCAGTTACACGAATATTATCTATTGGTTATGTTACTCGTGACTACTGTAAATTGACTTGTAACTCTTTTTCATTTAGTTTATTCTCTCAAGAAATCCATTGTCCTTATTTCGAAACAGGAAAGTGATGCACTGATGAGGAATAGCTGATTTCACCTCAGCCTGCTCTAATGGATTATCCTAGATATAGAATGTCAGATTGAGGGAAGGTAACAAAACCCACAGATATTACCTTTTTCTGATCACTCCCTGAAAACTGCTTTATAATTCAAATAGCTGAACAGAAATTGAGCAGCTTTAATGTCTACTCATGCAGAAAAGGAAATTTATTTTTAGAAGTGTATCCATGCAGACTCCCATAGGCAGCTTTGTGAAAACCAACCAGAGGTTAAATGAAGTGACTATTATTATCTTAAGCCAAAATAGTTTGAAAGAGAATGTTTGCTATAATATTTTTAACAATGGAAATATATTCAATGGAATATGGAGAGTACAACGTATATCCCCCCAAACATACCAAATAATAGGGGAACTGTAAAGGAAAACCTCTATATAAATACAGTTTGAGGGTCTGTTTGAATTATAGTTCCTATCTCTGTTCTATAAAAGCTAAAGATCAGAAAGGAAGTTTAGAATATGGCAGGATAAAGAGATCAAGAGGGTGGTAAAGTCACTGAGGCTTAACATTTTTAGCATGGGAGAGAGATAAAACATGCCTACTGATTTTGACCATGTACTGGGTCAGAGAGAACTTCCTAAATAATAGCAAGATTAATGAAGCAGACTTTTTAAGTAAGGGAGGAGGAATATATCAACAAAACCAGACATGATTTATCACAGGTTATTAAAGTTAACTAGGGGCAGGTATTTGTTCTACTTGCAAACATGTAGGGGTACTTCCTTGCTGTGTAATATGGGATGTGTGGGTGTATGTAGGTAGGGAATGAGTGGGGGATTTGAGAGTGAATTTGACTGGATGCAAACAAATGTCCTACCACTAGTCAAGAACTGAGATTACACTAAGTCACAAAAATGTGTACATATCCATCTAGATAAACAAATATATTAGCTGCCCCAAATCTTCATTAATACAGTGTTAATACTGTCCAGTGATTCCTTGTGCCCTTCCAGAACGTCAAGTTCAGCTATGCTCAAACCTCTTGAAAACCAGGAAATAGAGTTAAGGATGCCACCTCCACATCAGAACCTTAACTCTGCTCCCTTGGGGTTGGCACTAGTGAATGGGAATGATTCAGTAAGGGTGGTACCCTAATAACTAAACACAAGGAAGGACTATGAGAAAGTGCCATTGTTTGTGTTGCACAGATTTGAATTTCAGCATTTATCTGCATGCACTCCAGCTGTTGTTCACTGTGTTCGGTGTAGCAGAATTTAATGGTGGAGGGATTATTTGGAGCAGGTTGAAAGAGTTATCACTGTGATGGGAAAAGAGGGGCATGTGCACTTTAAGGGATCCAATATTACTCATTTCAGCACTGTGTTCTGTAGATATGTCAGTAATTGGTGCTCAGGGGTTTTCTTGCCATAGGGATTGTCAGCATTCTGGTGGCAGACATGACCGTGGTCTCCAGGGCTTAGTGAGAGGTGTGATAGTGACACTGGCAGACCAGGTGTCAGCTCATGCTAAGGCCCCTAGGCCTCAACTGAACACTGACAAATGCATAGCTGGAAACCAGTCTGTGTTAGTATTGGTAAAATAGTTATTAGATTTATAAAAATCCATGTAGTGTTTAGATTTTATGAAATGCTTGTAAGTTGCTGCATGCATTAATCTCATGCATAATATCTGTATCCCATGTTATAAGGTAATATTTAAGTGTTTGCTCTGAAACTCTAAACTTCCACAGTCAGGAGAGAAGTATAACTAGGTGTGAAATACTAGCTTACTACAAGAAGCGTTATCTCCTACTGAGCAAAAGAAGCCCTATAGACACCAGGCAAACAGCGTGGAACATCAGAGGCAAAAGACTTTGCTGCTTATCCCCCAACACCCATCAAGATGAGACTTGCAGGAGAACTGGTTCCATCAGTCTGAACTCTGGGGGAAGGGAATAAGAACTGCTGACAGGAAGAAATCGGATCTCTTTGCTGACAGAACTTCGGGAGGGCAAGATTTCTATGCATAAGCATGGGATCCCCAGCTGCTTAGCCTAGGTTAGCCTTAGAGGACATATAGCGCTTGCATATTACAGTAGCTTCTATCACCTTTTGGAACCTAAGACTGTAACTCTCTCTCTCTCTCTTTGTGTGTGTGTGCATGTGTGCATGTGTATGTTTACCTGCTTTAACCTTGTAAATAACTCTCATATATTTTCTTAGTTAATAAAGCTTTAGATAGTTTATTATAGGATTGTCTACAAGCATTGTCTTTGGTGTGTGATCTAAGATGCAGTTGACCAGTCCTTTTGGGACTGGGAATAACCTGAATATTGATGTGATTCTTGGTGTAAGGGACCATCTATCAAAAAAGCAAGCTTACCTGGGTGGAAAGATAGACCAGAGTACCCCAGGGGATTAGAATTCAAACCAATTTGTGGTTTGTGCCCTGCTTAATAGTTTGCCCTGGGGCTGGTACTCACTCTCCAGAGCCACTCCAGACAACTTGACTAGGGGTAAATGAAGACAATGTCTCTAAAGGAATTCTCAGGGCAAGGGTGAAGGGGTGGTAACATTGACCAAGCCTGGGGTAGTTTGTGTGGAGCAGCCTCAGTGTTTGTGTAAGCCAGGTGTAGGTAGATCCTGTTTGCTACACCTGACTTAAACCAAGTTTTGCCTAAGGAAAGAGAGGATATTAGACTGTGTCTATAGTCCCTGAGGTTCTGTAGAATCTATAAGGCATGTGTGTATGTTAGAGTGCTGGTATGTATCTTATTGGTGTGTTGGGGTATTGCTCAAAAAGGGCACAGTTAAGGTTGCATTATGGAGATGGTATACACCTAAACTCCCTATTTTGTTTGCTTTACAATAATTCTTTTTTGATTCCTAGGTTTTGGATATTTGAATATAGCTGAACTTGAGTTCTGGAAGGGCACAAGGCACCGCTGAACCACCTTAACTCTGTGTTAATGAACTTTTGGGGCAGTCAATGTCCTTGGGTTTTTTTAAAATAATTTTTCAGCACTCCCACATTCTACATCCCAGGTCTCCCCTTCCACTGCCTCTGGCTCATTGGCAATAATTACCCCAGTCACAGAAGGCACTGGGTGCACATTTATCTCTTCACTGCCTTTGCATCATCTACTTGTCTTCCATCTCTCTGCCTGTCCCCCTACCTAGCACTCCTCCCTGCAGATTGTACAATTGTATTAATTGTACAATCAGTCTCTGCTGGAAATACCTCACCTGATACATCCTAGGATCACATTTGCCTTTTTTCATGGCTGTCTCATATTAGTGGCTCATAGTCATCCCATGATCAACTAATATGCCAGGTCTTTCTAAGCCCCCAGTTTTTACAGAAAGTTTTATTAGTTCCTAAGTGCATGACCTTGCACTTTGTACTATTAAATTTCATCCTATTTCTATTACTCCAGTCCTCAAGGTCATCCAGTTCTTCCTGTATAATATTCCTATGCTCCTCTGTATTGATAATACCTCCCTACATTGTCATCAACAAATTTCATTGGCACACTCCTACTTTTTGTGCCAAGGTCATTCATGAAGATATTAAATAATATCAGTTCCAAGACTGATCCTTGAGGAACTACCCTATTAACCTACCTCCATTCCGGTAGTTGCCCTTTCAGCACAATCCACTATCACCTCCCCTTTAGCTAGTCCTTACCCACCTTACAGTTCTTGTACTAATCCCCATATTCTCCATTTTAGCTAGTAATTTCACATGTGAATGGTATCAAATACTTTATAGAAGGGCTGATAAACTAGCTCTCCCACATTTCCCTTGCCTAGATAGTCAGTTGTCTTATCAAAGAAAGATATCAGGTTAGTCTGGCAGAGAACAATTAATGTGCACAACACAGGTTCTTTAAAAGCTGCCAAGGGTAGGGCTCAGACTCTGGCTATTGAACCATTTTACTGAGTTTATCTCTTGAGATACCCAGCTACTGCTAAACTGGTTTTTCTTTGTGAATTATTTTTTAAATACCAATTCAGATAACAACAAAAACCAAACACCTCCTCCCCAAACAAACCCAAGTTTCCTCATAGCAGTTCAGACTCATTCAAAAAGATATGGCAAAGATGTTGCCTAATGATATTTTAATGATACCATAAGCATTAATGGAAATTGGCTTTTCCTTCCAATGGTCACAATAAGTACAATAGACTTGTTGGAAAAATAATTGAGAATATATTTGCCTTGTGTTGAAGAAGATGTCTGATCTTTTTTCCTAATATGTTGGAGGCATTATTCTTAAAGCTGCATGCTGCTGTTGTCAGTGTAACATGGGCAAAAGTCTTCCATCCTTCCAGCAAAACTTCCAGCGTTTGGCTCAATGCAGTTTGAAGTTTCCTGGCCTGCTTTAATTTATCCATCTAGTTTTTCTGGAAGTTTGAAAATTGATGGAGAAAATACATATCCTGTTCTTGTTTGCCCACACTGACTTTATTCTATTATTGTTCCATGCCCACAGATCCTAATGAAGTTAATGAGTAGTGTAAAAATAGTGGGAATAGGTGACTCAGCAATATTTTTAGAATTTTTTCACAACTATGTGGACGTACCCCTTCCCATCACCTCTAGGAAAGAAATACCATTATTACGTGATGCAATGAGATGCAATATGTAGCACTTTGTAGATTATAATAACGGAAAATCCTGAAGCTGTAAATGAAAGGAGAATAAGGTCAGAAGAGTATTATGTTCAGTTTTGGCCTCCTTTTAATGACAAGAGAATGCTCAAAGAAGTACTGTAGAGAAGTGTAATTAAGGAAGCGTTAGGAGTATGGGGAAGAATATTCTACTTTATCTTAACTGACATCTTAAAAGAGAGGTTCTCATTTTACTATACCAAATTACAAACACATTTAATGTCAGATCTGAGGTTTCATCAAATCAGGCAGTGGAGTTAAATGAAAGTTAAGGCAAAGAAAATAAATAAGGAGGATGTTACTTTTACTCAGAAAGCAATGAATCTTTGGAATTGCCCACCTGATAAAGTTAAAGGAGTGAAGCCACTAAAGGAGCAACTAGGACTTGTTCCTGGAGAATATGCTTTAACAAGGATAAACTTCATTGAGCTGAATGGCCTATTCCTTTTCTGAATCGTTCACTTTAGAGGAAAGGAAATATTATTTGTTTTTCTAGCAATTTGCTAATGCCAGTAGAGACTAGCAAAGCTCTAATTTTCATATGCCATAAAACCATGCTGTGAGTTTTAATAAAGTCATTATAAGTGATTACTCAATGCTCCCAAATGTATCATTTAATTGGTTTTCATTCATAAAGATAATTGTGGCTGTTTAATAGGAGCAGTTCTCTCTTTAAAATGTAATACAACTTGTCTAGAAACTATAATATTTTTGTTTCAACCATTTTTCATGTAATACCATTTATAGAATTTTAGGAGAGAGAAATTACGATTTTTATATTTTTTTCACGATGTCCATACTCTATTTCCCATTTTAATAGATAGTTTTCTTTAAATAAGAACTTCTTACCTCCACCTTAATACATCATTTTCCCTTTTTAATAATTTCTTGGTATAATTTCTCTGATATTATGAAAGCCACTGAAAATAGAGAAACTAAGCACCTCCCACAAAAACTGTGAATATACAACTACCCACAGCTTTGTGGAACAATATGTCTAAGCATTTCATTGTTATCCAGCATCCATTTAAAATGGGATAAGGAGTATGCTTTGGGTTTTAGAGCAACCTTAGTTGCTACTTTTTGCATTAGCAAGTAAAAGGCAAAACCTGGGAGTTTAGTGTTTTGGAAATTGGATTCATAGCCTATAGAATGTAGTGAAAGCCCCAAAATCTTTCTGTTATAAAGAAAGATACTGAACTTCCAGGAAGAAATAGGTTCAAGAACGTGTTTCAAGGAAGAACATAGGATCAGAAATTAGTAGAAACTAGACCAGGGGAAGGCAACCTATGGCACGTGTGCCAAAGGCAGCACGTGAGCTGCTTTTCAGTGGCACTCTCACTGCCCGGGTCCTGGCCACTGGTCCGGGGGGCTCTGCATTTTAATTTAATTTTAAATGAAGCTTCTTAAACATTTTAAAAACCTTCTTTACTTTACATACAAAATAGTTTAGTTATATATTATAAACGTATAGAAAGAGACCTTCTAAAAATGTTAAAATGTATTACTGGCACGCGAAACCTTAAATTAGAGTGAATAAATGAAGACTCGGCACACCACTTCTGAAAGGTTGCCGACCCCTGTACTAGAGGGTGAAGAAGGATTTGACAGATATTGCAACCACATGCAGTATCTTTGGGGACAATTGTATTAACTTTATTAATGTTATATGTACATATTATATGTATTGTTGTGGGCTAGGGATTGCATTCTACTCCATAGGGGAGGGTTATTGCAGCTTCTCTAGGAACTAAAAATCTTGGTCAAAATTTTACTGCCTGGCCATTGTTGTCCAACATGCTATATACCCACCCTCCACTAAAGAACAGACTGCATCTTTGGGCAGTTATATATTGTTATTTATTTATTTATTTTATCCTAATTGTATTCTCGTAGTCCCTAAGAGCCCCAGTAATAGTCCACGACCCCATTGTGCTGAGTGCTGTACAAACACAGAACAAAAAGACAGTCTCTGCCCCAAAGAGCTTCCAATCTAGTTTATAAAACACTGGGATCCTTTGGAACATAAGAAGCTAAATAAAAGTAATTTTATATATATGGACTATCTTTAGAGGTAATTTCCTCTGCACTTTCAATAGTTACCTAGTTTTATATTAAACAGATGTTCAATGATGCATAGTACTTTAAAGTTATTTAAGGTAGAATAATAAGATACATTTGTGCAGGTTACCTTACAGTTAAGTATAATTATATTCTTATTTTTGCATTATCAATTAATTCAAATAAGTCTGCCTTTACAATGACTCAAATCCAGAGGGTTCTCAGAATTCAAAGCGAAAATTCAAAACGATATGTTATACACAGGGGAAGAAAATATATCTTGCTCCTGCACAGAACATACAGAAATCTCAGTGACATTTAGCATCATAGAGAACAAAGCCTCAAGTTGAATATGGCTAATAGCCTAACCCCACTGACAAGAATAATATATGCATGGCCTAACACAGAACCACCACCCAGGCAGGCCACCAGCTTGCCTGATCAATGTACCCAGTGAACCATAATTTGAGTTTTAACAACATGGACTATGGCAATAACATTTCACCCCCTTAATTTTCAGATTTCACAAATGCTAACAAAAATTACTTGTCACCAAACAGATACAAAATCTTTTGTGAAAGTTGTCTTACAATGAAAGCCCCAGTTCAAACTACTAACCAAGTTAAAACAACCACTGCTATTGTATTCTGACACTGTTCCAACAAGAGGAATGTAAAATTGTTTCAGAGAGTTCTACAGGACTTACTTGCTCAACATGGCCATGTAAATAAGCTCCTGGACCACTGTTGAAGAGGTATGTGAAATAGTCATTAGTATTGTGCTGTTGTTGGATATAACTCTAATTTAGCATCCATTAATATTAGAAACCTTTTTGCATCCTCTGCTAATCATGGGTTAGATTCTGACACCCATAGGCGCCGACTCCGTGGGTGCTCCAGAGCTAGAGCACCCACAGAAAAAAATTAATGGTGCTTAGCACTCACCAGCAGCCAGCTCCCCCCACCCTCCTGCCCACCAGCACCCCCGCCAATCAACTTCCCCCTCCCTCCCAGCGCCTCCCACCTGCTGCAATCAACTATTCTGCAGCATGCAGAAGGCGCTGGGGTGGGGGGAGGGAGAAAGGGGGAGGAACGGGGATGGGGTGTACTCAGGGGAGGGGGCGGGACTGGGTGGGAAGAGGCAGGGCGGGGTGGGGACTTGGGAGAAGGGGTGGAGTGGGGGTGGGGGCATCAAAATCTCTCCCAGTATATGTGTAGATTATGGAATACATGACTGTTATGTCTTTCAGTTCACAAAGAGCAGTCATATATTTTCTGAATGAAGGACTTATTTTAGATTAAGTAGAATGGCAAAAAAAAAAGAGAGTAAAAAGACTCCATGAGAGAGCATAGAGTGTGTGTGTGTGTGTGGGGGGTCCATATTGAACTGATTATGACTGCTTATCTATACAGAAAGCAATGATGGTAGAGATTCAAAGGTGCTATATGCAGAAAACCAAAAGGCATAGCAACTATGTAGCCAAAATACACACTGCTATCTGCTTCTGAAACCCTCAGATGGAAATAGCTAAAGGAAATTGCAGCTCATCTTATCCACAACACTCTATGACCTTGATAGATTATATGTAGACACTGGTTATTCAAGTTTATCTCTCCTGGTTATTCAAATTTATTATAATTTTTCAAGTCCTATAAAGCTGCAGGCACAAATCCAGATTTTTTTTTTTTTTTGCTTTATTTGATCTGGAATGACAAAAACCAGTGAGGAGTCATTTTCCAACAGTGCACGTCTCAAAATTCAGCAGTTAGGTTTCAAGATTGTCCAGCCATTATAAAACCTAAATTTTCAGCATTTTGCGTGTACATTTGCATGCATAATTACCATAGTTGTAAGTGAAAATTAGGCATCCAAATAAACATTTTGCACATGCAGTAATAAAAATCTGGGCCTGTATCTTCAACGCATGAAAAGAATGGAAGTGGCCAGTCTGGATTTCCTTTTCTTCCAGTTGATTAATTCCACAGAAATATTTTTAACCTTTTCCCCCCTAGGTTTAGGATTTTCTAGAGTGCATATGTGCACTTTGTTATTAAAAGCAAATGCTCATAGCAAGTGTTACACCTTAAACTTTAAATGAAAAAGTAGAAAATATAGATGTTTTGCCTTGGAATATACCAAGTCTTGTGCAGCTGGCAAACTCCTCTTGGTTAACATACAGTATCCATATTTCCAGTTGGAGATTCAAGACAGGAAAAGCTCTTCGTTTCCAGAAGCCAAACCTGGGCACAAGGCAGCCCATGAGTCAATTCCCAGCTTCTTAAAAGTTTCCTCAGTACATCTTATAGTCTCAGTCTGTAACCAGACTTTTTTATTCCCTGAATCCTGCTGCTCTTAGTGTTAAATCCTGGACACTTTACACCCGCTGGGTGCAAATAAAGGGACACTTACAGTCCTTTCAAAACTTCTGTTCATGTTGTATTTTTAATTTTCAAACTACAGATTGAATGTTCTCTAGCTTTACCTGGAGAGCAGAGCAGTTTATCTGCAATTTGAGAATGAAAAAAACTATACAAAGTTGATAATTAAAATTTAAGCTACTTCAGGTTAGCCATGTAAAGCTGTTATATCACCTTAGTAAAATTTTGAGGTGCACAGTAAAGCACCAAGAGTTTTCACAGAAACAGAATAGGAAAGTGTTAATTTCTGTCATAATCTGAACCACCTTTGAGAAGACATTGAGCATACTGGAAGAAAACAGTATCATATTGTATGTGCAACAGAGCTCTGCTATCATACAGAAGTTTCAGTATAAACTTAGTAAAGACTGAAGACAGATTTTATGGCTGCAGGGCAATGGACCAACCAGGGCTGGATTAAAGCATAGGGTAACTAAGCTACAGTTTAGGGCCTCACAATATGAGGAGCCTCTAAAAAAGAAAAAACCGACTCCATTTAAAATTTTATCAAAATCGGTTGATAAATAAAGGAGATATGGGAAAAAGAAGATTCTCTCTAAACACAGACATTTTCGTTCAAATATGACAAAAATATACACATCTGACTATACAAATAGCCTTACCCTACCCTTACTCTTCACTAATTGTTCATTATTGACAGGTGGGAGGCCAGGGCTGAGAAAAAAATGATAATTGCACTTGTAAAATTAGTATTTCTATGAGTAAGTCTGCTATTAGTCTCCTAAGGCAGCGGTTTTTTGGCGGCTGCTACTGGCAAAATTCTGACCATGCCTCATAACTTATTTAAATAAATAAATAATCTCGCTGCCAATAAAATCGGGAAAAATGTCAGGTCGGAGATGGCAGTGTCATGAAGCAATCCTGCCAAGCTCATACTCGTATGGGACTTGTCCTGGAGTGACATCATGTATAGCATCCATCTTGGCTGGTAATAGCTGGAAGGCCTCCATCTTTTGTTTATGGTCTAGCACGCTCAGTCGTATAGTGCCTTTGCTCCTGTTTTTCTTCATTTTCTTAAGTGGTAGTGTGTTCTTTCTTCTTTTGATCTGTACATACGTACAACTGTGTATTTTAGTATGCATGCTGCTTTCTGCTTCATGCGCTGTCCATGCTTCATATGATTGAGTTTGCAGGTGATCGTCTTATGGACTTGGGTCGAATGGATCTTGAGGAGTGAAGGAAGATATACATCTATATCAAAATATGCTGAGTACTTGGTGAGCAAGTTATTTCAAACTGTGCATATATGATTAAAGCCTATAATATTCATTATATTTCCTTGAATATAGGCTAGTTTTTCTCACTTTCTCAATGCCTGTCTAGAGATTACCAGTTTTTTTTCTGGTAAATTCTTTCTTTCTCTTTCGCGCATATAGCTTGTTGTCATTCTGTGTGTCTGAGGTGCTTATTCGAGATTAATTAGTGGTCCTGGGGGAGACAGAGGATAGAGAAGCAAATGCGAAGAGAGATGCCTGCCTAGAAAATGCTGCAAGAAAAGATATTTGCCCTAAGCATTCTATGCATCGAAAGTGACAAACTCTGTAGCTTATCATTTGAGGACATCATCAATAACTTTGCTCTCCAAAAATCACAAAAGAAAATGTGAAAAGAAAGAAATCACAAAAGAAATTTCAGTGTTACAATTAATACGATGTGCAAACAGACATACTGCAGGTTGTACTGTTTCCATTAAGTAAGCTGGTCTGTGTAACTGTAACTGCTTTTGCATTGCTGTGTATATATGAAGTTTTCATATCTACTAATTAAAAAATCATAGATGAAAATTATGTTAATTTGAAACTATTTTATAATGCAAACAGGCATATTGCAAGACGTGTTTTAGTTGGATTATTATTCTATTTTTACAACTTCGCCTTTGTATATATGCAAATAGAAAGCTTTTTGTTTATATATTCAATGTCCTTTCGGTGAAAATAATAATTTTTTGAATGGTATGGGGCCTATTACACTTGACATAGCTTAGAGCCTCAGAATGTCATACTCTGGCCCTGGAAGCAACTGCAGAATGTAGCAGATAGAACAAGACTGAGTCAGGTATGGTGTTGCTCTAACGAAAGCTGATTTGTGGACATAAACCCTGAGAGCTGCTGGGAATGTTATGTGAAAACCCTGAAGGATAGAACAGCTACCAAGTGCATGAAAAAGAGAAGCAGAAGAGCTTCTGGAGCCTGAGCCAACCACAGGGTCATTGTTTTTTTAAAGTGCTGCTTGAAATTTTAAATGTTCTCGTTCGAGAGCTTAGCTGTAAGTGTGTGCCTCCACCACCACTTGCATGTGCTTTGTAAGAGATTGAAGAGAAAATCATTTCTGGATCTGAGCCAACCTACCACTTAAGCTCTGTATCTGAACAAAGAAAACTGAGAAAGTTAAAAGGCAGAGAAAAGAAAAGTTTAAGAAAAAATTCTCTCGACCAGCCGAAAGAAATGAATAGTGTAGCGGATGATAGCCCAGACAGATGGGAAAGTAAATGTAACTGTGGAATACGTGCTGCCATTGTTGTGTCATGCATGAGTGGCAGAGCTTAGGTTGTGAGCAAATCTTTGGAGAATATACCTATGCAGTGTTGTTGTACCTGTGGCAGTTCCAGAATATTAGAGAGAAAAGGTGGGTGAGGTAATATCTTTTACTCTCTTGGTGAGAGAGACAAGCTTTTGAGCCTTGTAAGCTTGTCTCCTCAACAGAAGTTGTTCTAATAAATGAGAATATATCTGCTTTTTTTTTTCAATCTGACCTCTCGTGGACACAAAATAAAACCCTGCACAGCCTCTTCCACGTTTAGCAGCTCACTGCATAGTCAAGGAGACCACAAGAACAGTTGTGCTGAACTGCCCAACTTTGTACTGCAGACAAATGGGAACTGCCATTTCAAACATATTTCTGGGCATGCTTCATAAATGCTAGAGCACCAAAAATAGTGTCTGTTTCAGTAAAGAATCAGAGCTATATTATTTGTGTCCCACAGTCCAGGTTTAAGGTCTCTCCGTTTAGTTCTGATGCAAAGAATGGCATTGCTAAAACTGCCACACCGCTCACATTTACATCAATTTGAGTTTTGCATTAATTTTAATTAGGGCTGTCAAGCAATTAAAAAAATTAATTGCGATTAATCGCTCTGTTAAACAACAATAGAATACCATTTATTTAAATATTTTTGGATGTTTTCTACATTTTCAAATATATTGATTTCAATTACAACACAGAATACAAAGTGTACAGTGATCACTTTATATGTATTTTTTATTACAAATATTTGCACTGTAAAAAAACAAAAGAGAGTATTTTTCAATTCACCTAATACAAGTACTGTAGTGCAATCTCTTTATCATGAAAGTTGAACTTACAAATATAGAATTTTTAACAAAAAAATAACTGTTTTATTTCTGAATGCAGTGTAAAACTTTAGAGCCTACACGTCCACTCAGTCCTACTTCAGCCAATTGCTCAGACAAACAAGTTTGGTTACAATTTGCAGGAGATAACGCTGCCTGCGTCTTGTTTATAATGTCAACTGAAAGTGAGAACAGGCGTTCACATAGCACGGTTGTAGCCGGCATTGCAAGATATTTACATGCCAGATGCGCTAAAGATTCATATGTCCCTTCATGCTTCAACCACCATTCCAGAGGACATGCATCCATGCTGATGATGGGTTCTGCTCAATAACGATCCAAAGCAGAGCAGACGGACGCATGTTCATTTTCATCATCTGAGTCAGATACCACCAGCAGAAGGTTGATTTTCTTTTTTGGTGGTTCGGGTTCTGTAGTTTCTGCATCGGAGTGTTGCTATTTTAAGACATTTTAAAGGATTCTCCACACCTCGTCCCTCTCAGATTTTGGAAGGAACTTCAGATTCTTAAACCTTGGGTCTAGGGCTGTATCTATCCTTAGAAATCTCACATTGGTACCTTCTTTGCGTTTTGTCAAATCTGCTGTGAAAGTGTTCTTAAAATGAACATGTGCTGGGTAATCATCTGAGACTGCTATAACATGAAATACATGGCAGATTAATGTGGGTAAAACAGAACAGGAGGCATACAATTCTCCCCCAAGAAGTTCAGTCACAAATGTAATTAACACATTATTTTTTTAATGAGCATCATCAGCATGGAAGCATGTCCTCTGGAATGGTGGCCGAAGCATGAAGGGGCATATGAATGTTTAGCATATCTGGCACGTAAATACCTTGCAACGCCAGCTATGAAAGTGCCATGCAAATGCCTGTTCTCACTTTCAGGTGACATTGTAAATAAGAAGCAGTCAGCAATATCTCCAGTAAATGTAAAGAAACTTGTTTGTCTCAGCAATTGGCTGAACAAGAAGTAGGACTAAGTGGACTTGTAGGCTCTAAAGTTTTACATTGTTTTGTTTTTGAGTGCAGTTATGTAACAAAAAAAATCTACATTTGTAAGTTACACTTTCAGGACAAAGAGATTGCACTACAGTACTTGTATGAGATGAATTGAAAAAGTATTTCTTTTGTTTATCATTTTTACAGTGCAAATATTTGTAATCAAAAATAAATATAAAGTGAGCACTGTACACTTTGTATTCTGTGTTGTAATAGAAATCAATATATTTGAAAATGTAGAAAAACATCCAAAATATTTAATAAATTTCAATTGGTATTCTATTGTTTAACAGTGCGATTAATCATGATTAATTTTTTTGAGTTAATTACGTGAGTTAACTGCGATTAATCAACAGCCCTAATTTTAATTGAACCAGGAGGATCAGGCTCTACGTAGCAACTCTTTAAACGATAAATCAATAGAGCTGCACTAGAAGGTGGTGCTTTGTAAAGTAATCAGTAAAGCTGCAGACCTTAGTGGTGCTGTGTCAGATGATAGCACAACACACAGCACACTGGACATTTCGTATTCAATTCTTCCTTAGAAGCAGAATGCAAAGTTTAGAAGACAAGTAATGTCATTTGTGCTATTAGTAGATTCATACATTTGATCATATGTGTTAAACAGGCATTAGTAAGTAAAGCAAGTATTTCGATACGTTTTAAAATAAAGAAGTAAAGGACTCTTAATTCAAAATGTAATGTTGGCTTGCAAGTATTGGCCAGCTAGTCTTTCCTCCCTCCACCCTCCCACCCCCCACGCCGTCCCTTTCCGTCCCACCTCCCATCAGCATTGGTATCCAGCAGAGGAATAGCAGCGATACACCAAGCCCACAGTACTCTTCCCACAGCAGCAGGATTTTCATCCTGTTCCGTTTGGTGGCAGCCAATAAAGCACATAGTGCCCTGGAGAGGAAAGGACTCTATTCAGCAACAGAAGTATGGCAGCGCACCTTCCCTGTGCCTGCAGTGGCCATGCCTTCATCAGAGCAAATATTCCTAGAACTTTTATTTCTCTGTTATCTGATATGGATTTAGGGGTAGGTGGGGGGAGGAGGAGGCCAAAGAATTTGGACAAATCTCTTATCTATGTTCTAGGGCAGGGGAGGGCACACTGCGGCCCATGGGCTGGATCTGGCCCATCAGGGCTTTCAATCCGGCCCACGGGATTGACAGCCCCGTGGCGCAGTGAAGCTAAGGCAGGCTCCCTGCCTGCCCTGGCCTCACATCACTCCCGGAAGCGGCCGGCACCACGTCCCTGCGGCCTCTGGGGAGAGGGGGCGCAAAGGGCTCTGTGCACTGCCCTCGCCTGCAGGCACCACACCCTGCAGCTCCCATTGGCTGGGAAAGGGGAACTGCGGCCAATGGGAGCTTCAGGGGTGGTACCCGCAGGCGAGGGCAGTGCACAGCGGAGCTGCCTGCCCCACCCGACCCCCAGGAGCCACTGCCGGACATGCTGGTCACTTCTTGGAGTGGCACGGGGCCAGGGCAGGTAGGGAGCCTGCCTTAGCCCCTCTGCATGCTGCTGCAACCCCGGAGCTACTGAAGGTAAGTGGCACTGGGCCGGAGCCCGCATCCCAAACCCTTCCTGCAAGAGTATAGGATGGCCTTTAGTCTCCTGGCATATGAGCAGCCACAGAGCTGTCAGAGCCAGTCTCTGTGCCTCCCTCTCTGCAGCACTCAGTGCTGGGGGTGGGGTGTAGTCAGCCTGGGCAGGAATGGCAATCCCTAGCTGGCAAAAAAATCCTTTGTATTTGTGGATGAGCAGAGGATGAGGGAACCATAATTGGTTCCTTGATAGTCCCCCTGACTCCCCTGAGCATCTGGGCACAGCAGAATTTGGGCCATAACTGGTGTCTAGCCAATGTATTTAGTATCCTACAAATCTACAAGGAAGTGAATTTGTCACACCCATAATTTATTTCAACTTGAGGTTGAAAAGAATGATGCTGAACTTTAAAGAACATTGTCGTCATAGTGATGATGAACAATGCAGATGCCCATGAACATTTTTTAAATTAGAAAACTAGAATTATATATTTGTTATTTACTGACTGATTCCTACAGGCAACAAATACTCTGATGGTAAAGCAATCACCACTAGTCTTATTTATAGTATTGTAAATAAAAATCCTTTCATTTTCAGAGTTTGTATTCTTTATGATCTGTGACATGCATTAACTGTCTGTATACCCAACCCTTATGCTGGTTGATATTCAGTACAGAAAAGAGTTTTTCAGAAAGATGATACCACTACCCACTCAAAAAATCCCCAGTTCCCTCAGTGTTTAGATACAAAATTGAAAGGCATCTTACAAATAGCTATGATAGATGAATTCTTCTAGTTGTTCTAGCTAATTGCACCAAACACACTAAGGCTTTTAAGAAGGAAACTATAGTGTTGATTTTATTCCATTTTTATGTAGAACTATTGTGAGAGAAATAATAAAAAAAACTGTTAATTTATGAGGTCTGGAGAGAATGTTATGGGAGCTGTCATGATGAAAAAGCATAAGAATTGAGATAAATTATTAAATAAAATGGGATGACTTTTTTGGTTCAAAAAGTTCTTATTTTTATGACAAGACAAATGTAACTAAATTATTAATACAGAAGAGGCATATTTCCACAATGGAAGAAAATAAAAAATAAGTACAATAATACAATGGAATAACACAACTATTTCAATGCCCTAATTAAGAGTGTGAGTTATATGACCAGAGAGATATTGAGAACGACATCAGGGGATACATAATCATTTTTACATTGTGGAAATGTAAGAGGCAAATGAAATTTGATGTAAGTAAAATACAATATGAGACTATAAAAATATGTAAGTGTCATTTACATGCTCCAGGAAATATTTATTGATTTGTCAAATTGTGAGATATGAAAGGCCATTCTTCCTCAAAGAAAGAAATCTGCTCCATTTGTTATCAGCTGTTTTTTCCCTAATACATGACAATAACAGCCACAATGACTAATTACTATTACATCTTTCCAGTTAGTAATAATCACTTTTAATGCCAGAAAACTATAATAGGTTATCTTTCTAAAAGCATGACTCATTTCTGCAGAAAGAACTAACTTTTCAGGATTATTATTTGCAGATCTCAAGCTGATTATCAGATTGCGACTTCTTTATTGAAATTCCAAATTGGTAACCAGAATCTGAAACTCAAATGTCAATGAAAAGTGCTAGTTATTTACATTGACAGGAGACTCTCGTTTCTCTTTGTCTTTTTCTATACATTAATAGCACAAGGGATTTCTGAAGCATGAAGACTATATAAGTGGAGGATTTATTTTTTGATTTTGAGGCTCTTGTAAAATGTTACTAAACATAATTCTGGTCTGAGAACTTAAGATCCACAAAGCTCTTTGCCAAATTTTCTGTCATGGCCTGCTATGGTCCAAGGCTGAGGCCAGGGTGCCAGTGGGTGTGCTTGATGAGCAGTGGTCAGGGAGCAGTGGTATCACCAAGAGTTTGGTGAGACACTGTTGTTCGAAGAGTGAACCAGGTTACACAGTCCAAGGTGCAGACAAGTTCAGCATCTGGGTGTCATTCCGGGGGGGCCGACGGGGGAAGGCAATGGATGAGCAAGCAAAGGGACAGGCTTGGCAGGATGGGGTTCAGAAAGGTCGGAAGATTGGCTTGGAGGAGCAGGAGTTTGGTCCCAGGGCTGTCTGGACTGCAACTGACCTATGAAACTAGATGCTCAGACAAGGGGTGAGACAGGAATAGGAAGTTCTATACTAAGAGGTGTCCAATTAGCAGTCTGCTGCTAGTCAGCTGATCCTGCTGAGTCAACAGGTGTAGCTCCTGCTTCGGGGGTATCAGCTGGAGTTTCCTGGTCTGACTTTGCATTGTGGTGGTGCAAGGGATAAGGCTCTTGTGTGGCACCCCCACAAGCTTGTGTTTGAGATTTGCTGTACCTGAGCCAAGCTTCAAAAGTGCTCAGTATACTCAACTGGGGCCAGATTACCCTTCGGACTCTTTGGAAAATCTGGCCAGTTATTTAGATAGCTAAATGGGAGCTGTTGGATGCTGAGCTGTTTCAAAAATCTGGTGGTATCTGCTTCATCCATCAACCATTTATTGTAACAGTCATGACAATTACTGTTATAGCTGATGGCAAAATGCAGCTTCTGTTATAGCACCTTCTCACCTCATTTCAGTTGTTCATAACTTTGGCAAATTAATTTCTTCTCGGCTGTAATGTTCCAAGCATACTCACAGCCCAGTAGCATTTTCTTTTGGAATGATTCAGCAAATTCTGTTATACAATTTTGAGCTCTGCATTGTAGCAGAAGCAGCAGTGAACCCTATATTTAGGTTGCTTAACACTTTCCATTATAAAAATCCTTGCAACATTTTAAAAGAATTTCAATTCCTCCAGGGTTTGCTACAGGACCTTGACATTTGGCATGGGGCTGTCCTAAGATCAGGGAGGTGCCTTATGTTGGCCTCATGAAAATTCATTCAGATGTTGGTGTGATGGGTTGGGTCACAGAAACCCCCTTTGGGACTGCCACCTGATGTGCTGAGACTACCTCTGAGCCTGTTTTCCCTGCCAGCTTAGGACTTCAGTGCCCTGCCTGGTTTGAGCCAGACACGCTAGCCTGCTACAAACACAGACCCAGGTCTGAACTACGTCCCCCAAAAGCTGCAGGCTTAACTGAAAACAGCTTAAGAAGTGCTCCTGTCTCCAGTACTCACATACCCAACTCCCAATGGGGTCCAAACTCCAAATAAGTCCGTTTTACCCCGTATAAAGCTTATACAGGGTAAACTCATAAATTGTTCACCTTCTATAACACTGATAGAGAGATATGCACAGCTGTTTGCCCCCCCCCCCAGGTATTAATACATACTCTGGGTTAATCAATAGGTAAAAAGTGATTTTATTAAATACAAAAAGTAGGATTTAAGTGGTTTCAAGTAATAACAGACAGAACAAAGTGAATTACCAAGCAAAATAAAATAAAACACTCAAGTCTAAACCTAATACAATAAGAAAGCTAAATACAGATAAAATCTCACCCTCAGAGATGTTTCAATAAGCTTCTCTCACAAACTGGACGCCTTCCTAATCTGGGCACAATCCTTTCCCCTGGTACAGTTCTTGTTCCAGCTCAGGTGGTAGCTAGGGGATTTCTCATGACTACAGTCCCCTTTGTTCTGTTCCAACCCCTTATATATCTTTTGCGCAAGGCGGGAATCCTTTGTCCCTCTCTGGGTTCCCACCCCTCCTTCTAAATGAAAAAGCACCAGGTTAAAGATGAATTCCAGTTAAGGTGACATGATCAATGTCACCGTAAGACTTCATTACCCACTTGCCAGCACACGTATACAGGAAGACTTACAAGTAAATAGAGCCACCTAAAGTCAATTGTCTTAGTTGATGGGAGCCATCAAGATTCCAAACCACCATTGATGGCCCAGAATTTGCATAATTACAATAGAACCTCAGAGTTATATTTCATATTTCTAGTTTCAGATACAAGGTGATACATTTATACAAATAGGATGACCACACTCAGTAGATTATAAGCTTTGTAATGATACCTTACAAGAGATCTTTTTCATGAAGCATATTCCAGTTACATTATATTCACACTCATTAGCATATTTTCATAAAATCATATAGAGTGCAACATCACAGTTGGCAAGTTATCAGCTTTCAGAAACTGCCATTTCCCATTTATGGTTTATGTGGTACAGGTTGGTTTTGCCAGCATGTTAGAAACCCTTAACATTCCATAGCACTACACATGCAAAGCCCCAACATTTCACAATGAGTTCAAACTCCAGATGGGACACAGACAAAATGGACTATTGTCTTCCTCCTTCTCCTGCTTTCTGGGATGAAAATACATGTAGGCCTATCGGGAATGTGCACTGCCTTGGAAACCAGGAGATGAGATTTAGACTCACTTCTTCTACTGACTGGTACTAATAATTCTGTACCTCTCACAACCCTTATTATTAAACAAGTCTCATGCCCCACAGAGAAGTTACACAAGAAGAGAAGAGGACCCACCTATGGCAGACCCAAAGCTCATCTACTTAGCCATGTTGCCTCTCAGAAAGAAGCTGCCATGTATTCATCTATACTCTCTGTAAGATGAGGCTATTCATGCAGAGAAAGCCTTAGTTTCACTGTGTTATGTGTCTTTCTCTATTGGCTGGTTCACATAGGATAACAACCTTATCTTGCTGCTAGCTAAGGTTATTCATCCTTTAGTTTAAGTAGGAGAAGTCCATACGGCAGTACTGAAATACTGTGAGGTCTAGAGGGCCTACAGAGCTGCTAAGCACCAGACAGCTCCATACTGCCACCCAGCAGCAGCTGTAAGTAGTTTGTGCCCCACTACCCAGAAACCCCTGGGGACACAGACCATGGGCCATCCCACCTCAAGGGGTCTGACAGGAAGCAGCCTCATGGCTCCTGATTGGCTCCCTGCCCTGTGTAAACCCAAGGGGTGGTCCAGGAAGTGTCCAGACAACAGTGTGGGTCTCTTGTAGCTGCCATGACCATTCCTGCTCTTGAATGCCTGGTTTTGAACTCAGCTTGGTTTGGACTTTGCCTCCTGACTTGGACTCTGATGTTTGGTATCAAACCTGGCCTGGAACCTGACTACAAACTCATCTGCTACTCCCAGCCTCAAGTTTGACCCTGCTCTGACCCTTGGTTCAGATTGCCTCTTGTCAGGATCTGGATAAATATGGGGTGATTGGGTTGATGGCATACATTGAAGTTTGGGTATTCCTTTAAATATAAAACTTAGGCAGGTACTTGCAATAACACATTACAGATTATTGAGAGCATTAGGGTTGCAAAATTGAGCATTTGGAAGTTAGGAAATGCCAGCTTTAAGGCTGCCCAGGCAACATTATAGCCCTTTGTTTGTAAGCAGTATGATACAGTCTCTAATTTCAACACACTATTTTGAATGCAGGACTCCAGCTACATTCAAAGCACAGACTGGGTTGTGCTTAGCAAAGGAATCGAGGTTATGCAGTGAATGAAGTGGCTGTCTGTAGGACCCCTGCCACATTCATTCTAGAAGTTGAAAACATGTACAGAATGAGGACAGAAACTGCCAGAAGAGTAAGGATGGTCCTATGGTTAAGACCGTTGAATGCTACCTAAAATAATTGAGTTTTATCCCTACTTCTGTCCCACTCAGAGTTCCTGTGTGACACTGGGCAAACCATTTAGCCCCAAATTTCCATAGGTGTCTACTAAGGGTTTGTCTAGATTAGGTAAAAAAGTCAAAGTTAGGTTGGGGTTAGTGAGAATGTGTTAGCTGACCTCAAACTTGTCCGTAAAACAGATATAGGTTAATACATTTTATCTCAATTTAGCTGGTTACGTTTGACTGTGGCTCCCCCCAGTGTCCTAATAATGGTTTACTCCTGAGGGCATTCTGTGCCAAAAAAATAAAAATTCTGCGCCAAAAAAATAAAAATTCTGCATACAATATATTAAAATTCTGCAAATTTTATTTGTCAAATAAATGTGGAGGCTCTAGCATGGCACTGGGGAGCTCAGGCCATTGGCTACACAGAGATGGGAGATCACTGCAGCTCTGCCCCCCCCAGGACACAGACTCAGCGGTGAGGCTGCACCCAACCCTGACATAGTGCAAGGACCAGGCCTGCCCCAGAAACACACTAGGACCCTGCCCCTCCATGCTAGGCTCACCAGGTGTGGGCAGGCAGGCTCAGCAAGGGAAGATCCACGTGTGAAGGGTCTTAGTGTTGGGGGATCCAGGTGTGGGTTGAGAGGGTTCTGTGTGGGGCAATCTGGGTGCAGGCGGCTTAGTGGGGGATCCGGATGCAGGGGTGATCTGGATATACAGAGGCTTGTTGAGGGGTTCTGGGTACAATGGTAATGGGACTCTGTGGGGGGCCAGGTGAAGGTGGTTGGGGCTCAGTGCAGGGGGGTCTGGATGTGGTGGGATCAATGGGTGGGGGTCCAGATGCTGGGGTAGTGAGCTCAGTGGGGTGGGGATCCATCCATGTGAAGCTGGTTGGGGCCCGGTAGGGTGGGGATCTGGGTGCAGGTAGCTCGTCAGGGTGGTCCTGGTGCAGGGGGAGTGAGGCTCATCAGGGAGGGTTCTGGATGCAGAGGGGTGAAACTCAGTGGGAGGGTCTGGATCTGAGGGGGTCTGGATGCACGGGGTTTGGGTGGATGGGGGAGCAGCTCTCTGTACAGTGATCCCTCCCCCTGCAGCTGAGCAGCGATGGGTGCAGGAAGCGCAGGGGGTGAGGGAGTTTACAGAGCTTCCTACAGCTGAGGGAGAAATCTGGGGGTGGGTCTGACATGGCCCCGGATGCCATGGGGGAAGAGGAAGCCCAGCCAAGACTAGCAGCTGAGCCCAGCTCAGGGTAGGAGCCACCAGCCGGGTCTTCCCCAGTCCCTTCCCCAGCCCCACAGTGATTTATCTTTCTGCCAGCTGCCCTGGGCACCCAAAACATACTGCTTGGGAGGGTCGCATGACCACTCTTGTGGCTTCCCTTTGTTTCCCCATTAGAAAGTAATTTTTCTGCAGGGAAACAAAGAAATCTGTGGGGGACATAAATTCTGCACATGCACGGTGGCGCAGAATTCCCCTAGGAGTAATGGTTAGGCTGGTGCTGGTGCAGGATGCACAGGCTTTTTATAATCTTCTCAGCAGTTCATGTGAATTGATTCCTTTAAAAATTGGAACTTAAATCCTATTGAGGAAAACAGAAAGCAGCATAAACTCTGGCAACTCAAGTGTAATTAGGCAGGCCAAAAACGAACTGGAAGAGCAACTAGCAAAAGACTCAAAAAACTAACAGCAACATTTATTTTAAGTACATCAGAAGCAGGAATCCTGCTACACAATCAGTGGGGCCACTGAACAATCAAGATGCTAATGAAGCACTCAAGCAAGATAAAACCATTGCAGAGAAACTAAATGAATTCTTTTGCATCAGCCTTCACTGCAGAGGATGTGAGGGAGATTCCCACACCTGAGCCATTCTTTTTAGGTGACAAATCTGAGGAACTGTCGCAGATTGAGGTACAGTAACTCCTCACTTAACGTTGTAGTTATGTTCCTGAAAAATGCGACGTTAAGCGAAACAATGTTAAGCGAATCCAATTTCCCCATAAGAATTAATGTAAATGAGGGGGTTAGGTTCCAGGGAATTTTTTTTCACCAGGCAAAAGACTATATTATATATATACACACACAGACACAGTATAAGTTTTAAACCCCCATATTAATACTGGTACACAGTGATGATGATTGTGAAGCTTGGTTGAGGTGGAGGAGTCAGAGGGTGGGCTATTTCCCAGGGAATGCCTTGCTGCTAAATGATGAACTAGCAATTGGCTGAGCCCTCAAGGGTTAACTCTCACACTCTACAAGGCAGCAGGAATGGAGGGAGGGGAGACAGCATCGCAGACAGAGCCAGAGACACACACCGTGTGTGTGAGAGAGAAAGCTGCGCATTTCCCCTTTAAGTACACTGCCTTGTTAATTAGATCAGCTTGCTGAGACCTCAGCTGCTGCCAGCAAGCTCCCTCATCCTGAGCCCTGTTGTGTGTCCCCCCCACCGCTCTATGGAAGATGGGGTAAGCGCCCTTTAAGTACAGGGGGGAGGGGGACACCCTGACAGCCCCCCTCTTCCTCCCCCCCCCCCCCCCCCCCCCCCCCCCCCCCCCGCACAGCAAGCAGGAGTCTCGGGGAGCAGCTCCAAGGCAGAGGGCAGGAGCAGCACATGGAAGTGGGGAGAGGGATAGCTGCAATTGCTAGCCTGCTGGGCAGCTGCTTCACAGGGAACTTAGGGGAGCAGGGAGCTGATGGGGGAGCTGATAGGGGGGCTGCCGGTCCACCCTGGTTCCAAGCCCCCACCAGCTAGCTCCACCGGGCTGCTCTTCCTGCAAGCAGTGGACAAAGCAGACGGCTGCCAAACGATGTTAGAAGGGAGCATTGCACAACTTTAAACGAGCATGTTCCCTAATTGATCAGCAATGTAACAATGAAACAATGTTAACCAGGATGACTTTAAGTGAGGAATTACTGTATCATTAGAGGAGGTTGTGGAACAAATTGATAAATTAAACAGTACTGTCACCTGGACCAGATGGTCTTCACCCAAGAGTTGTGAAGGTATTCAAATGTGAAATTTCAGAACTGCTAACTGTGGTATGTAACCTATCATTTAAATCAGCTTCTGTACCAGATCATCAAAGATAGGTAATACAATGCCAATTTTTAAAAAAGACTCCAGAGGCGATCCTGGCAATTCAGTACCAGGCAAATTGGTTGAAACTATAGTAAAGAACAGAATTATCAGACACATAAATGAACATGATTTGTTGACAAAGAGTCAACATGGCTTTTGTAAAGGGAAATCATGCCTTCCCAATCTATTAGAATTCTTTGACGGAGTCAACAAACATGTGGACAAGGGTGATCCAGTGGATGTAGTGTACCTGGACTTACTGAAAGCCTTTGACAAGGTCCCTCACCAAAGGCTCGTAAGCAAAGTAAGCAGCAGTGGAATAAGATGGAAGGTCCTCTCATGCATCAGTAACTGGTTAAAAGACCTGAAACAAAGGGTAGTAATAAATGGTCAGTTTTCAGAAAGGAGAGAGGTAAATAGTGGTATCCCCCAGGGGTCTGTATTGGGACTAGTGCTGTTCAACATGTTCATTAGTGATCTGGAAAAAGGGGTAAACAGTGAGGTGGCAAAATTTGCAGATGATACAAAATTACTCAAGATAGTTAAGTCCCAGGCAGACTGCGAATGGTTACAAAGGGATCTCACTAAATTAGGTGACTGAGCAACAAAATGGCAGATGAAATTCAATGTTGATAAATGCAAAGTAATGCACACTGGAAAGCATAATCCCAACTATACATACAAAATGAGAGGGTCTAAATTAGCTGTTACCATTCAAGAAAGAGATCTTGGAGTCATTGTGGATAGTTCTCTGAAAATGTCCGCTCAATGTGCAGCGGCAGTCAAAAAAGCTAACACTGCATGCAGATCTGGTTGCCACATCTCAAAAAAGATATATTAGAACTGGAAAAGGTACAGAGAAGGCCAAAAATAAAAATGATTAGGGGTATGGAACAGCTTCTGTATGAGGAGAGATTAATAAGATTGGGGGCTTGTCAATTAGGTTGACTGAAGTTAGGTCAACCTATGGGCACCCCAGCAATTAAATCAGCTGTTGGTGTCCACACTACCCTCCTTCTGCCAGTGGTGCGAATCCTCATGAGGACTGCTTGCACTGACTGAAATGCAATATTATGGGGCACTGACAGCCATGTGGGTCTCACAGCTGGAGCCCCCCAGCCCTAAACTGACAGCTGGAGACAAAATGTGAAATAATAGCTCAGGCTGTCAGCCCTGGGGCGAGGGGGGGGTTGAGGGGGAGGGGGAGGGGGAGGGGCCCAGCTGTGAGCCCCATGTGGAGCTGACAGCCAACAGGAGATGTAAGTAATGCAATGACTACACAGACACCGTGTCACCCTAACCACGGCCGGCTCCAGGTTTTTTGCCACCCCAAGCAAAAAAATAAAAATAAATAAAACCGGAGTGCCACCCCTTGAAAAGAGCCGCCCCCGAAGGGCCGGAATGCCGCCTAGAGCCGGCCCTGGCCCTAACTTCATTGACCTAAGCACTACGCCTCTTACGGATGTAGACTTATGAAGTCGATGTAGTGGGCAACTTACATCGGCAGGAGCACCATTGTAGTGTGGACACTTACAGAGTTAGGTTTACATCCTTACATCGATCTAACTCTGTAGTACAGACCAGGCCTGGGACTTTTCAGCTTGGAAAAGAGATGACTAACAGGCAGGAGCGCTGCCAGCTTTTTTGGCGCCCTAGGCAGCGGAAGGTCCCGCCCCCGAAATGCCGCCCCCGACAGCGGCGGCGGAAGGGCCCGCCCCCAAAATTCCACTGACGACCGGGGCGCCGGTGCCCCCCAAATAGTAGCGTCCTAGGCGACCGCCTAGGTCGCCTAATGGGTTGCGCCGGCCCTGCTAACAGGGGATATGATAGAGGTCTATAAAATCTTGACTGGTGTGAAGAAAGTGCATAAGGAAGTTTTATTTACTCCTTCACATAACACAAAAACTAGGGGTCACCCAAAGAAATTAATAGGCAGCAGGTTTAAAACAAACAAAAGGAAGTACTTCTTCAGACAATGCACAGTCAGCCTGTGGAACTCTTTGCCAGGGGATGTCATGAAGGCCAAAACTATAACAGCGTTAAAAAAAGAACTAGATAAGTTCATGGAGGATAGGTCCATCAATGACTATTAGCCAGTATGGTAAGGGATGCAACACCATGCTCTGATTGTCCCTAGCCTCTATTTGCTAGAAGCTGGGAGTGGACAACAGTGGATGGATCACTCAATGATTGCCTAGTCTGTTCATTCCCTCTGAAGCACCTGGCATTGGCCACTGTTGGAAGATAGGATACTGGGCTAGATGGACCATTGGACTGACCCGGTATGGCTGTTCTTATGTTCTTATCATTTGGGCATAGTGCTCTGGATAAGGGGTAGTGTGTGGTGAAAATGATGGTGTTCAAGGGGAAGCAAAGATTTAAAAAGTTGCAGTAGATTATGAACTCATGACATCATGCTCCTCAGCTGGTGTTGGCTGGCTGGTCTTCTGGGGATACTGGAGTCTTCAGTATATACTATATCTACCCCGAAAGTATACACTGCAGCATACTAAATGCATTTCAAATGTCCTGTACAAAAGTACTGTAGATGTTACGTTTAAAACACTTTAAGCAGCAAAGATAAAAATAGAATTTAAAAGCCCCTGTATTGCACCCACTTGCTACATTTAATTCAGTTTATTGAATAAACATTGAATGTGAGATGTTTCAATGTATGGTACTATAAAACAGATTGCATCTTATCATCAGTACAAATTCATTTTAAAACATATTTTTTAGAAAGAGGAAATAATATTGTACCTGGATTATTACAGATTTTGAACTTCACGTGTGTTAGCATAAAATCAGTGGTAACTGTACTGGTATGGTATTAGCACAGAAACACTGAGGAATAAGTAGTTGAATATTATAAAATGCTTCATATGATTCTAGAGCTGTGCAAAGCTGAAAAGGAACTTTATGCCTGCCTAGCAATAGCAGTTTCACTTTCCTGTGTCCCTTTATATCTTCCTCAGAAACTTCATTGTTTGCAGATTGAAATGCAGATCACAGTTCAGAATCAGTTCTCTCCCCTTTAGTAGCCATCCTATTGTCAGTCTCCACATAGTAGTCAAAATTCTGTCATGCCATTCCAGGAAGAACATGAACATCTAAATCAGTGTCAACAACAGTCCACTGCATATTGTACTACCAAGCAGAGAAAGTGCTTTGGTAAAACCTGCCCTTTTATAGCAATTTGTAATGGTTGTGGCTGTGATGCAGTTCTAATTCTTTTGTAAATGGCAGGAGTCTAGCAAGTAGCAGCTCTTTCATCATTGCATGCACCAATAGTGTGCATTACCTGATAAAGAACGAGCGATCTGATAAAGAACAGTATGACTCTTGAAGTTAGCTATGTCCACTGTCAGTATCAGGTCTGGTGGAGGTGGAGGTGGGGGAATTGGTAAATTAAAAATCTGCATCTGTAGGCGCTATGCAATAGTCATACAATACAAGCATTTTTCTCTATATAAGGTATGCTTAAGCTTGACAGAATTCAATTTTATATATATAATTTTGATAGATTATATTGATGTTTACTTTTAAGCATTTTTTTTATTTTTAATCTATTTAAATTTTCACTGTTGTTCAAAATTATGGGAAGGTGTCCGACAGCAATTATTTAATGACAGCAGACTTTGAGATACAAAAAATTAAAGCAATATAACCATTATATATAAACTCTCTCTCTCACTCTCTCTCTCTCTCCATATATATATATATATATTAAAGTTATATAACCAGTTGTCAACATCACATCAAAATATTCAAAGTGAATATCCTTAAATTAACTCTAAGTTCTCAAGCAGCATTTTTTTTACTTTGCCTATCTGTAAAGTTTGATTATCGATAGAAATTTTTTTTATCTGTTTGTGTGTGTTTGGTGAA
Source organism: Platysternon megacephalum (assembly GCA_003942145.1). Classification (NCBI taxonomy): domain Eukaryota; kingdom Metazoa; phylum Chordata; order Testudines; family Platysternidae; genus Platysternon; species Platysternon megacephalum. The sequence goes on from QXTE01000083.1 coordinate 5,270,294, forward strand.
ATTGATGTTTACTGACATTTGCCAATAAAAATATTACCGTTCCAAGCCTAGGTATACTGTATCTTAGCTAATTGTTTTAGCTAGTTCTTCTATATTTTCCTAGTCATCTATGCATTTTTGTCAGTATCATATGGCCCTGACAATGGTTCTACAGTTTTAAATTATATTTAATTTATATTTTACCCCAACAAAACAGATGATCCATTTTGTCACTGCAATCCATATTTTCTACCAACAGCAACATTACTCTGCTTTTGTTCCAAAAACATCTTGACACTCAAGAGTGGCTATCCCTTGCAGAACTGTATGAGACAGTATTGAAGATGACTTTTGGTCCATGGTCTCCCTTAAGATCAGAGAAATCTTCCATTATTACCCACTGTTCAACCACTAATTCATCTGTGACTTGTTTTTCATCATGTTGTCACTTGAATTGTGTTGAATATTGATCGTTCCATCATTCTAGTCATCTATTTGATGCATTAAAATATAAAAGTCCTCATTCACATTCCAGTTTGTTTTCTCTCTTGATCAACAGAGATCCTGCTGGAAGGCATTCATAGATTCCAAGGCCAGAAGGGATTACTGTGATCATCTAGCCTGATCTCCTGTAGAACACCAGCCATAGAACTTCCCCAAAGCAATTCCTAGAACATATTGTATAGAAAAAATTCAATCTTGATTTTAAAATTGTCAGTGACAGAGAATCACGACGCTAGGTAAATTGCTCCAATGGTTAATTATTCTCATTGTTAAAAATGTATGCCTTATATCCAATCTGAATTTGTCTAGCTTCAGTTTCCAGCCATTGGATCATGTTGTACCTTTCTCGGCTAGATTGAGGAGCCTATTATTAAATATTTGTTCCCCATGTAGGTACTTATACATGATGATCAAATCACCCCTTAACCTTCTCTTTGTTAAACTAAACAGATTGAACTTCTTGAGTGTAACACTATGAGGCAGGTTTTCTAATATTTTAATCATTCTCATGGCTCTTCTCTGAACCCTCTCCAATTTATAAATATCCTTGAATTATGGATACCAGAACTGGACATAGTATTCCAGCAGCAGTCACACCAGTGCCAAATAAAAAGGTAAAATAACCCCTCTAATCCTACTCCAGATTCCCCAGTTTATGCAGCCAAGTCATTAGTTCTTTTGGCTACAAAGTTGCAATGGGAACTCATGTTCAGCTGATTATCTACCATGACATTCAAATCCTTTTCAGAGTCACTGCTTCCCAGGATAGTCCTCCATCCTACAAGTATGGTCTACATTCTTTGTTCCTAGATGTATACATTTACATTGGCCATATTAAAATGCATATTGTTTTCTTGTGCCCAGCTTACCAAGCAACCTAAATCATTCTGAATCAGTGTCCTGTCCTCTTCGCTCTTTACTACTTCCCCAATTTTTGTGTCATCTGCAAACTTTATCAATGATGATTTTATGTTTTCTTCCAGGTCATTAATAAAAATTTAAAATGCACACCTTATTTCCAATAACCTTACAGAAGTCTCATCAACCAAACTTGTAATCTCATAAGAAAAAGATATCAAGTTAGTTTGACAGGATCTATTTTCCATACACCAATGTTGATGGGCATTAATTATATTATTAATTAACTATATTACCTTCCTAAAATTTCTAGACACTATTAATGACTGCTTATTCAAACCCACAAGGGAAGAGCCAATTCTTGATTTAGTCCTAAGTGGCACACAGGATCTGGTCCAAGAGGTGAATATTGCTGATCCGCTCCATAATAGTGACCATAATGTAATTAAATTTAACATCTTTGGTAGGGGGGAAATACCAAAGAAACCCATCACACTAGCATTTAACTTCAAAAAGATGAACTACACAAAAATGATAAAGTTCGTCAAATGGAAATTGAAAGGAATAGTCACATTGTTGAAATGCCTACAAATGCTTACAAATGCACGGAAACTTTTTAAAAACACTATAATAGAGGATCAGACTAAATATCTACCCCAAATAAGAAAAAAAAAACCAGTAAGAGGACCCAAAATTGCCACTATGGCTAAACAATCCAGTAAAAGAGGCAATTAGAGATAAAAAGTCATCCTTTAAAAATTGAAGGTCAAATCCTACTGAGGAAAATAGAAAGGAGCATAAACTCTGACAAGTCAAGTATAATTAGGCAGGCCAAAAAAGAATTTGAAGAGCAGCTAGAAAAAGACTCAAACTAATAGCAAAAAATGTGCTAAGTACATCAGGAGCAGGAAACCTCCCAAACAATCAGTGGGGCCACTGGATGATTGAGGTGCTAAACAAGCGCTCAAGGAAGACAAGGCCATTGTGGTAATGCTAAGGGCTTGGCTACACTTGCAAGTTACAGCGCAATAAAGCCGCCCACAGCGCTGTAACTCACTCCCCGTCCACACTGGCAAGACATGTACAGCGCTGTATCTCCGCGGATACAGCACTGCTTGTACTCCACTTCCCTGAGAGGAATAAAGAGTATTGCGCTGCCGCTGCTGCGATGCGGCGCCAGTGTGGCCACCCAATGCACTCTGATTGGCCTCCAGAAGTATTTGGCAGTATCCCACAATGCCTGTTCTAGCCACTCTGGTCATCAGTTCAAACTCTACTGCCCTGGCCTCAGGTGACCAACCGTCAGACCCACCCTTTATATTCCCCGGGAATTTTGAAAATCCCCTTCCTGTTTGCTCAGCCAGGCGTGGAGTGCTATCAGCAAATCTTTCCAGGAGACCATGTCTCCACGCGCCAAGCAAGCCCCAGCATGGAGCAATGGCGAGTTGCTGGACCTCATCAGTGTTTGGGGGGAGGAAGCTGTCCAGTCCCAGCTGCGCTCCAGCCGTAGGAATTATGATACCTTCGGGCAGATATCAAGGGCCATGATGGAAAGGGGCCATGACCGGGACGCACTGCAGTGCAGGATTAAAGTGAAGGAGCTGCGGAATGCCTACCGCAAAGCCCGTGAGGCAAACGGCCGCTCGGGTGCTCCCCCCACGACCTGCCAATTCTACAAAGAGCTGGATGCGATACTTGGGGGTGACCCCACCTCCATGCCGAGCACCACCATGGACACTTCAGAGTGGGGGGAGGAGGAGGAGGAGGAGGACGAGGAGGAAAGCGGGAGTGAGGGTGCTGGGGCGGGGGGAGACACCCCGGAATCCCTGGAGGCATGCAGCCAGGAGCTCTTCTCGAGCCAGGAGGAAGGTAGCCAGTCGCAGCAGCCGGTACTTGGTGGAGGACAAACAGAAGAGCGTGTTCCCAGTAAACGGCTTTTTTGGGGGGGAAGGAAGTTTTTCGGGAGAGGAGGGTTAGGGCTGCATGCATGCCTAGATGCGGAATATCGCATTGATGTGGTCTATCACATCGCGGTAATCGGCCTCGGTAATCTCTTTGAAAGTCTCATCCAGAATGTGGGCAATGCGCTTGCGCAGGTTTCCTGGAAGAGCCACCGTGGTCCTTGTCCCAGTCAGGCTAATGTGTCCACACCACTGTGCCGCGAGGGGCGGGGGGACCATTGCTGCACACAGGAAAGCTGCATATGGGCCAGGGCGGAAGCTGCATTGCAGTAGAAGACCCTCCCTTGCTTCCCAGGTCACCCTCAGCAGTGAGATATCTTCCAGGATGGACTCCTGTGGAAAATGTTGGGACAGTGTTCAGTGTAGGTGCCCCCTGCAGCTGTTGGCTCTCCCCAAGGCACAGAAACCCAGAGGACAGTACAGCCCAGAAACAATCAGTCCCCCTTACTCACCATTTTGGAGCTCCCGTGGGTTATGTCCGCTCTCTTTGGGACGGGAAAATTATGCTTTTGTGTAGACTGTGTGTGCCCTCCTTAAGTGCGGGGGAATCATTACTCTGTCTGGTATAAACAATGCTGCCTCTGTTAAGTGTTGCATTTTGCCTTTACAAATGCAACCTTGAGATCTCAGCCGTCCATGTTTTCACCGGCTCAGAGACTGCAAAGACTCTGGAAGAGACCGCGGAAAAGCAAAGAAGACATGCTGCACGAAGTGATGCATCAATCTCTTACAGAGAATCAAAAAGCGCAGGAGTGGAGGGAGAGTGAAAGCAGGACCCGCAAGGAAAACGCAGTGCACCGGAAGCAAAGCACGGATCGGCTGATAAGCATCATGGAGCGCCAAGTGGACTCTATCCATGCGCTCGTAGCCATGCAGGCGGAGCACTACCGCGCCCATCCCCCCCTGCAGCCCTTGTCCCAAAATTCTTTCCCTTGTGCCCCCATGTCACCTCCAACCCACTTTCCCCAACATCTGGGTTCTTACCACCACCAGCTGCCTCCAACACCTGTATCTTCACCAACCAGCCCTGAGAACTACGACCCTTACCCTCTGCACTCAACCCCCATCACCATGGAGTATAGCCATCCTGACGTGCAGCACTCATTGCACAGCACTCCAGACAGGACATACGCAAATCTGTGATTGTACCATTACCCACCCCACCCCCTTGCCCTTTCTGATTCCCAAACAGTTGTGTTTCTTTCAAAAAATGAATTTTCTTTTCAATAAATGGATATTTTGGTTTTGAAAACATTCTTTATTATTGCATAAAGTAAAATATACCTTAGCCCAGGAACCAGGCACTGCAAATCAGCGTAGCAAACACAGATTCCTACTAACATTGTAACCACAGGGCACCAGACATTACTGCTGGTTTTCAGCCTCAAATGGCTCCCTCAAGGCATCCCTAAACCTTGCAGCCCCGTGCTGGGCCCCTCTAATAGCCCTGCTCTCTGGCTGTGCAAATTCAGCCTCCAGGTGTTGAACATCAGAGGTCCATGCCTGACTGAATCTTTCACCCTTCCCTTCACAAATATTATGGAGGGTACAGCACGCGGCTATAACCACGGGGATGCTGTTTTCGGCCAAGTCCAGCTTCCCATACAGAGATCGCCAGCTGCCCTTTAAATGGCCAAAAGCACACTCCACAGTCATTCGGCACCGGCTCAGCCTGTAGTTGAACCATTCCTTGCTACTGTCAAGGCTCCCCGTGTAGGGTTTCATGAGCCACAGCATTAACGGGTAAGCGGGGTCTCCAAGGATCACAATGGGAATTTCGACTTCCCCTTCTGTGATCTTCTGCTCTGGGAAAAAAGTCCTAGCCTGCAGCTTCCTGAACAGGCCAGTGTTCCGAAAGATGCGTGCATCATGCACCTTTCCGGGCCAGCCTGTGTTAATGTCAATGAAATGCCCATGGTGATCCACAAGCGCCTGGAGAACCATAGAGAAATACCCCTTCCGATTAACGTACTCGGATCCTAGGTGAGGTGGTGCCAGAATAGGAATATGCGTCCCATCTATCGCCCCTCCACAGTTAGGGAAACCCATTTGTGCAAAGCCATCCACAATGTCCTTCGCGTTACCCGGAGTCACGGTTCTTCTGAGCAGGATGCGATTAATGGCCCTGCAAACTTGCATCAAAACGATTCCAATGGTCAACTTTCCCACTCCAAACTGGTTTGCGACTGATCAGTAGCTGTCTGGAGTTGCCAGCTTCCAGAGTGCAATAGCCACCCGCTTCTCCACCGGCAGGGCAGCTCTCAATCTCGTGTCCTTGCGCCGCAGGGTGGGGGCAAGCTCCTCACACAGTCCCATGAAAGTGGCTTTTCTCATCCGAAAGTTCTGCAGCCACTACTCATCATCCCAGACTTGCATGACGATGTGATCCCACCACTCAGTGCTTGTTTCCCGAGCCCAGAAGCGGCGTTCCACAGTGCTGAGCATGTCCGTGAATGCCACAAGCAATTTCGTGTCGTGCGCATTACGCGACTCGCTATCATCGTCGGACTCCTCACTGTCACTTTGGATCTTAAGGAATAGCTCGACTGCCAAACGTGACGTGCTGGCGAGACTCGTCAGCATACTCCTCAGCAGTTCGGGCTCCATTTCCCGCAGACCAAAACGGAACACACAGATCGTGCTGCACAGAAACCGTTGAAAGATGGCACCAAATGGCACCAAATGTGGATGGAAACACAGGGATTGCTGGGATGTGAAGTGATGCATCACGGGGTGTTGGGACAGGACCCAGAATGCCCCCCCCCCGCTCCCTTCCCACAAGCCACGGCGCCAGAATGGGAAGAGGTGCTCTGTGGGATAGCTATCCATAATGCACCGCTCACAATGCCGCTGCAAGTGCCGCAAATGTGGCCACGACAGTGCACTGTCAGCTGTCAGTGTGGACAGACTGCAGCGCTGTCCCTATTCAGCTGTATGAAGGCAGGTTTAACTCACAGCGCTGTACATCTGCAAGTGTAGCCAAGCCCTAAGTGAATTTTTGCACTGGTCTTCACTGCAGAGGTTTTGAGGGAGTTTTCCATGCCTGAGCCATTCTTTTTAGGTGACAAATCTGGGGAGCTATTCCAGATAGAGGTGTCAGTAGAGGAGGTTTTGGAAGAAATTGATAAATTAAACAGTAATATATCATCATGTTGAAATAATCTGCTCAATGTGCAACAGCAGTCAAAAAAGCTAACAGAATGTTAGGAATCATTAGGAAAGGGGTAGATAATATGACAGAAAATATCATCATGCCACTGTTTAAATCCATGGTGTGTCCACACCTTGAATACTGTGTGCAGATCTGATCCCCCCAGATCAAAAAAGATATATTAGAATTAGGGCTGTCAAGCTATTAAAAAAATTTAATCGCTTGATTAATCGTGCTGTTAAACAACAATAGAATACCATTTATTTAAATATTTATGAATGTTTTCTACATTTTCAAATATATTGATTTCAATTACAACACAGAATACAAAGTGTACAGTGCTCACTTTATATTTATTTTTTATTACAAGTATTTGCACTGTAAAAAAAACAACAGAAATAGTATTTTTCAATTCACCTAGTACAAGTACTGTAGTGCAATATTTTTATCAAGAAAGTTGAACTTACAAATGTAGAATTATGTACAAAAAAACTGCATTCAAAAATAAAACAATGTTAAATTTTAGAGCCTGCAAGTCCACTCAGTCCTACTTCTTGTTAAGCCAATCGCTCAGACAAACAAGTTTGTTTACATTTGTAGGAGATAATGCTGCCCGCTTCTTATTTACAATGTCACCTGAAAGCGAGAACAGACATTTGCATGGCACTCTTGTAGCCAGAATCGCAAGATATTTACGTGCCAGATGCACTAAAGATTCATATGTCCCTTCATGCTTCAACCACCATTCCAGGGGAATGCGTCCATGCTGATGACAGGTTCTGCTGGATAAGAATCCAAAGCAGTGAGGACTGACACATGTTCATTTTCATTATCTGTGTCAGATGCCATCAGCACAAGGTTGATATTCTTTTTTGGTGGTTCAGGTTGTGTAGTTTCTGCATTGGAGTGTTGCTTTTTTAAGACATCTGAAAGCATGGTCTATACCTTGTCCCTCTCAGATTTTGGAAGGCACTTCAGATTCTTAAACTTTGGATCGAGTGCTGTAGCTATCTTTAGAAATTTCACATTGGTACCTTCTTTACATTTTGTGAAATCTGCAGTGAAAGTGTTCTTAAAATGAACAACATGTGCTGGGTCATCATCCGAAACTGCTATAACATGAAATATATGGCAGAATGTGGGTAAAACAGAGCAGTAGACATACAATTCTCCCCCAAGGAGTTCAGTCACAAATTTAATTAATGCATTATTTTTTTTAACAAGCGTCTTCAGCATGGAAGCATGTCTTCTGGAATGATGGCCACAGCATGAAGGGGCATACGAATGTTTAGCATATCTGACATGTAAATATCTTGCAGTGCTGGCTACAAAAGTGACATGCAAATGCCTGTTCTCACTTTCAGGTGACATTGTAAATAAGAAGAGGGCAGATTATCTCCTGTAAATGTAAATAAACTTGTTTGTCTTAGCGATTGGCTGAACAAGAAGTAGAACTGAATGGACTTGTAGGCTCTGAAGTTTTACATTGTTTTGTTTTTGAGTGCAGTTATGTAACCAAAAAAATCGACATTTGTAAATTGCACTTTCACGACAAAGAGATTTCACTATAGTACTTGTATAAGGTGAATTGAAGAATACTATTTCTTTTATCATTTTTACAGTGCAAATATTTGTAATAAAAAATATTATACACTTTGATTTCACTTACAACACAGAATACAATATATATGAAAATGTAGAAAAACATCCAAAATATTTAATACATTTCAATTGGTATTCTATTGTTTCACAGTGCAATTAAAACTGCGATTAATTGCAATTAATTTTTTTAATCATGATTACTTTTTTTGAGTTAATCGCGTGAGTTAACTGCAATTAATCGACAGCCCTAATTAGAATTGGAAAAGGTACAGAGAAGGGCAACAAAAATGATTAGGGGTATGGAACAGCTTCTGTATGAGGAGAGAGTAAAAACACTGGGACTATTCAGCTTGGAAAATAAATGAGTAAGGGGGCGTATGATAGAGGTCTATAAAATCATGAATAGTGTGGAGAAAGTGAATACAGAAGTGTTATTTACCCCTTCACATAGCACAAGAACCAGGAGTCACCCAATGAAATTAATAGATAGCAATTTTAAGACAAACATAAGGAAGTACTTCTCCACACAAAGCATGGTCAACCAGTGGAACTCATTGCCAGGAGATGTTGTGAAGGCCAAAAGTATAAGTGGGTTCAAAGAAGAATTAGATAAGTTCATGGAGAATAGGTCCATCAGCAGTTATTAGCCAAGTTGGTCAGGGACATAATTGCATGCTCTGGGTGTTACTAAGCCTCTGATTACCAGAAGCTGGGACTGGGCAACAAGGGATGGATCACACAGTATGAGCTCTCAAAACTGGAGACTCTCATACAAAACCAACCTTCCACACAAACTTCCACGTGGCTGGACTTTACAAAAATGAGACAAGCCATTTACAACGCACACTTCACTTCTCTACAGAGGAAAAAGGACAGTAAACTATCTAAATTCCTACATGCCACCCACTTAGCCTGGCGGAAGAGTCTGTCCTATCTCGGGGACTCTCTTTCTGCCCCACCATCCCCATGAACATGATACAGTTCTGCGGTGATCTGGAAGCCTACTTCCGTCGTCTCCGACTCAAGGAATATTTTCAACACACCTCTGAACAGTGCACTGACCCACAGGAACCCTCGTACCAACACTACAAGAAGAAGAACTCTGCATGGACTCCTCCTGATGGTTGAAATGACAGACTGGACCTATACATAGAGTGCTTCCGCAGACGTGCACAGGCTGAAATTGTGAACAAACAGCATCACTTGCCCCATAACCTCAGCTATACAGAACGCAATGCCATCCACAGCCTCAGAAACAACTCTGACATTATAATCAAAAGGGCTGACAAAGGAAGTGCTGTAGTCATAATGAACAGGTTGGATTATGAACAGGAGGCTGCCAGGCAACTCTCCAACACCACATTCTACAGGCCACTATCCTCTGATCCCACTGAGGAATACCAAAAGAAACTACACCATCTGCTCAAGAAACTCCCGGCTACAGCACTGGAACAAATCTACACGGACACACCCCCAGAGCCCCGACCAGGGGTATTCTATCTGCTACCCAAGATCCATAAACCTGGAAACCCTGGACACCCCATCATCTCAGGCATCGGCACTCTTACAGCAGGATTATCTGGCTATTTGGACTCTCTCCTCAGACCCTACACTACCAGCACTCCCAGCTATCTTCAAGACACCACCGACTTCCTGAGGAAACTACAATGCATTGGTGATCTTCCTGAAAACACCATCCTGGCCACCATGGATGTAGAAGCGCTTTACACCAATATTCCACATGAGGATGGACTACAAGTTGTCAGGAACAGTATCCCTGATGAGGCCACAGCATGCCTGGTGGCGGAGCTTTGTGATTTTGTCCTCACCCACAACCATTTCAGATTTGGGGACAACTTATACCTTCAAGTCAGCGGCACTGCTATGGGTACCCGAATGGCCCCACAGTATGCCAACATTTTTATGGCTGACGTAGAACAATGCTTCCTCAGCTCTCGTCCCCTAGTGCCCCTCCTCTACTTGCACTACATTGATGACATCTTCATCATATGGACCCACGGAAAGGAGGCCCTTGAAGAATTCCACCTGGATTTCAACAATTTCCACCCCACCATCAACCTCAGCCTGCACCAGTCCACACAAGAGATCCACTTCCTGGACACTACGGTGCAAATAAATGATGGTCACATAAACACCACCCTATACCGGAAACCTACTGACCGCTATACTTACCTACATGCCTCCAGCTTCCATCCAGGACACATCACACGATCCATTGTCTACAGCCAAGCCCTAAGATATAACCGAATTTGCTCCAATCCCTCAGACAGACACAAACACCTACAAGATCTTTATCAAGCATTCTTAAAACTACAATAACCACCTCGGGAAGTGAGGAAACAGATTGACAGAGCGAGACAGGTACCCAGAAGTCACCTACTACAGGACAGGCCCAACAAGGAAAATAACAGAACACGACTGGCCATCACGTACAGTCCCCAGCTAAAACCTCTCCAGCGCATTATCAACGATCTACAACCTATCTTGGAAAATGATCCCTCACTCTCACAGACCTTGGGAGGCAGGCCAGTCCTCGCTTACAGACAACCCCCCAACCTGAAGCAAATACTCACCAGCAACCACACACCACACCACAGAAACACCAACCCAGGAACCAATCCCTGTAGCAAACCTCATTGCCTACTCTGTCCCCATATCTACTCTAGCGACACCATCAGAGGACCCAACCATGTCAGCCACACCATCAAGGGCTCATTCACCTGCACGTCTACTAATGTTATATATGCCATCATGTGCCAGCAATGCCCCTCTGCCATGTACATTGGCCAAACCGGACAGTCCCTACATAAAAGAATACATGGACACAAATCGGACATCAGGAATGGTAACATACAAAAGCCAGTAGGTGAACACTTCAACCTCCCTGGACATTCTATAACAGATTTAAAAGTAATTATTCTTTAACAAAAAAACTTCAGAAACAGACTTCAAAGAGAAACAGCAGAACTAAAATTCATTTGCAAATTTAACACCATTAATTTGGGCTTGAATAGGGACTGGGAGTGGTTGGCTCATTACAAAAGCAGCTTTGCCTCTCCTGTAATTGACACCTCCTCATCTATTGGGAGTGGACTACATCCACCCTTATCGAATTGGCCCTGTCAAAACTGGTTCTCCACTTGTGAGGTACTCCCTTCTCTTCATGTGTCAGTATATAATGCCTGCATCTGTAACTTTCACTCCATGCATCTGAAGAAGTGAGGTTTTTTACCCATGAAAGCTTATGCCCAAATAAATCTGTTAGTCTTTAAGGTGCCACCGGACTCCTTGTTGTTTTTACAGTATTTACCCTCTTCTGTTCATTCCCTTTGAAACATCTGGCACCAGCCACTGTGGGGGCTTGGTGGACCATTGGTCTGACACACCATCGCCATTCTTATGTTCTTAATTAATTGAGCCCTGTATCAGTTGCTCCATTATCTTGCCCAGAATCAATGTCTGTAAAGATCCATGGGTTAGCTGATAGTTCCACATGCCCATTGGGAGGGCATACAGCACCCTCTCCAGGGAGCACTGTGAAGCTTAGGTCTTGCAGGAAGCACCAACCAAAGGATTCAGAGAGACAGTAGTCTGTGGCCTTCTCATGGCCAAGTGCATTATTTAACCCTGGGTGGTGGCCGAGGAAGTTATCTGGGCAGCCAAACACACTTCTGGTCTGTTGTGACTCCAGAACAAATGTTGCTTTCTGATCTTCAGTCTTGAGCCGGAGCCTGGCCTCCTGATTCCAGCCTGGTACTACCTCTGATCTCTGGTCTCTGACCCCAGCCAGATTCTGAACCTGACTCTTGCTTATTGATTCTGGCTCTAGCGAGTCCTCTGATCTCTACTCACTGACTACTATCTTGTGGCCATCCTTGATGTGTGGACACCAGCTCATCTGTGACCACTAGGCCAGACTGCCTAGACGATTGTTTCTTACAATGTCAGACTGACAGGCCTGTAATTACCTGGGTCATCCTATTTACCATTTTAAAATATTGGTACAACATTAGCTTTCTTCTGGAACTTCCCAGTGTTCCAAGAGTTATTGAAAATCAACATTAATGGTCCAATGAGCTCCTATACCAGCTCTTTTAAAACACCAGGATGCAAGTTATCCAGACCTACTGATTTTAAAATGTCTGACTTTAGTAGCAGCTGTTTAATATCCTCCTGAAATATTAATGGAATGAAAAAAGTATCATGTGATATGATTACATATCTGTTTTTTCCAAAATAGAGAACAGAAGTATTTATAGAACACTTCTGCATTATTATTGATAATTCTACCATTTCCATCTAGTAATGGACCAGTACCATTGTTAGGATTCTCTTTGTTCTTAAGATATTTAAAAATCTCCTTCTTATTGTCCTTATTTCTGTGGACCATAGAGTGTTCCTTGTGTCCCTTTGCTTCCCTTATCAATTTTCTACGATTTCTAGTTTTTGTTTTACAATAGAACCTCAGAGTTAAATATACCTCAGGAATGGAGGTTGTTCGTAACTCTGAAATCTTTTTAACACTGAACAAAATGTTATGGTTGTTCTTTCAAAAGTTTACAACTGAACATTGACTTAATATAGCTTTGAAACTTTACTAGGCAGAAGAAAAATGCTGCTTTTGACCATCTTAATTTAAATGAAACAAGCAGAGAAAAGTTTCTTCACCTTGTCAAATCTTTTTTTAAACTTTCCCTTTATTTTTTTAGTAGTTTACGTTTCAGACAATATTGTACTGTATTTTTTGTAATCTCTGCTGCAGCCTGATTGCGTACTTCTGGTTCCAAATGAGGTGTGAGGTTGACATGTCAGTTTGTAACTCTGGTGTTTGTAACGCTGAGGTTCTATTGTATATTAATTACTATTGACTCCCCTTTCTTCCATTGTATCCCTTCACTTCCCCTCCAACTCTTTTTTTTTTAAACCAAGACAGCCTTCTTCCTCACTTGTGGTGTTGTGGATTTTGGGGCATTTAGTAAAGTATTCTTAAATAATTCCCAACGATAAGTTGCATTTTTCTGATTACATTCTTCCTCCCAGCTGATCAGACTCATAATTGTTTTCACCTTTGTGAAATTAGCCCCTTGTAAAGCACAACCATATAGATTATTAGTTTGGACTTTATTCTGTTTGCACATTATAAATCTTGATAACTTGTACCTAAGTTACCACTAATTTTTAGTTTTATGATCAGTTCCTCTTTATCTGTCAAGATGTGGTCTACTATAGAATTCCCCTGTGTTGGATGCCACACTTTTTGAGTTAGGAAATTGTCATCTAGAATATTTAGAAATTTCAAGGATGTTTTTGTAATGGCAGCATGAGACATTCAGCAATGTCACTCAAATTGAAGTCCCCCATAATCATGCAGCTTTTTTCCCTACACCTTATAAATATGTGTACCTTACTGTGATTTGGTGGTCTGTAACAGACACCAAGTAATAGCCCATCTTGTGCTTTATCTGTTCGGACACTGATCCATAAGCATTCCTGATTGTAGTCTTTCAAATTTTCAGTGACTCAGAAAGAGGTAATGCCATTTTTGACAATAGAGTGCCACTTCCCCTCCCCACCCAATCCTTCCTAAATTGGTTATTGTTGGGGGGCTTTCCCTTCACCCCCTCCCCTGGTTCTTGTCACGCAGACAGAAAGCAGGAGACCAGAAATCCGAAGTGCAGGCAATGCGATGTTTATTGGGGTTAGTTCCAAGCAAACAGATCCACATAGCTCTACACGCCGGCAGAGTCTGTTCCCCAGTGTTCCATTCCCAGCTCTGATGCCGCAGAACGTTTACCCCGTGTCCCCCTTCCCAGCTCTGACGCTGCAGAGCCTTGCCCGTGTCCCCATTCCCTATTCCCACCTCTTCCTTCTTAGCTGGCCCAAATATACCTGTGGTGCACACTTCTAGTCCCACCCCTTACAACTTATGGTCATGTTCCTTTTTGGAGGGTCGTGAGTCTGGGGTCTTTGTCCCACCTCCTTTGTATCCCATGGGAGGGGTAAAGAGTCAGGTTGTCCTCTGGCCAGGATTTTCTTTGGTTTTTAGTGTTTCTTATGCCTCCCTTCATCCTCCCTTGCCCCTCCTGGTTGCTTGACCTTGACGTGAGAGAAGAGCCAGGCAGCCTTCCAGTGTATGCTCATATATTACACTCCCTCCATACCCTGTAACACTTTAGTTCTATCTTTTATCTCCTTTCACCCCATCTGCTTGTGGACAGATGTAACACACAGTGTCTTGGCTCACACATATTAGTAAGGATATAAGAGTATCAAAAAGTCAAACCCAAAATTCTATCCCAGGCTAACAAACAGGCCTTTATACTAACAGTTATAATAATTGATTTTAACATTGCAGTCATAGGAATCATCCCAGCAGGTTTCAGTAATACCAACTAGATCGAATTTATGCTCATAAATGAGCAATCCCAATTCCTCTTGTTACCCAGTCTCCTAGCATTGGTGTATAGACAATTACAGAATTCCTTCCCTTCATTTATTTTGGTTTCTTGATTAATTTTGTTCTGAACAGCTCAATTTTGTGCTGAGTGCTCATAGCTTCCCTTTATTTACCCTCTCCAGCATTTGCTGGCTTTGGGCACACAAGTTGTGGAGCAAGACTTCTTCTATATTTTCTGCATTGCTGACGCAGCACATTTTTATGACAACGATTGTGGTTATTCTGCTGTTCTGTGAGAATCTTCTCATTATTTTTTTAAATTCTTGAGATGTGACTTTAATTTCTGTGAACAACCTCAGTAATTGTACCAGAGTTTCCTTATTGTGCAATGTTTTAGCATATCCATTTTATTCATCTGAGCATTCGCAAGTCCTTTTTTCTCATTGTGCTGATATTTTCTTTTCACATTCTGATGATATTCTGAGTCTTTGTGTCTTACCAATGTATATACCTGTGCATACTTCTAAACCTTATTTACACTAGGATTTTTTCCTAAAATGTCTCCTTGTTGAAACTCCTACTGCAGCTCCAGCAGATATTGGCACTTTAAGCACAGTGTCATGTGGACCTGCTCTGACACAGTGAGATGGTGCTTAAAATGTTGGCAGCCACGAAGGGAGCCCTGACTTCACTGGGACTCCCACTGTTACTACCACTGCTGGAGCTGCAGCAGTGTTGAGCAAGAGTGGAAATTTTTTAAGAAAAAAGCCCATCTGGATATGGCCTCTAATGAAGTCATTAACATGCAAAAAATAGGTGTTTTAAACGTATAAAGTCCCATGGGGAAAAATTTGGACAAGGTGATTCTGACTCTCATAAATTGATTATGTAATTACAGTAAATCGAATGGCCCACGTTACCCTTGGAAAATTATTTATCTCCTGTTTTTTCCAACTAGAAAAAACATATCCATCATAAATCAATTCTTATTAAATCACTTAACTGAAAGAATGAAAGATTGATTTAGTCCAGGGGTTGTCAATTATTTTTTGTCAAGGACCACATTTCTTGGTCAAGGTATAGTCCAGGTCCAGACTACACAGAAAATAATTTAAAAATAATAACAATAATGATAAGTTAATAAAAAGATTTTGGTGTCTGTTTAAAAGCATCTGGCAGTCCAGATTTGGCCTGTGGTCCGCCTATTGCCTATCCCTGATTTAGATCTTCAATATAATGATAATTAATGTTTTGTCCATCCAGCAAAATTTCTAAATGAGCAAGTCATTGTAAATGTCTTATAAATGGCTACAGCATTCCTATCATACACTGGCCAAAAATGCCATATTTCATGGTGAGACCTCACCGACATGCACCAGATGTTAAATACAGATAACACACTGATTCACAAGATGTGTCTTGTCATTTTGAGAACCTTTGGAAGACAGTAGAAAACATTAAGCCAGGTGGCTGATGCACCAATCAGTTTATTTCCCTAATATTTTTATACACATGGACATAAGTGAACTCATACCAGACAAGTGCTTATGGAAATTCATCAATTTACCTTTATTATCCACCAAAAGAGACAACACAAGGTTTGGAAATCTAATAAACATCCTGCTTATAAATCCTGGCTTCCAAATACTTACAGGCTTGCGCCACTGGAAAAAGTGCATTACTATGTTAATGGACAGGCATATGGTTTCCAAAAGATTGGGGATTTCTTTCTGGATCTTTGTGAAGGAACACGATAAGAATAAATTATCATTTTGAAATGTTATTATTCCCAGCTCCTAATCTCTCATTAACCTGAACATGCATTAAGTTCTGAGGTTGGTGTTTAGCCTTATATTTCTACTTTATATGCTACAAACCTTGTACAGAGCCTAAATATTATGCAACCCAATAATATGTTAGTCCTCTCTTTTATTGAGTGTTTTATTGTTTTTTTCTAAGTAGATAATTATGAATTAACATGATAATATTTTAGTTACTTTTGTACTTATAAGCATTATACATAATGCACATCAAACATAATGTGATTTGCCCTTTTTAATGTAAAATTTCATTTGTTTCAAAATATTTATTTCTAAATTCTTCAAGCTTCACTTTCATAAAGAAGACCCTGTAAATACAGCTTTTGATAAAAAGAAGCATGCAGGAATACTTGGAAAAGTTGAACATATATTGATGGCAATCATCTGAGGATGTTAATGGAATTGATTAATAAATTTTGAAAAGTTATGGAAAGCTAGAGAGGTAAAGTAGCAGGAGGCTGCAGAAAATTAGATATGGAGTTGCATTAGCTTTTTTCAACTTACATATTGCAGTGCAATTTTGGATTATAGTCACAGAGCAGGGAAGTAATAGTCCCTTTCTATATGTTTATATGGTCTTAAGTCCAAGANGGCTTCCAAATACTTACAGGCTTGCGCCACTGGAAAAAGTGCATTACTATGTTAATGGACAGGCATATGGTTTCCAAAAGATTGGGGATTTCTTTCTGGATCTTTGTGAAGGAACACGATAAGAATAAATTATCATTTTGAAATGTTATTATTCCCAGCTCCTAATCTCTCATTAACCTGAACATGCATTAAGTTCTGAGGTTGGTGTTTAGCCTTATATTTCTACTTTATATGCTACAAACCTTGTACAGAGCCTAAATATTATGCAACCCAATAATATGTTAGTCCTCTCTTTTATTGAGTGTTTTATTGTTTTTTTCTAAGTAGATAATTATGAATTAACATGATAATATTTTAGTTACTTTTGTACTTATAAGCATTATACATAATGCACATCAAACATAATGTGATTTGCCCTTTTTAATGTAAAATTTCATTTGTTTCAAAATATTTATTTCTAAATTCTTCAAGCTTCACTTTCATAAAGAAGACCCTGTAAATACAGCTTTTGATAAAAAGAAGCATGCAGGAATACTTGGAAAAGTTGAACATATATTGATGGCAATCATCTGAGGATGTTAATGGAATTGATTAATAAATTTTGAAAAGTTATGGAAAGCTAGAGAGGTAAAGTAGCAGGAGGCTGCAGAAAATTAGATATGGAGTTGCATTAGCTTTTTTCAACTTACATATTGCAGTGCAATTTTGGATTATAGTCACAGAGCAGGGAAGTAATAGTCCCTTTCTATATGTTTATATGGTCTTAAGTCCAAGACCCCCTCAGGGTCTTAAGTCCAACAACCCAAAAGATCACCCCAAAGTCCCAAAAGTCCAACACCTCTAAAGTCTCTTGAGTCCAACAACCCAAGAGTCTCTGTCCTTGGTCAGTGCAGCCCCAGAGCTGCAGAGTTTTCCCCCCCCACAGCCTGGGTGGAAGGGGGGGGGGAGAAAGGGTACGCAGGGTGTTAAGGGGCACCTTACATGGTCCAAGGCCAACTGCCCCGCCTCTCCGTGGGGTTCTGCTGCCGCCTTCACCATGAGCCGCTCCACTCCACTATCTGTCCCGTGAGCTGCACCAGCCGTCCCACGAACTGCTCCGCTCCCTGTCCCACGGGCAGCGCCAACCGTCCTGCAAACTGCTCCGCTCGCCGTTCTGTGGGCCACGCCAACTGTCCCACAAACTGCTCCGCTCTGCCAGCCGCTTCGTAAACTGCTCCGCTCGCCGTTCCATGGGCAACACCAACCGTCCCACAAACTGCTCCGTTAGCCGCTCCACAAACTGCTCCACTCCACCAGCCGCTTAGCAATATAGCTTCAGGCTCCCCCACTAGTTAACACAGCACTCAGTGATCTCAACTCTTAGTACCTTTAGTGATTTCAGCTTATAGTAGGGGAGCCCTAGTGCTGGTGCACCATTGGCCCAAAGCAAATTCAGCTCAGCAGTCTGTAACGAGATTCCTAATAGAATCAAAGTTAGCTCTGACATTTAACAGTGGAGAGAGAGAGAGAAGAAGGTGCAATTGGTGTTTCAGGCCCATCAGCTACAAATACCTGTCCCCAACCTCTCTCCCTTCACTGGGTTTTGGAACCCATGTCCCTTGTCTAGCAAGTGCTACTTAGTTGATGGTGAGTCCCTCTGTCATCAAACAGTTCCACAGGCCTTGATTCACATAACCATGGTAACAATACTTTATTCTTCCTGCCCCAATAACAGAGAAACTGGGGATCCTACAACAGCCAAAGTTACCATTTTGGGCTGCTGTAGGCTCATGCTAGGCGGAGTGGGTGTGCCTATGCAAACAAGATCAGCTGCTGAAGTTATTTTCCACTCTCGCCATAATTCACCACCAGATGTCAGGGTAGAGCTCATCCTGACTCTGCTTACATCTATATTGTCTCTTATGTATCTATTAGAATACATGCAACTTTGTTGTAACTTGTGAATGGGTTGCACTCTAGATATAATATGGGATGAGGCAAAAAATTGGAAACAAAGAATTGCAATAGTCAAATTTATGCAGACAAAAACATTTGTCAACAATTGGAAATCATTTTCACTGACCACTGGGCACACCTGGCAATACTTCATAGAATCATGCAGTAACTCCTCACTTAACGTTGTAGTTATGTTCCTGAAAAATGCT
Source organism: Platysternon megacephalum (assembly GCA_003942145.1). Classification (NCBI taxonomy): domain Eukaryota; kingdom Metazoa; phylum Chordata; order Testudines; family Platysternidae; genus Platysternon; species Platysternon megacephalum. The sequence continues at coordinate 5,289,322 of QXTE01000083.1, forward strand.
ACTTTAAGCAAAATGATGTTAAGCGAATCCAATTTCCCCATAAGAATTAATGTAAATATGGGGGATTAGGTTCCAGGAAAAAATTTTTTGTCAGACAAAAGACATTATATATACAGACACACACAGTATAAGTTTTAAACAAACAATTTAATACTGTACACAGCAATAATGATTGTGAAGCTTGGTTGAGGTGTTGAAGTCAGAGGGTGGAAGAGGGTGGGGTATTTCCCAGGGAATGCCTGAGGGGTTGGGGGTTCAGGAGGGTGCTCTGGGCTGGGACCGAGGGATTCGGAGAGCGGGAGGGGGAACAGGGGTTTGGGGTATGGGAGAGAGGCAGGGTGGCAGGTTCCGGGTGGTGCTTACCTCAAGCAGCTCACAAGCGGCATGTCCCCCTCCCGCTCCTATGTGGAGGCGCAGCCAGGCGGCTCTGCACACTGCCCTGTCTGCAGGTGCCACCCCCACAGCTCCCATTGGCTGTGGTTCCTGGCCAATGGGAGCTGTGGGGGTGGGTTTGGGGTGGGGGCAGCGTGCAGAACCCCCTGTCTGCCCCTACACATTGGAACCGGAGGGGGGATGTGCTGCTGCTTCCGGGAGCTGTGCGGAGTGGAGCAAGACCCTGACTTGACTCCCCAGCTGGAGTTCAAGGGCCGGATTAAAACATCTGGAGGGCCAGATGTGGCCCCCGGGCCGTAGTTTGCCCACTAAGTCCTCAAGGGTTAACACATTGTTGTTAATGTAGCCTCACACTCTATAAGGGAGCACGAATGGAGGGAGGAGACAGAATAGACGCATGGCAGTGACTGCAAACATTCCCTGCGGAAAATGAACCCACGCTGATGAACCCACACTATCCCACTGGAGCGCACCACTCCCTCCACTTTCCAAAGTGCTGGGGTGTGTGTGCGTGCGTGTGTGTGTGTGAGAGAGAGAGACATACGCATTGCCCCTTTAAGTATGCTGACCCCACCCTAAGTACACTGCCTTTTTAAGTAGATCAGCAAGTTGAGACAGCAGCTGCTGCCAGCAAGCTCCCTTCATCCTGAGCCCTGTCATGTCCCCGCCCTGCTCTGTGAAGATGGGGTACTGGAGCAGGGGGAAGGAGACACCCTGACATCAGCACCCCTCTTTCCCCTCACCCCCTGCACAGTAAACAGGAGGCTCCCGGGAGCAGCTCCAAGGCAGAGGGCAGGAGCAGCACACGGCAGAGGGAAGGAGGGACACCTGAACTGCCCTGCAATTGATAGCCTGCTGGGCAGCTGCAGCACAGGGAACTTAGGGAAGCTGATAGGGGGGCTGCCGGTCCACCTTGGTTCCAAGCCCCCACCAGCTAGCTCCAACGGGCTGCTCTTCCTGCAAGCAGTGGACAAAGCAGGTGGCTGCCAAACAACATTATAAGGGAGCATTGTGCAACTTTAAATGAGCATGTTCTCTAATAGATCAGTGACGAAACAACGTTAACCGGGAGGTTGTTAAGTGAGAAGTTATTGTAGAAGATTAGGGTTGCAAGAGACCTCAGGAGATCATCTAGTCCAATCCTCTGCTCAAAGCAAATTATCCCAGCCAGGACTTTGTCAAGCCGAGCCTTAAAAACCTCTATGGATGGAGAGTCCACCACCTCCCTAGGTAACCCATTCCAGTGCTTCACCACCCTCCTAGTGAACTAGTTTTTCCTAATATCCAATCTAGACCTCCCCCACTGCAACTTGAGACCACTGCTCCTTGTTCTGTCATTGGCCACCACTGAGAACAGCCGAGCTCCATCCTCTTTGGAACCCCCCTTCAGCTAGTTGAAGGCTGCTATCAAATCCCCCCTCACTCTTCTCTTCTGAAGACTAAATAAGCCCAGTTCCCTCAGCCTCTCCCCATAAATCATATGCCCCAGCCCCCTAATCATTTTCATTGCCCTCCGCTGGACTCTCCAATTTGTCCACATCCTTTTTGCAGTGGGGGGCCCAAAACTGGACGCAATACTCCAGATATGGCCTCACCAGTGCCGAATAGAGGGGAATAATCACTTCCCTCAATTTGCTGGCAATGGTCCTACTAATGCAGCCCAATATGCTGTTAGCCTTCTTGGCAACAAGGGCACACTGCTGACTCATATCCAGCTTTTCATCCACTGTAATCCCCAGGTCCTTTTCTGCAGAACTGCCGCTTAGCCAGTTGGTCCCCAGCCTGTAGCAGTGCATGGGATTCTTCCATCCTAAGTGCAGGACCCTGTACTTGTACTTGTTGAACCTCATCAGATTTCTTTTGGACCAGTCCTCCAATTTGTCTAGGTCACTCTGGATCCTATCCCTACCCTCCAGTATATTTACCTCTCCCCCCCAGCTTAGTGTCATCCATAAACTGGCTGAGGGTGCAATCTACATGGTGGGAGGGATAGCTCAGTGGTTTGAGCATTGGCCTGCTAAACCCAGGGTTGTGAGTTTAATCCTTAAGAGGGATCTGCAGCAAAAATTGGGGATTGGTCCTGCTTTGAGCAGGGGGTTGGACTAGATGACCTCCTGAGGTCCCTTCCAACCCTGATATTCTATGATTAATGAAGATGTTGAACAAAACTGGCCCCAGGACCAACCCCTGAGGCACACCACTTGATATTGGCTGCCAACTAGACATTGAGCCCTGCTAGCTTTCTATCCACTTTATAGTCCATTCATACAATCCATACTTCTTTAACTTGCTGGCAAGAATACTGTAGGAGACTGTATCCAAAGCTCTGCTAAAGTCAAGGTATATCACATCCACTGCTTTTCCCATATTCACAGTCTTCATCATAGAAGGCAATCAGGTTGGTCAGGCATGACTTGCCCATGGTGAATCCATGTTGACTGCTCCCGATCACCTTCCTCTCCTCCAAGTGCTTCAAAATGGATTCCTTGAGGACCTGCTCCATGATTTTTCTGGGGACAGAGGTGTGAGGCTGACCGGTCTGTAGTCCCCCAGATTCTCCTTCTTCCCTTTTTAAAAGATGGGCACTATATTTGCCTTTTTCCAATCGTCAAGGACCTCCCCCGATCGACACAAGTTTTCAAAGATAATGGCAAATGGCTCTGCAATCACATCAGCCAATTCCCTCAGCACCCTCAGATGCATTAGATCTGGACCGATGGACTTGTGCATTTCCAGCTTCTCTAAATAGTCCTTAACCTGTTCTTTCACCACTGAGGGCTGCTCACCTCCTCTCCATACTGTGTTGCCCAGGACAGCAGTGTGGGAGCAAAAAAAGCATTGAGTACTTCAGCTTTTTCCACATCATCTATCACTAGATTGCCTCCCCCATTCGTTAAGGGTCCCACACTTTCCCTGACCTTTTTCTTGTTGTTAACATATCTCTAGAAACCCTTCTTGTTACCGTTCACATCCCTTGCTAGCTGCAACTCCAGTTGTGTTTTGGCCTTCCTGATTACACCCCTGCATGCTCGAGTAATATTTTTATACTCCTCCCTGGTCATCTGTCCAAGTTTCCACTTCTTGAAAGCTTCCTTTTTGTGTTTAAGCTCACCGAAGATTTCACTGTTAAGCCAAGCTGGTCACCTGTCATATTTGCTATTCTTTCTGCACAATGGGATGGTTTGTTCCTGCGCCCTCAATAAGGCTTCTTTAAAATACAGCCAGCTCTCCTGGACTCCTTTTCCCCGCATATTAGCCTCCCAGGGGATCCTGCCCATCAGTTCCCTGAGGGAGTCAAAGTCTGCTTTTCTGAAGTCTAGGGTCCATATTCTGCTGCTTTCCTTTCTTCCTTTTGTCAGGATCCTGAACTCGGCCATCTCATGGTCACTGCTGCCCAGGTTGCCACCCTTTTCTACTTCCCCTACCAATTCTTCCCCGTTTGTGAGCAGCAGGTGAAGAGGAGCACGGCCCCTAGTTGGTTCCTCCAGCACTTGCACCAGGAAGTTGTCCCCAACACTCTCCAAAAACTTCCTTGTCTGTGCCCTGCTGTATTGTTCTCACAGCAGATGTCAGGGTGATTGAAGACCCCATGAGAACCAGGGCCTGTGATTTGGAAACTTCTCTTAGTTGTCCGAAGAAAGCCTCGTCAACCACATCCTCCTGGTCTGGTGGTCTTTAGCTGATTCCACCACGACATCACCCTCGTTGCTCTTGCCTCTAAACTTAACCCAAAGACTCTCAACAGGCTTTTCTCCAGTTTCATACTGGAGCTCTGAGCAGTCATACCACTCTCTTACATACAGTGCAACTCCTCCACCTTTTCTCCTGTGCCTGTCCTTCCTGAACAGTTTATACCCAACCATGACAGTGCTCCAGTCATGTGAGTTACCCCACCAAGTTTCTGTTATTCCAATCACATCATAATTCCTTGACTGTGCCAGGACTTCCAATTTTTCCTGCTTGTTTCCCAGGCTTCTTTCTTTAGAAACAGAAAGATGCTGATAATTTAGAGGAAATTCAGAGAAAAGCAACAAAAATGATTAATGGTCTGGAGGGACTGATTTGTGAGGAAAGATCAAAAGATCTAAATTATATCAAGTTTTACTAAATGACTCTTAAGAGTTTTTTATGTAAACTAAGAAAAGAGAATTGTTTAGAGTGGCCCAGAAGGGACCTAAGATATATAAAGGATGGTCATGTAATTGAAGCACCATATGGGGATTCAGAAGATAGGGATTCTGTACTTGTCTTTGCTACTTCCCAGATTGACCTTTGGCAAATCATTTAATCTTTATTGCCTCAGTTTCCCCATATGTAAAATGGCAATAATCTTACTTCCCTACTTCAAAGGGGCGTTGTGAGCATAAACTTGTTCGTCGTTGTGAGGTAGTCAGTGTGGTAATGAGTGCCACAGAAAGGTCTGATAGTGATAGGATGAAATTTAGAAAAGTTAAATCAGTAAAAGAATTGTAATGTGAACTCTATTAGACTATGAAATAATCCTCCTGGAAAATGATAAAAGCACATAACTTAATACATTTTAAAATGGACTAACAAAAAAACATGTTGCAAAGAACTTGAGAGCAATTCTGCACTGATGGGGAGCAAAGGGGAGGGGCAAAGTGGGGGACTATATGGTGTGTTGTGATGTGTTGAAATGCTGGGGGAAAATTGACAAATTGAAGACACAATAAGAAAGGGGCATAGGATCTGATCAATAGGAATCATTCCATTGACATGAATGGGCTTTGGATCTAGTCCATAGAGAGGAGCAGATATTGTGGGAAAGGACAGACAAGCTAGTAGAAAGGGAAGATGTACAAATGAGAAGCCTTCACAGGGAAGGACAACAGTTGAGAAAAGGAAAAAAACAGGTAAGAAAAGCAGAGAAACAATAGAAGAAAAATAGGGTGGAGAGGGGGGAAAAGCAGGGGAAAGAAAAATAGGAGAGGAGTCAAAGCTGAAATACCAGGTAGAGAGACATAGGAAAATAAGGCAGAGACACTTTATTCTGACAGAAACAGGCCCTCTTGCCAGAGTTGCTGCTAGTGTAAGCGGGGAAATGGTTCTGCGATTGTCCAACGTTTTAGCTGGTCCCTCTGTACTACTCTCTCAGGACCTCCTCTTTCAGGCTGGATAGTGTAAACTGGCAGTTCGGGATTGTTGTGGGTGACCACAGTGTGGGGATTTGACTCCCATTTGTCCTGTATTTTATTACATCTCCAGCATCTATGTTTGCGAACTGGTGCACAGTCACCAGGTCTGATGAGAGCCCCACTGGACTTGCGATCATAAGTCCTTTTCCTACTTTGGGCTGTGTCTTTAGTTGTACTGAAAGCAACTTTGTTGGCTGTCTTTGGCCTGTCACGGACACCTTTGACCCAGTCATTGAAATTGGTCACCTCATCCTTAGAAAAGACTTCTTGATGCTTCTCTGGCAATGCCCTTAAGTTAGCCACCTGCACAGGAATCAGCCCTTTGAGCGCCGCTTGAACTGGAAGTCTCCCACAACATCTTTCTCGAGGAACGGTAATTTGTCCTCCCTTCTTCCTCCTTGTCACCCGCAGCTCATTTTCAGTCTCTTCAAATGTTACCTTCACCTGAGGAACCACCTCCTCTGGCTGGCGTACCTCTGCAGTTCTGATTTGAGAATACAACTCCACAGCCTTTGCAATTGAGTTTAGAAGACTCCCTGGTACTCTTCCTTTGATGGCATTAGTCGGTACGTTAGCTGGCTGGAGCTTATTAGGTAGGCTTGCCCCAGATGTAGGCTCTACAAGAGCTTGATATCCATTGGTATTTCCTGGTATCCAGCAGCATTCATCAAGGATCTTCCCTCTCCAAGGAGGAATAACAGTCTTCTGTCTTTTCTCCACTTTAACATTTCCAATCTTCCCCATGGGGCCCAGGGAATGGCTCTGTCTTGCCGCTCGAGCCAGTACCCTACTCAGCACAGCGTTCTTCTTAGAGTGCCCATGATGGTTCATCCTCCTGGTTCCTTCTCCTGGCAACAGTAGCTCCTTCAGCTCACTAATGATGTTCATTCCTAGAATCCCTGAGACTCCTTCTCCCACATGACTCCCTTTAGAGGCTTTGTCTTTCAGGATGAAGATGCATTTTCTTGGCAGTGTCTGGCCCATGTACACTATATCTGCTTCGAGGCATTCCACCACTGGGATTGCCAGTCCATTAACTGCTGTTAGACGTACAAACCATGTGCTCTGCATGATCGGCTCCTTATCCTTCAAATATTTTTGAAAATGCGACTCAGTAATGGTGATGACTTCTGAGACAGTATCTAACAAACATCTGGTCCTCACCCCTGCTATACATACTTCAGAAGTTAGACAGTCTCCAAATGCTCCCTCACCGAAGTTGCTAGCTATGCTGGCACTATCTGCATTCCTTTCCATGCTGTATGCAGAGTGATTTTTCAACAGGGACAGGCCTACGAATCCTTCTGCCACTGCTTGGCCTTCTACTGTAGATGGATCACTCACTCCTGCTGCCCTTTTGGTTTCGAATGCCTGGGACTCTGTTCTCCTTCTCAGTGGACATTCTCGGCTAGTATGCACTGCCCTTTCACAAGTGTAAGAAATGTACCTTCCCAGCTCGTCCTTCAGTGGGGATCTTCGGGATCCCAGTGCCCTTGGATACTTTGGCATACTAATGGGAGTTTTTCTTTCATCACCTCGGTCATCACTTTCAGCATCTCCTCCTGTTGGACCGCCAATGGGAGCTGCGGAGCCAGCGCTAGTGGTGGGAGCAACGCGTGGAGCCCCACTGGCTGCCCCTCCCCCTAGGAGCTGCAGTGACGCCAGCTGGAGCTGGGTAGGGAGCCTGCCAGCCCCGCTAACCCTCCCCACCCCCCAGCACCAGCAGGGGTCCCGGGCCGCGGGCCGCCACCTGTCTCCCCCCCAGCACCCACAGTGCCTCCCGGACCACCCCTCCCCAGAACACCTGCGGCCCCCCCGGCCCAAGTTTTAGTTAGGAGTATATAGTAAAAGTCATGGACAGGTCACGGGCCATTAATTTTTGTTTACTGCCCATGACTTTTACTAAAAATACCCGTGAGTAAAACATAGCCTTAATTACACTTAATATATTTATATTGTCCCTGATGCTCAGATTTCAAAATTCCCAAAGTTTATATTGAAAATGCTTAATTGAATTATCCAAATTGTCAGGGCTCAGGTTGGTGGTTTTAAGAAGGGTTTTTTGGCACCTGAGGAAGAGTTGGAGACAGCTTGAAATTGTGGGATAAACACAGTTGTGGGATGAGGTGGATGTTTCTGTTAAAAAGATCAACAGTGAAACTGTTGACATCAGTCATCTTTACTGAGCTGAAGAGAGTAGTTAGCATCTCTCAGAGCTATTGTTTCAGACTGTTTGCAGACTCAGGAAGACAACACTGTTCCAATTTACATTTATTTAATGTTTTTGAGTTTTTCTTCACAACTACAAGTGCTAGAAACGTATTTTGTTTAACAGAACAAAAGCTGAGATTCATAAGTACAATTCTCTAGTAGAATTGGGCAACTTATTTTGGACAAAACTCTTTTCCATCAAAAAACCACAAAGACTTGGGTTGACCAAAATAATTCACAAATTTGGGTCGAGGAGAAATTGGGTGGGGGAGAAAAAAAAAAGAAAAGGCAGAAAAAAAAATGAAAAAATGAAAAAAATCAAAATGTAATGCTTTGATACTTTTAAAAATATTGTGAGTTTTCAATTTGAAACACCTTTCTGATTTGAATTTTACTGCAATTTTATTTTCAAAAAAGCTTCCCCCCAAATGAAATAAAACATTTTGTTTAATCCAAACCAATTTATTTTATTTTTTACTTTTTTGGTTCACCAAAAAGTTAAAAAAAATGTTTTGGGTTGCTCTCTGTCCAATTTAACTCCTCACATTGGCATCCTTGCTCTTCTCCACATCCACATAATCCTAATCTCTTTTAGTATGTGAGTTCTTCCTCACCCAGCCAATACAGGAAGATAACAATGAAGAGAAGTATCAGAGGGGTAGCCGTGTTAGTCTGGATCTGTAAAAAGCAACACAGGGTCCTGTGGCACCTTATAGACTAACAGCTGTATTGGAGCATAAGCTTTCGTGGGTGAATACCCACTTCATCAGACGCATGAAGAGAAGGTAGCTCCATTAGAAGTAGCCCCTTTAAATATTGTCCTTTGTGGCTCAGGGCCCGTATGAGGGATGAAGATTTTAGGCACTCTGAACAGATGTCACCTTTCACACAGGACCAATTGGTAAACATTTTTCTAGTAAATAGGGGAAAAAAAGGACAATAATTGAAATAAGGTCATGCTCATTTACCAGAGACTGCCACTACCAAATGCTGATAGTGTTTAACGTGATGCCATATTTGTGATTTTCTTATTGTGGCATTCCATTAGTTTGCAACAAACTATGGATATAGGTAGAGCAGCTTCTTTAAGAATTATAATTATATACTTATATTTTTTCTGCTTCTTTTAATGGTCAGGGAAGCTCTTTTTAAAAAAGAAAAACAACCAACCAACCACCACCACAACAACAACAAAACAGAAGGCAGAAGAAGAATGAATACCCAGATGGCATAGTCTGAATTTGCCAAACCAATCAGGCATCATTGTATCATCCACTGAAGGCTAGCTACTCACACCTAATTTTTTGGTGGCCTCAGAGTGCAGCCACCAACTCTTGCTGGTGGCTGCTCTGACATTTTCCCTAGAATACTTAATTAATTTTAGGAAAAACAAATAAATATGCACATATACACGTCCAAATCATTGTAATTTATTTATGTAGGTTTTTTTACCGACTCAGTCATAAAAATATTGTACAGTTATCTATTCTTTACTGGACCTAAACAGAATAGAAACACAAATAAGATGCTTTGCATGTTCTTTCTTTTCTTCTTTTGTTTCTTTTGCTTTTTTGGTTGCTTTTTTTAAAAACTTGATGGCTACTCAGTCTGCTGTGAAAAATGATATTAAAAAACATACAAATATCACTTTTCACAACAGACTTAACTCAGCCCCGGCAAGCCTGGGGACAAAGTAAGCCCTGGATGGGGAGGTGGGTACAGAGCCAGCGAGAGCCAGGGATGATGGAGGGGTGAGCTGCTTCTGCACGGCCGGCAAATGGAGCCTGAACCCCATGACTAGAGCCTGCCACCCGCCACCGCAGGGCTGAAACCTGACCCCACCGCCCCTGGGAAGGTGGGGAACTCACACTTGCTGCCTGCTCCTCCAGCTTTTGTGTCTCGAGAGGGGGGCAGGGCTCAATCACTGCTGGTGGCCCCAGCGGAGGGTCCACTGCTTCCCCGTTCCCCCATCACTGCCCAGGAGTCTGTGGCCACAAGAAAGGCCCCTGGTGGCCACCACAGTGGCCGCATTTGAGAAACGCTGACTAAGCCTGATGTAGCTCTCTCAGTTTAAACAAATGGCAGAATTGGCAACCCCAGGAATTCAAAAATAGAATACAAACCAAAATAAAAACCATGAGACTTATTTCCATCTTGAAATGCACATAAATCCTCCTTGGCTCCCACCTCATCTCTACAGCATCCCTGCCAGTGATATCCTGAAAGGAGCAAAAAAGTTATGAATACCATGTGGTAGAGATAGTGCGGCACTCCATTTGCCAATAGGAAATTACTGTTTCTGTCTTGGTGGCATTGATCCTATCTTTTCACCAGTAGCCAGCCCTTCTTTAAGTTTTATGAGGGTTTTTTTTAGGCTAGATCTGTCATCCTGGAGGGCTAAACCCACGTTAAGGTCCCAATCCTGCCATGGGACCTCTGCATGGCAGACCTCTGTGCCCACACAGAGCTTGTTGCAGGGGTAGGGCCTTAGTCCTGCCTGCAGGTATTTAATCTGTTGTTTCACCAGGGGTAGCACCCTAAGCGCACCGCAGCAGGTACAAGAATCTGCTTGCCCTGCAACATGAATAGTTCATGTGGAAGGTTAGAGAAGGCTACTTTTTCCAAGGACTAGCACCAAATATATGTCATAGTTTAGACTTGTCCAAGGAAAATCTTCTGTTGAATGTGGGTTTCCCTTTTTGTGTTATTCCTATATTAGCAGTAGTAAGAAACATGCATCCTGTTGCAAATGTACATTGCCCTTCAGGGCCATCTAGTAAGAACTGTATCCTGTCAAACTGCTTGCAATCTATAACCCTACATCCTGCAAACACGTGCTCAGCTTTCTGTAGGTGAGTAGTCCCTTTCCTTTCAAGGAGCAGTTCTGTCCCACCCACTCCAAGTGCCTCCAGGAGAAGCTGCTTTTGAGAGAAGTGACCAGAAGCATCTTGCAAGTAGTCACCGCATTTTCCCCAACTGTAGTGATTGGGATTTGGAAATTGCTCCTGTCTCACGAGCCGGGCTGAGGTGCAGTAACAATTACAAACAAAGCGTCCAGTTAATCAGCAACAATTCCAATGGGCTGTGGGCTTCCCTCCTCAGCCTCCCCCAGGCCAGCCTTGCAGAGGGTACCAAAGCGCCCCGCGGGGCAGTGTGTGTGTGACAGTGGGACTCGCCCTGGGGATTGAGCACACAGAGCGCTGCGCACAGTTCACCCCACACCATTGTCACTTTGCGCGCTGCTAGGGCCCCTCTCCTCCGCCCCGGTGTGAGCGCGCTGCCCAGCGCCCTGCGGGGGGTGGGTGGGGGGAGTGCTGCTCCCCGTCAGCTTGTGGCCTCACTGGTGAAGGGTGCTGCTGCAGCCGCCCCTCACCGTGGCTTCACTGAGGGAGGGGGAGGAGGCTGCTGCTCATCACCCTAGTGGGGCGGCTGCTGCCCTTTGCCCAGCGTGGGGCGGGAGCGGTGACTGTGGGTGGGGGTAGGCGAGGCGCCACCGCGCCCACTAGGATTCCTGGGGCAAGCCCCAGCTCCTCAGGACGAAGCCCCCTCGCCTCCCCTGTGGGGGGGGCTGCCATCACGTGTGCGTCCTCCCCTCCTCCCTCCGCAGCAGCAGCCGCCTCAGCCCCGCTCCCTTTGTTGTAGCCGGAGCGGTGGCAGCAGCGCTGGTGGGCGCCGCGCACAAAGGAGCGAGCGGCCGGCGAGGGAGCGCAGCCGCTGCCCAGGGACGCTCCGGGGGAGCCGGAGGCGCGCGGGGGCGGCGAGGGCCGGCGGCGCCGGGTCTCTCTGGCGGTCCCGGCGGGGATGCTGAGGGTTGGCTCCGGGCCGGCGGAGAAGGGACGGTCCCTGCAGGGCAGCGCTGCCGCCGGCTCCGATTGATGCTCTGGGCCTGCCGCTCCCAGCCGCCGCCGCCACCATCCCGCTGCCGCTCCGCGTCCGCCCCCCCGCCATGGTGGCGGAGAGCCCGGCCGCCGCCCGGCCGCTGCCGGGACCCCCCCGGGCTTGGTGCTACACCTCGGTGATCCTGGCGTTCGCCCTCGCCGCCCTGCCCCCCGGCCGCGCGTCCAACCTGCTGCCCGGCGGCGAGTGCCAGGGCGGCGGCAAGGGGAAAGGCATCAACTGCTCAGGTAATGCCCCGGCAGCGGCCGGCTCCCCCGCGGCGCGGCCCCTGGGCACACGCACGTGCAGGGCTGGGGGCTGGGAGCCTGTGCCCAATGCGGGCCTGCCTGTGCCCGGCGTGTTTACACGACAGCGTGGAGCCGGGGTGGTAACGGGGCTGCACGCTGCCACTTCCTCGCTCCTGCCCTACGTGCTGCTGAAAACAAAGAGCCCGGGCTCGGGTTCAGGCTGTCCGGGGCTTGGTTCCAGATGCGATTTGCTGATAACCTGAAAAGGAGGACAAAATAGGCTTCCTTAGAGAAAGAAAGGAGTTTGCTGATGTGTGGACCTTTTGATTTCTTTCTGTCTGTGGGTTGTGGGTATCGGCAGGTGCATGTCAATCGCACTGGATAATTAAACCGCACCCCATCCCCATCTTAACCTCTAATCTTTTATTCCACTTCCTCGGTCCTGTTTAAGAAAGGGGGAGGAGGGGAATAAATCCCAGAGGCGCCCACGTGACTGTAACCTATTAAAACAGTCACACTGAATATTCTTATATCTGCTTCTCTGTATTTATAAATACAGTCCAAATACAGAGCCCCTATCCCCTTCAGCTGGTTGCTATGTACATTCATTGTTGCTCTGATGATTGTTGTGGATGCTCCGCTGTATCTACAGAAAGCATTTCCAGGTTGTTCTTTATTTGAGCCATGGTAGATGAATACTTTTTGACATCTGCCCATGCTAAGCATATATGTGCACTATCATTTTAAAGTATAACATAAATCGTTTTTCAATTTAGGTGGATTTATGAGTATAAGGGATTGCTATTTTCATAATTCTTTAGGGACATTGAACAATGGAACATTCTTTAAAGTAGAAGAAAGTAGCAATATCAATGTTATAATTGGTTATGAATACTTTAAAATGTTTGTCTTCCTCAATAATATTTTGATTAAATAATTTTAGTTTTTCCTTATTAAAATTAGCTGTGTGTATTGAACTTCTTTTAAAATCTCAGATTAATTACACTAGAATGATCACTAGTAGAAGTGTTGCAAAGTGGTTGTCCAAGGTGATGAACATTTCCTGTGAGATGCTAAGTGCCCTCTATTCCCATTGTTTTTGATGAGAGTTGAAGGCAATTTGTACTTTTGGAGGTCGCCATCTGCACTTTTTAGGATGGGGTCCTTATGCAGTATAACAGTTTTGAAATAATTTCAGCAACAATTTCCCTTTTAGTATATGACATTTAAATTTTATAGTGTTGGCTAATGCTGCTAATGTTGGCTATTTACAACCTAGCAAACCATGTCAAAATATTTGTGCAATATATTAAATCTCATCACTGCTTGTTTGTTCTTAATTTTAGCTTGTCTTGACATCTAATATGTTGTTGTGTTGTACCAGAGTACTACTTTTCTATTCCTGGTTGACTTTTTTTATTCTATTTGCATGAATGTGATGGTTATTTTTAAAGAAAGGTTAATAGGTTACTGTGTCACTGGCATTAGTGGCTTATCCAACAGAGACATGTGGGTCATTAGACCACAGCATATGCATAAATCAACGAGATTAACTATGAATGCTCAGTGAAGTATTTGAGGAAGTTGCCAAGGCAATGTGGGAAACATGTATATTATTATTCTACATAAATGATCCTCCAAGTAGCATTTTTAAAATCAGAAACTGACAGAAAACTATGTGCTGTCTCAAAGCTATTCAGAATGATACAATTCTAGTTAAAACAGGCAGAGTTAGTTCTAATACTATATAAGTATACATGGCATGCATTGATTTTTAGCATAACTTTAAAAGATGAAAGAATTGTTTTTGTTTAAAAAATCTATTAATTCAGTTTTGCTGTGTTAACCATACTGTGAGGGACTATGGGAGAATATTAACAAAAACTCACTGGGACAAATTTTCCTCTTATGTAAATCTGCATAACTCTCTTAACTTTTAGTGGATAAGCTTCTCCTAGCATAAGATGAGCTTACTGCAAATTTACATATAATGGTCCAGATCCCCAGCTGGCATAAATTGATATAGCTCCATTCATAGTGGAGGTTCATTATATTTACTATCTGGTACCACTTTATTAACCAAAAATTAAGGTAAAACATTGATAACTCTTCTTCAAATCTATAGAACTTTATAGATTGCTTTTGTATCTATCTATATTTGGAAGAAACAGAATGGATGGCTCTTGTATTATTATTTCTCTCAGCCTCATGCTGACATCAGACCATATCCACAGCTCTGGAGCAGTTTCTTAAACTTTTTGACCAGATGCTGCTATTTCAGCATCTTATCACCAGCAGATAAAGCATCTTCCTGTGAAATCTTTGCTAGTCCTACTGTATATCTGGAATTAACTATTGTGAAGTGCTGAACTCCCCTTCCTCACCCCTTGAGTATTCTGTTCATGAAATTGTCCATAATACATACATACTATGCAAAAGCTCATTAAAAGAATGCAGGGTTGCAGAGTGAAGCACACAAAAGTTAGCAAACGTCAAAATTAAGGTAGTTTGTGAAACCTTATTTCCTCTTAATTCTAAATTCCTAATTTTTTCCTTTCTTCATATGCATTATAGCAGTGGTTCTCATCCAAGGGTATGCAGAAGTCTTCCAGGGGGTACATCAACTCATCTAGATATTTTCCTAGTTTTACAACAGGCTACATAAAAAAGCACTAACAAAGTCAGTACAAACTAAAATTTCATACACACAAAATGAGAAAGTAAGCAATTTTTCTGTAATAGTGTACTGTGACACTTTTATATTTTTATGTCTGATTTTGTAAGCAAGTAGTTTTTAAGTGAGGTGAAACTTGGGATACACAAGACAAATCAGTCTCCTGGAAGGGGTACAGTAGTCTGGAAAGATTGAGAACCACTGCATTACAGGAAGGTCTTTAGTTATGTGGTAACATAGTCACATCATCACTGGCTCTGAGAGGGATATATAGTCCCTGAGAATAATATTTTTTTGTTTTTAAATGATGACTTGCTTTTACAGAGTTTTCAGTCATCTGTGAATCTCAGTGCTTTGTTAAGATAGGAATGCAAAAGTAGCCTCATTTTGCAGCCGGCATAGCCAAACACAGACATTTGGCATATTCTTTTGGAGAGTCAGTGTGGGTAAGAGAATGGTATTTGGGACTGCTGTGTTAGAGACTTGATTTTTTTCCTGACTCTGCCTGTAGTGGCCTGTAGTGACCTTGTGCAACATCTTTGGTCTCCTATTTGTAAAATGGGGGGAACGATACTTGCCTCTTTCCTCAGTTTGTTATAGAGTCTGAGATCTTATCTATAGTAATGGTTGGAAAGTACAGAGAATTATTAAGCCCAGTCAGTGGAAGAAATATGTCTAGAATTGAGAGCTTACTGGCTCCCAACTTATTAGTGCTTCCTGTAAGTCAAAGGCTGTTTTGATGCCCAAAGCAGCATCAGTATTATAATCAAAATGATTCAAGAGGCTCACTGGCACCTAGGAGTATCTGCAGCAGGGCAGTTCACATTTGGAAGTGGAATGATTAACTGTTGTACAAACTGCCACACATGTGCAAAGGGTGATTTTCCATGCTTTGTGACTCAGTCAAATCTCTGGTAAATTTTCAAATGGACAGTGAGAGACCTCTCTCTGCCTACTCTGCCAACGTTCAACTTCTTAACCTAAACTCCAGGGGCACTAGTGCTGCTTCTAAAAAAAGTTTCAAAACTTTTGACAAAATAACCTTTTACTGATGAATGAAAGTATTGGGAACAACTTTTTTAGATAAAAATCAACCTGAGGCAGGCATGGACAATTTCAGCCCAAAGGTTACAGTCTGACAAAATTATAAGTAACTGAAAGCAGATACGTTTAATGCAAAGTGTTAGAGAAGCTTAACAATAGATATTGCTACATGCACTGCCTACAATAGCTAGCTCCCATCAAGCCAGCACATGGGAATTTTATCAAAACTGACATGTTTCTGCAAGTAAGTAGTTCACTTTGCTGCTCCTTTACAGTAATATTTACTGGACTTATATATATGGGGTCTTATTCTGGCTTTATGTAACCATGCATACCGGTTTTTGATTAGACCAAATATCTCCTATGTGGCTCAGAGGGCACATACTCTGCCCAGGGTTTTGACTTTCTGATATTTAAAATGAGTGGTATTATACCTTCATGTAGGTTGTTGATGACTGACTGAGGCCAAGGAAAAAATAAGGACAATTTCCCTTTTACAGGATTCCCTTTCTGTTAAATGTAGGGGAGCATGAATATTTACATAATAATAACTTCACTGGATAGAAGGGTTCTAGAAGTGTAAAGTAACTAGGAACCACAGATGGTGGTAGGGGATTCAATCAAGTGATGATGAGAAGTTTGAACCTTATCTGGAAAGAGATATGGAGCCAGTGAGAAGACTTGAGTGTGGATGACATGGTCAGAGCAGCAAGAGCAGAGAATTACTTTAGCTGTTTAATACTGGATAAATGGAGTGAAGTGAGGGTAAAAGTGGTTGTTGTCACTAATACTTGTGTTCTGTGCTGGTATCGGTGATGAAGGGCAGTCTTCATGAGACACTCTCTGTTAAGATGAGATCCACTCCACACTATGAAGCGTGGACTCAATTTTTTTCATAGTGTGGATCCCATCTTAACAGAGTGAGTATCCCATGAACCCTTCACCTCTCACTCAAGATCACACAACATCCATTTGTCAGTATATTCAGTACATATAACATGTCTGATTATATTTACACATTAAATACCTTTATATAATGTATATGAATGTGGTCTTTAGTTTGACATTAACCTTCTTTCCCACCTGTTGTATGTTGACTATCTTTGGGGTATGTGAAAAAATCCTGGACCATTGTGATTGAATGCTATATCCACCTCCCTTACCTGTCACCTTTCATCTTCTTAGACTGTAAGCTCCTTGAGCCATGGACTATCTTTCACTGAGAGTTTGCACTGCACCTAGCACCATGGCCCCAGACTTTGGTTGGAGCCTTTGGGCACTATTATTATAAATAATATTAATCACTATAGCAATTGTATACATGGAAAATAGTAGGAAAGTGCTTTTGATGTATTTTTAATTTATGTTTTGTCTTCTTGAAAAAGCTAAGCACACTTTCTGCTTTTGCTCTTTCCCCTGCCATCCGTTTTGTCCTTCTCTCACCCCTTCTTCTCTGCCACCAGGACCTTCTCTCTTGTGCTCCTCTGTACATTCTTTGCCTGATTCTCTTCTCCCCTGAATTCCTCTTTCCATGGATGGCTCTAGTCTTATTTGCAGCTTATGGTTCCTTTTCCCTTTAGCAGCTCCTGCTGGTTGACCCGTCCCCCACCCCATTTCCTATACTCCTCTTCTTATGTAGCAGCAGCCCATAGTGGAGGCAACAAGGCTGGCTCCTCATTGCCACATCCAGGCTTTTCTCCATCCACTATAGCTATAACCAAGACCGTATGGCTTGCCGGTCTCTGTGGACCATCAGCAAGTGGCTCATGGTTTGAGAACGTGTGATGCAGGGAATTTCAGGAATGAGGCTGAATCAAAATTGGCAGCAGGATTCTTTAAATCCACAGCCTTGATGAGAGCTTAAACTTTGGGGCATAAACCAACCTCTAACTCTTGGGGATGAGGAAAAAACTTTCCTAGGAGGTGGTTTATCCCATAACTGCCACTTGCAGGATTTCTTACTCTGCGCATCTGGGAGTATATCAGCATTAGGCAAAAAGGTGTGCTTTTTGAAATATGATAGCTCAAGTTTTAATATACTAGTGTAGCCAGGCCAAATTGTAGTTTTAGGATTCAACTGAACCAAAAGATACATAATGCCATAGAATCATAGAATATCAGGATTGGAAGGGATCTCAGGAGGTCATCTAGTCCAACCCCCTGCTCAAAGCAGGACCTAATCCCAACTAAATCATCCCAGCCAGGGCTTTGTCAAGCCTGACCTTAAAAACCTCTAAGGAAGGAGATTCCACCACCTCCCTAGGTAACCCATTCCAGTGCTTCACCACCCTCCTAGTGAAAAAGTTTTTCCTAATATCCAATCTAAACCTCCCCCACTGCAACTTGAGACCATTACTCCTTGTTCTGTCATCTGGTACCACTGAGAACAGTCTAGATCCATCCTCTTTGGAACCCCCTTTCAGGTAGTTGAAAGCAGCTATCAAATCCCCCCTCATTCTTCTCTTCTGCAGACTAAACAATCCCAGTTCCCTCAGCCTCTCCTCATAACTCATGTGCTCCAGCCCCCTAATCATTTTTGTTGCCCTCCGCTGGACTCTTTCCAATTTTTCCACATCCTTCTTGTAGTGTGGGGCCCAAAACTGGACACAGTACTCCAGGTGAGGCCTCACCAATGTCGAATAGAGGGGAACGATCACGTCCCTCGATCTGCTGGCAATGCCCCTACTTATACAGCCCAAAATGCCGTTAGCCTTCTTGGCAACAAGGGCACACTGTTGACTCATATCCAGCTTCTCGTCCACCGTAACCCCTAGGTCCTTTTCTGCAGAACTGCTGCCTAGCCACTCGGTCCCTAGTCTGTAACAGTGCATGGGATTCTTCCGTCCTAAGTGCAGGACTCTGCACTTGTCCTTGTTGAACCTCATCAGGTTTCTTTTGGCCCAATCCTCTAATTTGTCTAGGTCCCTCTGTATCCTATCCCTACCCTCCAGCGTATCTACCACTCCTCCCAGTTTAGTGTCATCTGCAAATTTGCTGAGAGTGCAGTCCACGCCATCCTCCAGATCATTAATGAAGATATTGAACAAAACCGGCCCCAGGACCGACCCTTGGGGCACTCCACTTGAAACCGGCTGCCAACTAGACATGGAGCCGTTGATCACTACCCGTTGAGCCCGACGATCTAGCCAGCTTTCTATCCACCTTATAGTCCATTCATCCAGCCCATACTTCTTTAACTTGCCGGCAAGAATACTGTGGGAGACCGTATCAAAAGCTTTGCTAAAGTCAAGGAATAACACATCCACTGCTTTCCCCTCATCCACAGACCCAGTTATCTCCTCATAGAAGGCAATTAGGTTAGTCAGGCATGACTTGCCCTTGGTGAATCCATGCTGACTGTTCCTGATCACTTTCCTCTCCTCTAAGTGCTTCAGAATTGATTCCTTGAGGACCTGCTCCATGATTTTTCCAGGGACTGAGGTGAGGCTGACTGGCCTGTAGTTCCCCGGATCCTCCTTCTTCCCTTTTTTAAAGATGGGCACTACATTAGCCTTTTTCCAGTCATCCGGGACCTCCCCCGATCGCCATGAGTTTTCAAAGATAATGGCCAATGGCTCTGCAATCACATCCGCCAACTCCTTTAGCACCCTCGGATGCAGCGCATCCGGCCCCATGGACTTGTGCTCGTCCAGTTTTTCTAAATAGTCCCGAACCACTTCTTTCTCCACAGAGGGCTGGTCACCTTCTCCCCATACTGTGCTGCCCAGTGCAGCAGTCTGGGAGCTGACCTTGTTCGTGAAGACAGAGGCAAAAAAAGCATTGAGTACATTAGCTTTTTCCACATCCTCGGTCACTAGGTTGCCTCCCTCATTCAGTAAGGGGCCCACACTTTCCTTGACTTTCTTCTTGTTGCTAACATACCTGAAGAAACCCTTCTTGTTACTCTTAACATCTCTTGCTAGCTGCAACTCCAAGTGTGATTTGGCCTTCCTGATTTCACTCCTGCATGCCTGAGCAATATTTTTATACTCCTCCCTGGTCATTTGTCCAATCTTCCACTTCTTGTAAGCTTCTTTTTTGCGTTTAAGATCAGCAAGGATTTCACTGTTTAGCCAAGCTGGTCGCCTGCCATATTTACTATTCTTTCTACACATCGGGATGGTTTTTTCCTGCAACCTCAATAAGGATTCTTTAAAATACAGCCAGCTCTCCTGGACTCCTTTCCCCCTCATGTTATTCTCCCAGGGGATCCTGCCCATCAGTTCCCTGAGGGAGTCAAAGTCTGCTTTTCTGAAGTCCAGGGTCCGTATTCTGCTGCTTTCCTTTCTTCCTTGTGTCAGGATCCTGAACTCGACCATCTCATGGTCACTGCCTCCCAGGTTCCCATCCACTTTTGCTTCCCCTACTAATTCTTCCCGGTTTGTGAGCAGCAGGTCTAGAAGAGCTCTGCCCCTAGTTGGTTCCTCCAGCACTTGCACCAGGAAATTGTCCCCTACACTTTCCAAAAACTTCCTGGATTGTCTGTGCACCGCTGTATTGCTCTCCCAGCAGATATCAGGGTGATTAAAGTCTCCCATGAGAACCAGGGCCTGCGATCTAGTAACTTGTGCTAGTTGCCGGAAGAAAGCCTCGTCCACCTCATCCCCCTGGTCTGGTGGTCTATAGCAGACTCCCACCACGACATCACCCTTGTTGCTCACACTTCTAAACTTAATCCAGAGACTCTCAGGTTTTTCTGCAGTTTCATACCAGAGCTCTGAGCAGTCATACTCCTCTCTTACATACAATGCAACTCCCCCACCTTTTCTGCCCTGCCTGTCCTTCCTGAACAGTTTATATCCATCCATGACAGTACTCCAGTCATGTGAGTTATCCCACCAGGTCTCTGTTATTCCAATGACATCATAGTTCCTTGACTGTGCCAGGACTTCCAGTTCTCCCTGCTTGTTTCCCAGGCTTCTTGCATTTGTGTATAGGCACTTAAGATAACTCGCTGATTGTCCCGCTTTCTCAGTCTGAGACAGGAGTCCTCCCCCTTGCACTCTCCTGCTTGTGCTTCCTCCCGGTATCCCATTTCCCCACTTACCTCAGGGCTTTGGTCTCCTTCCCCCGGTGAACCTAGTTTAAAGCCCTCCTCACTAGGTTAGCCAGCCTGCTTGCGATGATGTTCTTCCCTCTCGTCGTTAGGTGGAGCCCGTCTCTGCCTAGCACTCCTCCTTCTTGGAACACCATCCCATGGTCGAAGAATCCAAAGCCTTCTCTCTGACACCACCTGCGTAGCCATTCGTTGACTTCCACAATTCGACGGTCTCTATCCAGGCCTTTTCCCTGCACAGGGAGGATGGACGAGAACACAAACTCCTTTATCCTTGTTCCCAGAGCCACGTAGTCTGCAGTGATCCGCTCAAGGTCATTCTTGGCAGTATCATTGGTGCCCACGTGGAGAAGCAGGAAGGGGTAGCGATCCGAGGGCTTGATGAGTCTCGGCAGTCTCTCCGTCACATAGTGAATCCTAGCTCCTGGCAAGCAGCAGACCTCTCGGTTTTCTCGGTCGGGGTGGCAGATAGATGACTCAGTCCCCCTGAGGAGGGAGTCCCCGACCACCACCACCCTCCTCCTTCTCTTGGGAGCGGTGGTCGTAGAACCCCCATCCCTAGGACAGTGCATCTCATGGCTTCCAATCAGTGGAGTCTCCTTCTGCTCCCTTCCCTCAGATGTATCATCTACTCCACTCTCCGCATTAGTACTTGTGGAGAGAACATGAAAACGGTTGTTCACCTGTATCTCCATTGCTGGTACATGGACGCTCCTCTTCCTTCTTCTGGAGGTCACATGCTGCCAATTTTTTTCACCGTCCCTCAGTCCACACTAAGATCTTAATCATGTTATCGATCACACATTAGCTATCATAGTTTAAAAACACCCTTTGCCCAATGTGGCAGAACCTAGTACTCACCTCTTTGTGTCTGTTGATATGGTCAAAAAGATGGTGTACTTTTAAAACCGAGTTTAAGTTGATTGAGTTAACTCTCTTGAAGAAGACTTTTTTGCCTATGTAGACAAACTTTCTCAGAGACAGTATACTGGACTAGGTGTACCAGTGGTCTGATCCAGGAGAGCATTACCTATGTTCCTGGGAATCAACATTTGACTCACAATCTCTCTAATAAATGGGATTAAAGGGAGGGAGTAGATCTAACTTCTAAAATAAATTCTGTATCCTCAGTCATTTAGGTTACTTGGCTATTATAGTGATGAATGCTATAAAATAAAACAAATACAGATAAAAGGTAAGTAAGATTACAGAAATGACATAAATAAAAAAATCACAGTAACAAATATAAATATTGTTTTTGTTTAATATGATTTTTAGCACCAAAGTGTCCCCTTAAGACAAATTTTTGTGTCCTTTAAAAATAATTAGGGGATGATTAAAGTGGAGTGGAAGATGTTTCAGAACAGCTAAATAAAGATTTTGAATCAGGTCTCATTACTGAGAATGATGGGGAAATTCCTATTATGAGACCATTTATCAAAGGTTATCAAAATGTAGCACTGACAGAGAGAGTTTTAAAAGGCATAGACGATGGAAAAAACTGAGAAACTTGATTGTAATATGTTTCTAGCACCAGATAACATTCATCTGAGTTCAGAGGGAGCTAAAAATATATAGTTGTGCTACTAACAAAGATATATCCTTAAAAACAGCAACTAGTTTTAGGGATTGGATGGAGGCCAGGTTGGTTACCATCTTGAGAATAAAAAGGAGCAAAATTTGCTCATGGAAATTATAGCCAAGAGAATGTTACTTCTGTATCAGAGAATACCATAGTTATAATTCCCATTAAGGAGAGAATAATAAATGTCTTTATTATTGAACAATGTAACATTTTTATTGTTGTTGATGTACGGGTAAATAAATTGTGCCTGTAATCTGTTAGTTTTCTTTCAGAGTTGACAGAATAGTGGATAAAGGGAAGAGTGAATATAGTTTATTTGGACTTTTAAAAAGCTTTTTACAAGTCTCTCAGATAACAATATTGATGATTATTCAAGTTTTTAATACAAAATAAATATAATTAAATAAGCAGGAATCACACAGTACTGACAGGAAGGTAGATTTGCCTTTTCTCCAGAAGCAGATTATCTGGCTCCATCACTGATCAGTCAGCAAGTAGTGTTGCTGACATTGCCACCCCTATGATGAGATCTTGGAGCAGTTCCATAGGTCAGAGCAGTGGTGCCCATGGTACCAATGATTGCAAAATGGTTACTCTATCGATCTCCTGTTCTCAGTTTAGAGTAACTTTGTGTAACTTTTATCTTCTGAGCTGATGTTTTCTAGGCATGCCTCTGTCTTTGGGGAAAGTTTGTACAAAAACAGTCAAACTGTTTTTGAGTACAAGGAAAGTTGAAAAGAATTATTTCCCTTATTATAAGGCTTATTATGATTGTGCTGAAGCGCTTTGGTCAGTCCCTGCAGATCTCATGAGGTGAGAAAGGGTTGGGGAGGACTGTTCTGCACTTTGCAGGTGTGACTACCCCTTTATGGAAAAATTCACTAAGGTTCTCTATAAATTACTCTAACTAAATGCATTAAATGATGTAAATAGTGCTATATAAGGTAAAAAAAATTATGGCTGCTACTGAAAACAATCAAAATAATCCTGTACAATTAAATATTCCTACTATAAAAATCTGTACATTGGTTTAAAAATTCTAATAGGGAATAAATTATAAATGTATAATTTCTATTAACTCTATTGAACATTTCTGTAAGGGCTGCTCTGATGCCCCAAAGGGTTCTGCAACACTAATCTCAAGAGAGAGCCTCTGTCTTGGGGAACTTCTTCAAGTACGTGAGACAGGGCATTTTGGTGGTGTTTAGTAAATTTGTTCAGACCATGGCATTTATATATGCTGTTTTTTGCAAGTCAATAGAGTTTGGAATTTGTGGATAATGCAGCTCTTTTATAAAAGTATTTTCTTCCTTTGCCATCTTGTTTCTTTCAGAAAAATATAAGAAACTCCACACAAAAAACAGGCTAAGAGAATTTTTCTGCTGAAGTGGGGAATAGCATATCAGTGACATCCTTTGAGCAGCTGGTCTAGTAACAGGACGTTCTTACAGACTGAGCTATATCCCAGAATATCCTGGCTAGAGAATGCTAGCACCAGCAGTAGTACTGGAGGTTGCTGAAACGTTTGCCCATGTATTGTTGTGGTGGTTTTTACTCCTTTTAAGATACCAAATTAATGGGGCATTGATGGCACCACTCTGTTCTGTAAAGTTTCTGTGAAAATGTGTCATGTTCTAATGTGATGCTGTGAGGAGTTAGTTTTTTATTTTTTGAGTTAACTGATAAGTACAGAAAAGTCATGCTCTTCTATTAGTAACCTCTGTAGCCTGTTAGTTAGAACAACAGTCCTATAGTTCTTAAAGTTGCTAGTTTAATGCAATAGGAAACTGGTTTACACACAGAGTATGTGTACACTGTAATGTAAGCCCAGGGTTAGTGGTACTTGAGTCAGCTAACCCATGTTAGGAAACCCAGGGCTTGTGCGTCTACATTGTTTTTTAACCCTACCTAAAGACTTTTCTAACCTGTGCTTGAACCTGGGGCTCTGGTGTCCACACTGCAGCGGGTAGACCCAAGTCAAACTAACCATATCCCAGAGTCCCTAGTGCCAACCCAAAATGTGGCCACACTAGCCCTAGGACCATGATGCACTGTGGGAAAACTTTACTGCCTGCCCTGCACGTTACAGGAAGTTTGAACAGCCCGCCAACACAGCCTGAAGCTAGAGATGAGCCATTTCCCCCTGAATGGACCTATGACAGTGAGGGGATGCTGGATCAGTACCCTCAGCCAGAAAGTGCAGCTACCGCTGCAGGAGCTGGTTGCACCTGGGTAGCAAAAGTCAGGGATGCTTTGTGTTCTCACATTATGGACTTGCATGGCCCAATGGAAGAGGAGGAATAGTACCTGTATAAATGTGCTTGTGGGGGAAAATGGCTCATTAATTTTTTTGGGGGGACCACTGTTTGGGAGGGGTGTGGGCTTGATTGCAGTGTAAGTGTGAATGACATAATGGATGTGAATGGGGGGACAGCCTGGGTTTACAGATGGAATTTATTGAAATGTGAATTGCTATACCTAGCTAAACAGAGGAATACTGTTTGCTTACTAATATTTAATTGCTCCTGACCATGCTTTTAGTTTTATTATCTCAAATCATGATTGTCTGATGTGATGCAGTGATAGCAATAAACTTTCTTGAAAACATAACACATTTTATTTGCAAGCATGTCTTAAAATAGTACAGCACTCACAGTGTTGGGCGGGCTAGATTCCATTTGAAAACCACCCAAAGAAAAAAAGAGTGGGAAATAGTGAATACAGGTCTGTCTCATCTTACGCTGGGGTTACGTTCCACAGTCAGCGCCTAAAGCGAAAATCGCGTATAGCCAAAATTACATTGAGTATAATGGCGGGTGGAATCGCCCGCACTACAGAAACAGTATTTAAATTGTTATTTTTCTCTTTTTTTTTGTTTTGTTTTGTTTTTGCCGACCGCGTAAAGCTGAAATCGCGCATGTTAAATGCGCCTAAGATGCGACAGACCTGTACCTGATAAAATCCCCTTGCTGCTGCATGTCCACTGTCCCCACATTCTCCTTTCCCTGCTTTCCACTTTTCACCCTCACTTGGGGGCAGAGGAGAGGGGTGGAAGTTTCCAGTGGAGAGGGTTTGAAGAGGGAAGGGTGCATGGGGCTTTGTTGCCATGCCCAGCTGCTCATGAGTTCTGAATGCACGTGCCAGTTGTCCAAGCTACTGTTGGAGTGAAGGTATGTTGCATGGTGATCATGCCATGGTATGGGGGATGCAGCAGGAGACGGTGCTCTTGCAGCCATTATGGACAGGCATTACTGAAGCAGGTCTCTCTGTTGACCGCTATCCTCCTTCCTTAGCCACAGTTCCTTTTCCAGGAACTGCTTTGCAAGTGCCTGCTCCCTCGCTGAAACCCTGTCCTCCACCTGGCGGCAAGCCTCAGCCTTTCCTCCCGCCTGTCAGCATGCCATTGTTCCAGTCTTTTGTCCCTTTGCTTCTGGAACTGGGCCTGCTGGTCTGCCCTCTCAGGAACATTGACCATAACTTCATCACAGAAATGCTTCTTTTTGGAACCATCCATGATGGTTCATTGGGCCAGGGATTGAGTTCCTGCAGAACAGCAGGCAGTATCAATTGAAGATCCTGAGATAGGATGAGAAACAGAGGGTTATTGTCTAAAGCTGTTCAGTGGGGGAGCACAGAATTAATTATTGTGGAATCTCAAGGACAAAAAATGTAACATTTCTAAAGTGAACCAACACATATTGTAAGGGCAGTGCTTAATTTGTGCCAGGGCTGAGCCCCGGCACCTCTAGGCTTGGCAGTTCATAGCCCCAGCACCTCTGAGCTTGGCATGTCAGTTATGAAAGTGAAAAAATGGCTTGAGCCCCGGCACCTAATTGCTTGAACCCCAGGACCTCTTTCATTACAAATTAAGCACCGTGTAAGGGGATGCTTCAGTCCTCATACTGTCTCTGGACATAGCCTTGTTAATTGCAGTTACAGAAGTGCAGAGGCAATGGTAAGTTTAAAATAACCTTTTTTCTGTTCCATAAAAATTTCATAACTAATTGCTATATGTGGGGGGAGGGCGGGAAGGTGCATATAGTTCCCTTGCTGCAAAAGGCTTTTTCTGTCATTTCAGACCTTTCACATTTTGGAAGACATAACTATTCTTGTGGTTCTCTATTGGCAGGGGGAGATGTTATTCCAAGTTGCTGGTGGGAAACCTGCAGTGTATGCAGCTGAAGTATTCAAACATATAGTGACCGAACAGCACATTTGTGAATGGAGTGGACTAGTCAGCTTCCCACAGCTCCCATTAGCTGGGAACGGCGAACCGTGGCCACTGGGAGCTGCCGGCAGCCATGCAAATGTAAACAAATGGTCTGGCAGCCCGCCAGCGGATTATCCTGACGGGCCATGTGCGGGCCGCAGGTTGCCCACCACTGTTCTAGGAGCTTTGGTTTTTATGTCCTAGACACAGTTCACATCATGCAGCACCCAAACCTTTTCCTGATGAAATTCATAGAGCCTTCTACTATGCAGAATTGAAGAAGAGAACAGAGGTATCATGGCTAAGGCTACATTTTAGTCATGGGTATTTTTAGTAAAAGTCATGGACAGGTCACGGGCAGTAAACAAAAATTCATGGCCTGTGACCTGTCCATGACTTTTACTATATACCCCAACCAAAACTTGGGCTGGGGGGCCGCGGGTGCTGGGGTGTGTGTGGCCTGCCCCCGCTGGCGCTGGTGGGGGTGAGTGTGCGGGCGGTAGCACATGGCCTGGGACCCCTGCTGGTGCTGGGGTGGGGAAAGGTTGGTGGGGCTGACAGGCTCCCTACCTGGCTCTGACCAGCGTGTTCCTGCAGCTCCTAGGGGAGGGGTTGCCGGGGGGCTCTGTGCACTTCTCCCGCCACAAGTGTCGGCTCTGCAGATCCCATTGGCCAATGGGAGCTGCGGGGGCAGTGCCTGCTGGCACAGACAGCGTGCGGAGCCCCCTGGTCCCTCTGTCTAGGAACTGCAGGGACATGCCGGTGGGAGCTGGGAGCCCCCCCAGGTAAGTGTCACCCTGCTCCCAAACCCCTTGCCCCAGGCCTGAGCCCCCTTCTACACACCCAAACTGCTGCTGCTGGCCCAGGGGCTGCCCAGCTCGGGCAGCCCCTGAGCCAGCAGTAGCCTCTGCAGAAGTCACGGAGGTCATGGAAAATCACAGAATCCCCACCACAAAAATGTGTGTTTCTGCAGTGTGCAGTGATAAGGTCTGAAGTAGAGGAGTTGGTTTGGCATTAATGTAGCTTCCCCGGCACTGCTGCTCCAAATGCTTAGAGAGTGTCACCGATGTCATGAGTGATTCCGTGTGTGAGTGGAAAATCAGAGATAGGTCAGTTGCAGGAGGTACTGAACTGATTGTTATTTAAAAAGCAATACAAAGCACTCAGCCCACACAACATAAAGTGTGGAGATTTAGGCTAACTGGAGTTGTGAGTACTTAGCAAGTCAGATCCAACATGACTCAAGTTGAGTCCCAAAAACTGGGACATCCAAAATTAGTGGAGGCTCTTGAAAATTTGGGCCTGACGGAATGTTTAGGATTATACTAATTAGCCTAGGTCCTGATTGGATATCTCCTTCCCCAATCCCCTGGGAGAGGCAGGGATGGTTGTGCTACATAGATTACTACTTCTAGGACATGGGTTAGCAACTGTGAATCCTTAGAAAGGATAAGACTAAGAGAGGACTCCATGTGTAGATGCACTGACAGAGAAGCATAGTGCCTCCATAGAGAGGGGTCGGTCCTCCTTCAGATGCTCTGTTGCAAAGTATTCTGAAAACTCTGCAAGACAAATCTTATGGAGTTTCTACTTTCTTATTGAACATTTTCCAAGCAGGAGCCTTTTGGGGGCTATAGTTTAAGGGAGTGAAATCAAAATAGCAGGTTAGGTTTATGGAAGACTTTTTCCTACTGTTTGCACATGAAACACCAATCTTCTTGTGAAAATAGTTTCTTTAATTGTGTTAATTCTGTGTTTAAAATGCAGTTCTGTCCTGGGTATGTTAGTCCATTTAAAAATGATTTCTGAGCTGAAATGATGACACTTTATCACCTCAGAAATTAATTATGGTAGTTATGGAACAGGAAGGATGAAAGGTTCTGGCTATAAAACTGTTTTCAAAGCAAGACACAAAGTGCAGCTGTAGTATATCTTTTATCAAAGTAAGAAGAGTGTAATAGGGCATCGCTGGGCCCCCTCGGTTCTGCTGCTGCTGTGCCCACAAACCAGTAAGAGACCTCTGCGCTCGTGCAATCACCTGTGCTCTTTATTTACAATATCCTTTCCCACCACCTTCTAGCTACAAACAACTTCAGTATTACAGCCTTAGGGACTGCTAGCTCCTGCAGCCAACAGAGAAGAGGTCCTACTCATTCTACTTCTCTGGCTCCTCCCTTTCTCCTGTCCTCTCCCTCCCCCTGCTTCTTTTCTGCCAGGCTTTATGTAGCCCCTGGCTAACAAGGCTGGAAGTTGTTCCCCGTTTGCCAATCAGGCATGCGCTTACTCAGCCAACTCCAATTCCCTTTTCTTGATTGGAGCTAGCATGACAGAGGCCTGGCTCAGATTTCCTTAGCCAGCACCCTGTCACAAAGAGATTCTGAATGTAGTACCTCAAGGTTCAGTGTTAAGACCTCTGTTCATAATACAGAAAAGTGATCTAGATGAGAACATTGAAAACACAACCTCCAGAGTTTGCAGGTGATATTGATAATGCAGGCTGAGCAAATAAAGAGGAACACTGCACCCAGATCCAGAGTTTGTGTTTTAGAGGATTTATCTAGCAGATGGCAAATGCAGTTGAAAAAATCAGTCTGGGAGCAAGGAATCAATCCTTACTACACTGATCAAGAAAGGGATTTGGGTGTTACCGTGGAAAAATTAATGAAGCTGGCAATCCACTGCAGGGTGGCATTAACAACAAAACAGGATACTATGTTATAGTAGAAGAGTCCTCAAACACAAAATAAAAGAGGTGATATTGTTGCTATGTTAGCTACTTTTTAAACCCCATTTGGAACAGTGCATTACATGCAAAAAACTAGAGTTAATTCAACATGAAGGTAAAAAGTTGAGGCATCCAGGAGTCTGGAAATGAAGATTTAATGTTAAAAGCTGAAACTTAACTCTGCTTTCCTGTTTTTCTGCCTGAATATATGGCCTCTGTATCATCATAAATTGTCAGTTAATAAAATATATAATATAAACTGAAATTTCCTATACAACATAAAGTTACAGTACAGTAAATACAAGCTTCTTTTTTGGCATGGTTTTTAAGGCCCCAGTCCTTCAAGGAATTGAGTGTGGGCTCAGAGGTTTGCCTGTGCAGAACTCATTGCATGATTGGGGGCCCAAGTTTCAAGATCTTCAATGCAAGACAGTTTTGAAGAAAATCAGCTCAGCAGTTTTAAAGTCATGAATGTTTCAAGTGAAAAATTTTCATAAGTTTGTTTAGATGAACTGAACTCTAGAGCTGTTTAAAATATCATGGTGCTTTGAATTGGACACTTTTGAAAATGTAGGCCTGAATCACTTTTCAAAGCTACTTAGCAAGTCAGTGAGGGTTAGAATCTAGGGGGTCTTGGTACCCAGACCTCTGACTTAAGCCACACTATTTATCTAACCATTTCTAAAGTTTTGTGTCAGTGGTACTCACTTGTGGATTTCAAGATGGGATTGAGCCAGAGAGTTGCTTTCACAGGATCTAGGGTAATTTTATTTGAAAAATCTTTGCTGCTTTTGTCAAAATATTTTGACTGTAGGTGTTTAACAGGTTTTCTTCACATTTGTTTTGCAGAATAGATATCATAGCTACAGTGGAGAGAGGTGATGAGAGATGGATCTTAGCTCAGTGCAATAGTTATTTCTTTCCATAGATTGTCATTGAAAATTAGAGTGTCCGGAAGGGACCTGGGACAAACAATACCTCCCCTACCAAAGAGCCACAGTCACCTGAGAGTTGGGAGGTAATTAGGGTTGCCAACCCTCCAGGATTGTCCTGGAATCTCCAGGAATTAAAGCCCAATCTTTAATTAAAGATTATGTCATATGATGAAACCTCCAGAAATAAGTCCAACTGAAATTGGCAACTCTAGAGGGGAGCAGTGACTGGTTTCACCTCTCCTACCTGTATCTGTAGCCCTTTGATTTCCTGCTGAGTGAGGAATAGGAAAAGGGGACTTTTGCAGTGAGTTCCTTCTGCTCCTTCTGCCTGTATGGGAGTAGCCTAATTCCTCACTCTAAGGCATAAGTGGAGGGGGGTGAGGGATAATGATATGCTAGATCCAAGGGCTCTTTGACAGTGAAGGAGGAGACTGGTAGTGGTCCTCCCTGCAGCTAGGTGATCAAAGGCTCATTCCACAGCTGGTGAAATCAGTCTTGGCTCTTACTTCTCCTTCCCAAACCCTCAAGCAGCTGTACCTCTTTGGAGATTTTAAGAGCTTTCCAGGATAGCCAGATGAGAAAGCATCAAGGGATTAGCCCTATCTCAGAGAACTATCTCAGAGTTTCTGGAGGGGGCACTGGAGGTAACTGTAAGGAGTAAATTGGAGAACATCTTTTTTCTAACACCAGGGAGCTTCAGGAGCTCCCTGTCAGATGTCATCAGCACACGGAAGATCTTATTCTTGAAAGCAGGCAGGGAGGTGAGAACCTTAAGGCCTCTTCACTGCCCTCCGGTTAAAAAAAAAAGTCTATGATTGTTGACTCTTTCCTTCACTCTTTTTTTTTTAACTAACTGAGGGTTAGTCAGGGATACAATAGGACTTTAAAGGGACACTGTCAACTTGAGTCCCCTTAAAAATGAATTAAAAGTAGTTTAAGGAACCACACTTACCCCAAGTTCCTCAGCCAATTTTTGTGGTTTTTAGAGTCACATTTTCCTATTTTAAAAAAAAATGACTCCTCTCTTCTGTTGCTGAGGGATTCACAAACACAAGGGAAACTGACTGACTACATGAACAGAAGACTGAAACTGACTCTGCAAGAAAGGCCTGATTTTCAGCAAAACCTCCATTTGAAACCAGTGGGAGCTGTGGGTACACACTGCCTCGGAAAATCAGGCCCAAAATGCTGTCAAACGTGCACAGTAGACAAAATGGAAAAAAATAATTGTAGGCATTCCTTGTAACAACAGTATCTACCTGTCCAGGTAGGTATGGCCCGCCTCATTGTAGTATCTGAGCAGCTCATAATGCTCCCCTGAACTAGGGAAGGATCCATATTTTACATATAGGGAATCTGAGGTATGGAGAGATTTAGTGGCTTGCCCACAGTTCTATGGAGGGCAGGGATAGCTCAGTGGTTTGTGCATTGGCCTGCTAAAGCTAGGGTTGTGAGTTCAATCCTGGAGGGGGCCATTTGGGGATTGGTCCTGCTTTGAGTAGGGAGTTGGGCTAGATGACCTCCTGAGGTCCCTTCCAATCCTGATATTTTATGATTCTATGAAAGCCTTTAGTATAGGGGGGTATTGAAGCCAGGTTTCCTGAGTGCTAGTAGTGTCCTAGCCACAACACCTCTCTTGCCCTTAGGTTTGCTATCAGAAGTATGATTCTAATGCCTAAATTCTGCCTTGAATTATACCTCTGTGTGTGTTATACCCATTGTACCAAATCCAACTAGTGTAAATTGGTGAAACTCCTCTGCAGTCAGTGGATGAATGCACATTTGTTTATATCAGGACTGAATTTCACCTATTTCTTTGGAATTGCAAAGGCATAACCAAGGGCAAAATTTGGCCATATATATATTGCAGTATTACTTTCAACTTTTCAGTGTTTCATATTGAAAACACACAATTCTGTTAAAAGATGTCCAGTCTAATCTGTGGCCTGGGGCCACTTGTGGCTCTAAATTGTGGCCCTCTCGGGCAACTGTGTTTAAGTAGAAAATGTTTACTTAATTGTGAATTGCAAATGTATTCCCTGAGCTATGCTGTGTGATTTTTTTAAATCTGAAGTCGTTCTATCAGCTCTGTCACAACTGCCTCCCAATTCTTCCCCTGCAACCGCAGGAGTCACAGTATCAGCCAGATGTTCTCTGAGCAGCTGCTGTCCCTTCTAGTTGTTTTTGCTGATACAGACTAACACGGCTATCACTCTGAAACCTGTCCCTTCTCTGCTGCATCTGCTCAACGGCTCCCACAGTGGCCACTTTCTACATTGAATAGGACGGAGGAGAGCTCTGCTTTGCTCCTTTTTACTTGCTTGTCTGGCTGTTAGGTAGCACGTTGGGGGCGCCTCTCAATGCAGCCCCCAATGGTTGCCCAGGAAATGATAAAATGAGGAAAAGATGAGAACTAACAATTAGTCACAAGCTTCCTGATTCTTTGCCCCCAGCCTGGTCACAGCAGCTTACTTATGCCAGCTGGCAAACGTCCCTCTAAGGCAGCTTGGGATTGCTGGAGTGTAATATGCACCAACCACTTCTTCATCCCTTGCTGCCCTCTGCAGCAGGAGTGCAGGGAGGGATGCACAGGAGATGTCTGCACTGGCCTGACCCTTGCTAGGGACTCTCCCATGCTGAGGGAATCCCCAGCAGGGGTATGGTGTGTGATTTCTGCTCCCTTTGTGCTGCCTGAGTGGCACAAAGGGAACAAACCAGTGCAGCAAATGTACCTGAAATAATTGCATCCACTTGATCTTTTTGAAATAATGCTGGTCCCTCAGGCTGAGAAGCTGGAGCACTGGTGTAGTCTGTCTGTCTATTTTAGCTAGTCAGTGAGTGAATTAAAAAAAAATTACAGAGATGCCATTAGCTCTGAGTAAGTTGGAGTCAGTCAGTTCTCCCTATTTGCAACACTGGCAGCCTGCCCACCAACTGCGAGAATTAGAAATTAGCTAATTGTATTTGTGCTATATTACCTGTGACTGTAATAGGCAGTGAGGCAGGTGCACATTTCTTATTATGTGCTGGAGCACAACTGTAAATTTATAACTCCTAAAAATCCTTTTGAGAATTTCAGTAGAGATTAATTGAAGCTTTGAAAACAAACATTTCTCCTTATATTTTAGTGAGGATAAGCATTCTGGCTGAATGTGATTATTAGCGCTAGAGTCTAGATTATTAGTTAACAAGATTCTGCATGGGATGGAGATATATTTCAATGGACTAGATTTATCAGTAATGTTGGTTTTGTGTTTGAAAAGGGTAATATCTTAAACTTTTCTAGAAATACCTTGTAAGTCTCTTCTTTCTGTTCTGTAATTTATTGGAATTCATTAGAATTCATTAAATAACTTGGGCTGTCTCTTATTTTTCTCTTGTTTTCCCCACCTCTGACATTTATGTCACTGCTTATTTTGTTACTTTTCCAGTCTCTATTGACTATTTAATTATGGTTTTCAAAAACTGCCCTTAAGAGTTGACCAGGCTTAAAGTGTATGAATATATGTAGGAGAGACTTTGCACAAATCTAATCCATCTCCACCACTTCCTTTACTGTCCATGTTTCAATAATATTAGCTCTAACATTATTTATTTCCTTCTTCTGTATTTGGAAAAGGATTTCAGTCATAAAGCATTGTCATGCAGGCATATTTGTATATGTATTATAAGAATAAACAATGATACATTGCTAAATTATAGGTCAGTTGAGGGATTCTAATAACATTGTAAACGGTATGAGTGAAATCTGAGTTGTTTGTAATAATACCAACGCCTCCAGATGTAACTCTTGCAAGTTGCTATCATTAACACCATGAACTATTTTTCTTACTAAGAATTAGTTTAAGTATGATTTTTGGAAAAAATTGAAGAGAGTTTCATCCTTTATGTGAAATAAGTAATTATTTAAGATATTTTATATGATAAATCCTTTATTTTGAAGTAGGGTGGCTAGGTTCTTGGGAACCTAGAGATTTGGTTCCCTCGAGTGAAGGCATCAAGTGTGTGCTTAGTGTTTGTTTCTCTAACCAGGATTGTAATCTTTAAATGTTCAAAACTGTAATTAAAATGTGGATGAGTACTGACAATATTTGTAAAATCTGTAAAGTAAATGATATGTTGTTGTTTATGTCTAACATGCTGGTGTGTCTTAAGTGAGGTATAGATGGTACCTTTGGTGCTCTTTATATAAAAAGGTAAATAAAATATTAAAGAGAAAAGAGCTTCAGGTATACTATTTCCTTATCAGTTTGTTGCCATCCATTTTTTTTTAATTTTAAAGAGGTCTGATATTTTAAAAATGCTTGGTGTGAGAGACTATAGCAACATCAATATTAAGGCCTATGTTATGGGGAACAACGTCTACTGAAATATTATGGAGCAACAGCTTATTTTTCTGTAGTTAAGGTTGCTGAATCATTAAGCCTCCTTATAATCCAGATTGCTTTGAAAATTGGTTTATCATTTCAAGATCTTGGGTATAGTTTTTGAGTGCACATTTAGGGGTCTTTTTTGTCAAGGTGTTCCAGAGATACAGATCTCCCTCCTTCCTCTCCATGATTATTTTCAAAAAGTTAGAACACCAGAAAGTGTATAGTTAATGTCTCTCAAAGAATCCTGAAAAGAATGTTAGTGTTACAAGAATAAATAAATCTATGAAATTTACAAAAACCAGGAAATCCAGTTAAGGTACTTCTTCACACACAATACAATCCTCCAAAATTAACTCTTACCCTATAGTGATTCCAGTACCTTGTTGTAGTGTTCTAGAAACAGGGAATATTTGCCTAAACTTGTGCATTGCTAGCCTCTTTAATTGTGGAACTGGAATCAAGGAGAGGCAGCTTAGAGTGTCCAAAGTGACCTCAATCAGCAAATTACTCCTCATATCAATGTAGCTACATCAGTCATGTTACCCTAGTAGGAGAGACAAGATTAATAGATTATGAGGGTGGGAAGGGACCTCAGGAGATCATCTAGTCCAACCCCCTGCTCAAAGCAGGACCAATCCCCAGACAGATTTTTGCCCCAGATCCCTAAATGGCCCCCTTAAGGATTGAGTTCACAACACTGGGTTTAACAGACCAATGCTCAAACCACTGAGCTATCCCTCCCCACAAGGTAGGTGAGAGATAATATTTTTTACTTGACCACTTCTGTTGGTGATTGAGACAAGCTTTCGAGTTTATGCGGAGTTTTCCTTCAGGTCAGCTCTGTGTAAGCTCAAGAGCTTGTCTCTCTCACCAACAGAAGTTGGTCCAGTAAAAGATATTACCTCACCCACTTTGTCTATCTAATATTCTGGGACCAACACGGCTACAGAAACACTGCATACAGGGCCAGCTTTAGGAAGTGCGAGGCCCGATTCGAATACCCGGCGACGGTCCGGGTCTTCGGCGGCAGGTCCTTCACTCACTCTGGGTCTTCCGTGGCACTGAAGGACCCGCCGCTGAAGTGCCGCCGAAGACCCGGAGCGAGTGAAGGACCCGCCCCGCCGAAGTGCCGCCGAAGACCCGGACCGCTGCCGGGCGAGTAAAAATTAAAAAGGCGCCTAAGTTAGGCACTCTTCTTTAGGGCGTGGGGCCCTCTTAGGCACGGGCGCGGGGCCCTCTTAGGCGTGGGGCCCGATTCGGGGGAATCGGCCTAAAGCCAGCCCTGACTGCATACACTAGTAGAAGTCCTGATTGGGAATTATGGTGGGTGCAAAGAGAATGGCATTTTTGTTAGTACCTTCCCTTTCCCCTAACCAAAAAAAAAAAGAAGCCATTTGTCCTGGCAATTCTTGTTACCATACAGCCTTAATTAATTTCTCTTGTGCATATGCATTAGGATACAAATTAAAATCCAGTCCAAAGCATGTTTCAAGTTATGCATGATCTTATATAAAAATGTGTTGCAATTCTAATCAGGGACAGCTGGAATGTTATAAATTTAAACTTTAGTTAAAAAGCTGAATGGAAAGCTGTTTCAAGGCTCCAAATTCTGTTTCTTTAATGAGAACAAAGGTTTAAAAGAGCTAAGCTTGATGCTGGGGTATGACTCAGTTGCATACCACAGAGTATGTTTTTCCCTTTTCCCTTAAAGAAACTAACTAACTAGCAAAAACCAGCCCTTGACCACTACAAAGAAAAAAACTATGTTAAAATAAAATGATTTATGTTGCAAAGTTAAATACTTGAAAGTTAGGATATGCCAAATGTATGTTTGCTTGTGCAACCTTAATCCTGGAGCCTTGTGCATATGTCTTATGATAATAGTCTTTAATTACATAATCGCATGCTATTTTTTCCACAGGATGGATTGTGCTCACTGAGTGGATAGCTGTTGAATATTTATTGAATATTTAGGCCTTATTTACTGCACATAGTTCAAATCATGTATTGAATATAGAACTATTAATCATTTTCCTCATAGGCTTTTCTGTGACGCTCATCAACAGAGTATCTTAGTGGGTCACAGACATTAATGAATTTATTTTTACAACACTGCTGTCAGGTAAGGTTGACTTATTATCACCATTTTACAGCTAGGGAATTGAAGCACAGAGATTAAGGTCAAAATTGTCAAGAGTGTGCACTAATTTTCAAGAGCCCAATTTGAGATGCCCTGTGGCCTGATTTCAGTGCACTTTGCATTTTTATAACACTTCATATGTTCAAAACACAGCTCCCATTGTCTTCAACTGCAGTTGTGTGTGCTAAGCACTTCTGCATCAGACTCTAGTTATTGTTTTTTTACAAAAAAAGATGTTCAGAAAATGAGGAACACACCATTAGTGGCCATGTGTGGAAAGTTTGATTTAAGTGGCTTGTCTAACATCACATAGGACCTCTGTGGCAAAGACAGAGATAGACTCTAATTATTTGGTGTGATACTCGGTTGCCTTAACCATGCAATCATCCCTTTTCTTTCTTTAGTCCCCTACCTCATTTCACTGCACACCTTCCAGCTAGGCAGCGATCCTACAGGCAACAGCTTTATTCACTACATATCCCCGATTCATTCCCTGAACACTGTCTGTCCTGTGAACCAAATGAGGCAGGGGCCCTGTGAAAATAATAGTATACAATCCTGTCGTTCAAAACTG
The DNA here is from genome assembly GCA_003942145.1 of Platysternon megacephalum. Lineage (NCBI taxonomy): Eukaryota > Metazoa > Chordata > Testudines > Platysternidae > Platysternon > Platysternon megacephalum. The sequence continues at coordinate 5,326,522 of QXTE01000083.1, forward strand.
TATCTTACGGCATATGCACAAGGGGGTTAGAATTAAATTAATATGGGCAACCTTAATTCTGGCATTTCATAACCTTTGGGTGCTTGATTTTGCACCGTTAATGTTCTTTTAATGTAGTTTTGTTTTAATGTAATTTTATACATTAAAAATAAAATTGGAAAAACTGAAAATCCATCATGTGGATCATCACCAAGGTTGGAACCTGTAGAGCCATAGCACAAATCTCTCACATGGACTAATGGATTTACTGTAGGAGCTGAAAATAGTTATCATCTGGGGATCAGCCACTAGAGAAGAAAGAGACACCCAGTTTCTTGGTCGGTTTCATAGCTGTTCACTCTGGAATCAGAGGAATATTGGCCAAATTTGGTGGATTTTCACAGGTACCTGAAAAAGGTACCTCTCTGATCTCCATGCAACCACCCTCCCAGATTTCAGGCCAAATGCCTTGAGACATTAGAACTTCTTAATTGAATAGTTTCATGAATATTTTTTAACATTAGCAAAACAACATATTTTCTCCCTAAACTCATGCTTCGCAATAGCTAAACTTTTTGCCGAAACTTTCTTAAAAAACATCAGCCTGAGATAGAGACCTGCCAGGAAAAATATCAGCTCAAGCAGTTAAAGTTCAGCTAACTTATAAGCAACTGAAAACAGAATCTTATGATGGGATGTGTTAGGCAACTTTAACTATAAGCATTGTTGCCAGCTCTGGCCATAATTCCATTGAATAAAAAACCTATTATAAAGGAACATTAAAGTTACTCAATTAAACAGTCAAAAGTAAGAAAATGTAAACATTTTGCTTGTCTCCAAAAAATCACTGTTAATTCAAGTGGATGGTGGAGAAGCTATTTTTAATATTTAATACAAATTCAGCCTTGTTCGGGTGAGGTGTGGGGTACCACACTTGCCATAAGATGAAACACCTGGTGCAATGAATTAGCAGTATCCACTCTCATTTCCCTGGAAAGGATCCTGAAAGGTCTCCTTACAGATAATCCTCCAAAAACCAAGTAATAATAACACACAACTTTTTCCCTTAGTAAGGCTGGGTATTTTCTCTCATTGCTGCTGATGGTAAGGGAGATAAACAAAAATACCAAGCTCACTTGCGATCCAGTAGAAAAATTAGTCAAAAATGTTAAATAATACCATATATTAAATCACTTTTTATAAAGTGACTTTTTACTGACAAACAGGCGGCAGGACTTACACTTATAAGTGATTCTGTAGTGACAGCCAATATCAATTTTCTATCCTACTGTCCTAATTAAGCCCAGAAGATTCACTAGATAATTTTTCTCATAGAGAGCTTGATTTTTTTATTACCTCTTTGCTTGCCAAGAAAGGGCATCTATTTATTCCATAAGTGCAGCAGTTTTTAAATGGTTTCTGTGAACCATTTCCATGAACAAATGTCAAAGATTCCGACTCATGTTTTCCTTAATTCTAGGACCACTTGAAATCAGTACAGTGGTAAATCAGAGCTATCCTCTGGATTTCAGCCCTCTTCACTGAAAATATCAGTTTCAGAACCTTTTCTGTAAAATGGACAGAAATCTTGGAGACTGTCATGATTTTTCTCACCAAATTATCCAGCAGTGCATCCGTGTCTTTTCAGTGAACTAGCCAAAGTAATCTCCCTGCAAATTGTATATCTTTTCTGCAGAAAATGGGATTAAATTTCCAGCTAATGTGGTAAAGTTTCCTACAGATTTCCAATATTCCTACTGAAGACCTGCCTATCAGGTAGAGATGTCCAATCATCGTTTTCAGATTGTTCATGTCTATCATTAGAGGAATCCTGCCTGGTCTCTCACTGCTTCAGTCTCTGTGTGTAGGAGCAGGCAGATACCAAAGCTTTGTTGTGGAGATATTTTGCCACATGGAAAGCTACATGTACAAATAAGGTAAATAATTTATTTCTTTAGTAAAAAGTAACACTCAGAAAAAGCCTAACAAAAGAAGGAAATGCACCATATATCGTGTCTCTGTACTGGCTGGCGTGGGGATGCAAGCACTAGCTTTCCTTAAATGTAAAAGCAGTTGTGTTTCATGGTTATGGAGGAAGTTAGAACCTCTAAAATAACATGGTAATATAATGAGCAGCAGTTCCTAATGAGGTTTCTTGGGCAGTTATTACTAGCAAAAAGTAGTTGGGTCTATGACAAACAGAAAGTACTGCGAGTACTGTGTAGTCAAATATTGGTGGTACTTCAATTAGTTATAGCATTATACACTGACCTGGTGGAGCTGTTCTATTTAGCATGTCTTTTATGAAGAGCAAAAGAACAACAGGAAATAATTCTCTGCAAAAAGTACGGGGGTTAAACCAAGGAAGTGTGAGCTCACAAAAGAGAATGATCAGATTCTCAGTCAGTCAGAGAGTCTAAAAATAAAAATCTTCTATCTCAGAGGAATTTTCTTCCTCAGAATAAGACTCAGAATTTCTGTAAACATGCTTGATGGAAGATTTTAATCACCTCATCAAACAAGTAATAGAAACATCAACAATTTCTAACCTGTTCAAACTGCAGCATCGCTTGGGGGACAATTCAGCATCTGAACAGGTAAGATCTACATCTGTCAGCTTGGCTCATGAGCACAAAACAAAAGAAAAATTAGTTCTGTCTGAGAAAGTCATCCCAACCATTCTCCACTTAAGAAAGAAGGTGACTTTAAAGATGCATTATAAAGTATGAAAGGTATTCTTATCAAAGTTTATAGAAAAAGGAATTAATCTAGGGAAAAAATTATTCTGTTGCTGACACTGCAGTGTTTTTCATAAGAATGGGTGGACAGAGAGCTAGCTGTAAGTGTTTTTCATTATTGTTCAGAGAGCCCATGTCCCTGCCCTGAGGAGGAGCTTACATTCTAATTCAGAAAAATGAAATACATGAGACAACGGTGCAAATACAAGGAGGTGTAGAGACGTGGTCTGGGAGAAAATCAGCATTGAGAAGCTTCACAAAAGAAATGGATTTTAAAGAGGGATTTGTGTGAGGAGAGGGAGGGCACTTGGCACAGAGGAAGAAAAAAGATGCTTCAATCTGAGGGGTGGCATGGAAGAAATACAAAGTTTGATTATGTTTAGGAGGATACAAAGAGGGGAGAGAATACAAATCTTGATAGAGATTTAGGATGAAATGAGAGCAAATATGGTGGGGTGGAACTGAGCAGAACCTTGAAGGCAAGGAGCTTGAATTTGACATCAAAGGGTAGAGGAAGCCAATGAAAGGATTCAAGGAGGTGAGTAAGATGGGAGGATTGGCAAAAGACAAAGAATAGCTTAGCTGTGTATTGGTCAGGGTGGAAAGAGGGAAAGGAGATGTGAGAATGCTGGAGAATGGGAGGTTACAGCACCAGGGATATGGCACAGGAATTTGCTATTAGGAATGAAAAACTAAAGATGTATTTTAGAGAGAATACAGGGTGAAAATGACAGGATTTAGCAAGAACTTGGATGTGGGGCGAGAAGGAGAAGAGTCAAACATGATAACAAGAGTGGGTGACAGAGCATGGTGCTCCTGCTGTACACAGTGATAAAGAAGAGGGAAAAAGAAATGAGGTGGGAGGGAATAATAAGATATTTTTATACATGTTGAGATATGTGTGATGGTGAGACATTCAAGAGGGTTTATCTCTGGGTCAGGTGCAGATTTGTGATTGGAAAGATGGTGAAAGTGAGGCATGGAGAAGTAGATTTGGGATCCAGCAGCATAGAGGTAGTAGCTAAACCTTCAGGATCAAATGAAATCGCCCAGAGAGAGAGTGAAGAGGGAGAAGAGGATGGATCCAAAACAGAATGTGTGTGTGTGTGTGTGTCTGTCTGTCTGTAGAGATAGGACAGGGACTCTAAAAGTGAGGAATGGAGAAGTCCTGATTTTTTTTTTTAAAAGGTAAAAATGAAGGATTGGTCAGAATGTAAGAGGAGAATTGGGAGAGTGCAGAGCCATGTAAAGCAAGGCTCAAATATTGTGGGGAAGGAGTGATTGACTTTATTGAAGGAAACAGTTTAAGGAGAATGAGGCCAGTGAGAGAAGAGGCAGTTGCATTATTATTTGCCCAGGAAGCGGACATTGACTTTCAAAACTGGTCCAGTGGAATGAAGATGGAGAATAGAGAAGGGACAAGAAGACAGAAAGTTCAGGGTATGGTGCAAATCCACCTGTATAAGGAACTGAGCAGGAAAAGGTAGGATCGAGACAGGGTGGTAGATGTAGTTGGGGTCAAGAGAGGACTTTTTGGGGATAGAAGAAAGAAGATCATGTTGAAAACAGAAGGAAAGAAGGGGCTGTGGAAAGAAAAGTTAAAGATATGGGAAAGAGAAGGAACCAAAGGGCAAGTCATGTAGGAGGAGGAGAGGAGAAAAATTACCTTAGCACTGTCATTAGGAGTAAGAGAGGAGAAAAGGCAATGGAGGGAATAGTCTTTTGGATATTGCTGATTCAATCTGACGAAACCAGCAGTATCTTTGCTGGAGATGGTAGGAGTGTAGGAGAGAGACAAGGCAGAAGGCTTGAGTTGCCAGTGGGTAGCAGTGCAGGAGATGAGGAGGAGTAGAAACAGAGTTGTTCAGATAGAGACGAGGGAAGAAAGTACACATCTGTCATGGTGAGAGTCAGTGGGATTTTTCTGAGGACTTTTATGAGATGCTCCATGGGTTAAATATAGAGGTGGAGGTAGCAGATATGGGAGACAGCCATGGTTGGGAGTTAGAGGTGGACAAGGTAGCAGGAAAGAAGAACAAAGGTTAGGGGCTTTTTCAGGAGAGAGGAGAGTTTTACAGATGCTATGGAATCCACTGTGGATAGGTGCAGCAGAGAAGTCAGAAAGGCTAACTTGCAGTATGCCAAAAAAGGTCTGACAAAATAGGAGAGTGAGCAATGTTGAATAAGAAATGCCGAGGGGTTTGGAGTGTGGGAGGGGGCTCGGGGCTGGGGCAGAGGGTTGGGGTGCATGAGGAGGTTTGGGGTGTGGGCTCCGGAGGAAGTTTGGGTGCGGGAGGGGGTTCTGACCTGGGGCAGGGGTTTGGGGTGCAGGAGGGGTTTCGGGGTGTGGGCTCCAGCCGGGCAGCGCTTACCTCAGGTGGCTCCCCGTTGGCAGCGCAGCAGGGTTAAGGCAGGCTCCCTGCCTGCCCTGGTTCCCAGAAACTACCAACAAGTCTGTCCCCGAGGTGGCGTGGCCAGGCATCTCTGTGTGCTGCCTGCCCCCGCAGAAGCCGCCTGCACAGCTCCCATTGGCCACGGTTCCTAGCCAATGGGAGCTGCGGAGCAGGTGCTGGGGCGGGGGCAGTGCACAGAACTTTCCCAATCACCCCTGCACCTAGGGGCCACAGGGACATGCCGGCCGCTTCTGGGAGCTGTGTGGAGCCAGTACTTTTAACGGCCCGGTCAACAGTGCTGACCAGAGCTGCCAGGGTCCCTTTTCAACCAGGCACTCTGGTCAAAAACTGGATGCCTGGTAACCCTAGATATCAACTGGGAAGTTTCTGAAGCTTGGGACATGCTTCCTCAGCTAGGGGAAGTATTTAACCCACACACCTCCCGGGTGGGGTGTTCTGTCCCCTCTAGTGGCACAAAGACCACTTAGAGATTATTGAGTCTGCTACAGCCTTAGCTAACAGGCATGTGACTTTTAGCTCATGCAGTAGAGGCTCATACACTAAGCTGCAGAAGTCCCAGGTTTGATCCTGCCAACCGAGGTCTGTCAGTGTTACACATGCTTACCTACATTGCTGGGTCATAGCCAGAGTGCTCAGCACCTTGTAAGATTGAGTCCAAAGTGTTGCCAAATGCACTACGTAATCTTTCAGTTAGAGGAACCTTAGGTGTTATATCAGTAGTATGTTAAATAAAATTTCACGTGTGATTTCTAAGTTGACAGCATCCCTCTAAAATAGGAATATAGTGAATTCTATTGGTAAGTCATTAGGGGAAAGAATTTCAAAAGTACAAAGAACACTTAGGCACTCAATTACCATTTGTGCCTTTGAAAATCTCCCCCATAGTTTTTTAGGGCGGCAAATGAGATCAAATTCAAAATTAAACCAAGAACTACATGGTGCTAGATATAATCAACACTTAATAGACTGGTGGTCATTTAAGATAAAAAATGAATTTTAAAATACCTGCTAACTATTTCTCTGTCATGGAGTCATCACCAATTTGGAATACACATGGGTAATCATGGAATGTCATCAATGGGTAATTCATTTGAAGCATAGATTAATAACTGTTTAATCTTACGGTCAGGTTGTGGGGTTTTTTTTGTTTTTTTTTGTATGGACTTTTAATTATGTTGCCTTTAAAAAAAGAAGAAATAATAAAGAAGAAAGTCAAAAAGGATGAAAACATACTGTCAGGGTTTTATGAGCGTACTTTGATTTTATTCTTGAACTGCAATTCCATGTTAAAATATATGAAGTGGAGAATACAGATATTTGTAAGTTCATTTAGGAAGCATTGAATTAAAAAAACCTTTAATTTTTGCATTCTTATTTAGTTTCACAGTCTCCAAATATTCTGCTGATAAAATTAAACTGGTGACAAGAAAATGAATAATGTAAAAAAAAAGTTGATAAATGTATGCATATGTGTAATTACACATACAACATTTTTTGTCTTGTGGTATATATGGGGGAGAGATGCATCAGTGCTGTTATAATTTTATTTCTGTGACTTAGAAAAAGAAATTTTAACAGTGTCTCTTATTATGTGGTTATTACTCAGAATAAATGTTCTGTATTACACTGTGCAAAAATACTAATCTTCAGTGACTTATATATTGGCAACCACAAGAGTTTTGGGGCTAAAATTTAGTATGCTAATCTAGGTTCTCAATTCCCAGTAAAAATTAGATTTAGCCATTTTATTTGCATTTTGAGGATCGTAATAGAGAGTTCAATTCTGTGGCATTTACCCATTGAAAGAGATAGGATAATTGTTTTTGAAAGGTACAAAAAAATTCACAAAGAATTACAATTTTAAACGTATTCTAGGAGTTCTCAGAAAATCAGTCATTTCCTATAAATGTTTAAAATATATGGTTTAAAGTGAAACACAGTAACTGTCAGACTGAAGAGTGCATGTTACTGAAAAACAATTGCAAAAATGAATGTTTATATGTGTAACAATGGCATTTTTGGGAAGACCCTGTATGTTTACATTTAAAAGTTCTTTCAAATGTGAGTTTGCCATGAATCCACAGTGAAGGACATGTTGTTGTGCTATCCTAGGAGTAGCTCAGAAGAGAGATTGTTACTTATGGAGTCACAGTCTCTTCCCAGTTCCCCCACTGCTCCAGGAAGGGAGTAAATAGCACCGGATCTATACTCATTGCAGCATATGTTCTGCCCATTCCCATCTCCACATGACCACCTGCATGAAGACAGGGCCTGTAGCAGCTCTGAGGCTCCTGCTTCCCCATCCCATGCTGCTCCCTCTGATGCAGATTGGAAGCACAATATTATAGAGGCGTGTCTTGCTTCCATTCACACCGCTGTGCCAGCTTGGCCACAATTTGGCCCTGTAGTATTTGCACAATAACGTGATCTAAGATAAAACAAATGTTCCTGTTGGCAGTAATGTTGTATTAACAATTTCCATAGAACAACATGAATACAATGTTCTGAGATCTGAGAAGTGTGTTGTTTTGAATGAGTTGACTAGTTGATGAAGATAGGGGTCATTAAACACTGAAAAAGTGATTTCTTGGCAAAATAATACTCAGTAATTCAGAGAAGAGAAAGTGGTTGGACTGTTTCCTATACTGCTACCCTAACATAATATTTGGTGATCGCTTTTTAGCATGTAACAGTGTATTAGCTATATTATTACATCAATTTATGTGCTGTACTTACTAATGCAAAATGAGGTTAGTCAGTTAGACATGTTGGAAAACATTTTAGGGCCAAATTATAGAAACCTTCATTTACTTGTGCTGGAGAGCACTTACTCATGTGAGAAATCCTGTGGAACTATTTAATTAAGTAGGAGCTCACCAGAGAGAGGAAGGGTTCTAGAATTGAGCCTGTAATAATATATTGCACATGTAAATTTTCATATTATGTTCATGTAATTGTGAAAATAAACTAAGTGAATGTTAAAGAAGGACTTTTGTAGAAATGTAACCACTTAGGGTCTCAAATGCCCAATTTTGGAGCAAGGTGATCGCACAGTGCTCCTCCTGCAGTAATATTGTGTGCTCTTGAGCAAGAGCATGTCTGACAATCCCTCAGAGAGTGAGTCCCCTCCTCTGCAGTCTTTTGGAAATAGTTCAGTGCTGAATCCAGCTGGTGTCCCCTAACAGCCCACCCACTGGAAGCCTGCTAGAATTTCCTGCCTCTCACAGTAGTAACAGCTCAGAGTTTGGAGAATTTCCACTGAGCTCTGTCATTTTCTAAAGCTCATGGCGTGTGTCAGTTAAAACCTGTTTTATTCTTCTTTCTTGGCTTGCCTTCTCCCTCTTCCCAGTCAGTCCATTGTAGGGTTACCATCTCTCAGGTTCCCAAAAAGAGGATGCTGCAGAGGGTGTGGGTGGGAGAACTGGAGGGGGCATATGGGGGTGCTAGAGGGGTGTGTGTGTACTGTGAGGGGTATTTGGGAGGTGTTGGATGGGGTATTTGAGGGCTGCTGGAGCAGTGTGTGTACTGGGGGTATTTGGGGTGCTGGGGGGCTGTTTGGGGAGTGATAAAGGGGTGTGTGTACTGGGAGGGTTACCTGGGGGTGTTGGAGGGAGTACCTGCAGCCTCACTCTTGAGGTGGGGGGCAGTGTCTCTCCCTGTTATGGTGGCTGGGCAGCTGGCGCAGGCCCAGGATGCAGCATCAGCCGTCTGTCAGCGCCTCCCTGCCTCTCCTCCTCTCCAGGGCTGGGAGCTGGGGGCTTTGAGAGCGGGATCCGGCAACTGCAGCGGCAGCAGAGGGACCAATCGGGACACAGAGCCAGCTCTTTTTGAGCTGCAATGTCTGCTCTGCAAAAATCACAGACATTGCTGCTTATTTGAAAAATCTGCTCGGACAGAGGGTGGAGGATCAAAAAAGAGGAAATGTCGAGGAAAACCCAGACATATGATAACCTTAGTCCACTGTGCTTTCCTTAGCCATGTGATGTTTCCATAGCTCAGCATGGGAGACATGGACACAGGACGCAAATTCTATTCTATTCTAATTCTATTCTGTTTAGGTTCTTCCACCATGCGCATCACTTTGATATTGAAGCACCTGGCTGTCGTGCATTAAGCAATGTAACTAACATTTGTCATGTGTGGTTGTCTCCTTCTTTCACTCTTCCACTCCCAAGTGGGAAATTGCATTTGGATTTTTTTAAATGTGTGCTGTGCTGTGTGTGTTTATTAGTGAAGAAAAGGCTGAAGAAATCTGCAGACCTACAGAAATACATTGGAGGGACAGGTCAAAAATTCTGCTCTTCAGACACAGTAGATTGAACTATTATGGCAATGGTAAAGCTCACTTGAGCAGGAGATGGAGCTTTCTCAGGAGCCAGTCAAAGACTGGAACAAACTCCTGCTGGATCTAGGAACCAACACAAACCGCACCACTTTCTGTTCAAAGAGCAAAGCAAATCCCCCAGGTTTAGGTGTTGTGTCATGGTGCTCCCTGACACTTGGCCCTCTATTCTGCTTCTTTCTTCTCCCTTAAAAATCCTTCGTTAAACCCCACTTTTTCCAACAATTGGTTCTACTTTTTGTTCTCCCCTATTGTTCCATGCTTTGTTTTTTGTTGATTGTAAACTCCTTGTGGCAGGGAATATGTCTTCAGTGTTCATGATGTATGATATAAAAAAATGTGCTATAGAAGTTACTTTTATCAGTAACTATAATGGGCCCAATGGTCTGGTGGCAGAGCATCCGAATTTGGAAAAATCTGTCTTTCACTAGGTTTGGAGCACTGAAGAGGCAACACACTCATTCCCTAGGTAATGGTAAAACTTTTGTCATTCTTTAGTAACTGCTCCACCTCCGGCTGATTGAAGGAACGAACTTTTCATTGGTTCTACACTAGTAGTTGCATCCTTTGTTGCCTACCAATGAGGAGGGTTGCCTAGATGTATACTTTGAAGCTGGGGAAAGTGAACAAAGAAATACGGGAAAATCAGAACACTTTCAGGAGAAAAAAAGGAGGTGGGGTAGATTGAACAAAGGGTATTGGTGAGATATGTGGAGACAAGCAGAAATAGGATGTATAACAGAAAAGAAAAATGCATTATATCTGGCAGGGGGGAGGGGAAAGACAGAAAGGGAAGAGAAACTGGCATGTTACCCTTAATGGTCTGAAAGATGTAAAAGAAACATATGGATTCCTGTTACGTATCACTGTACATAGATATTGAAAAGCCTTTCATATGTAGGTTATTAAAGGTTATTGGCAAGGCTCCATGTAGTCTGCAGAAAGATGGACCTAAATTATGCAGCAAGGCCATTGGTTTTTACAGCACTCTTGTGTGGCAGACTGGAAATTCTTTAGCAGTTTTATTTACATTAAAAATACGTTTTGTTCAATAAATATGAAAATGAATAATACAATCAGTACAGTAGCTCATGTGCTATTTATTGTGATATTAAATTCAGTTTATAGATCACCACTTTAGTAGCTCTCCACTCTGCTTGCTGCATATTTTTGTAATGACAACCCATCACTGAATGATTGGCAGTTGTAAAGGGGCAGTTGGGGCTTCTGGCACTCAGGGAGGTGTGTGAGGCCATTCGGGATTGTGGGATAAGCACATTGGCTGGATACTTTGTGGTAAAATGATAAGCAGTTAACAAAGATGACATTCAAATTGTCATCATTGGGTTTCATCGTTAAGTTATTTATATGAATTAGGACAGTTCAAACCATTCAGAGCCTCTGTGAATGACACAGACAGATGACACTGCATTGGTTTACACTCTTTAAATGGTTGGAAGATCTTCCTTGTGAATAAAATGACTAGAAACTTAATTAAAAAAAACACAATGAAAGCTTAGATTCTGGAGGAGAACTGGAATATCATACAAGAAGATCTGGACAACCTTGTAAACTGAAGTAATAGAAATGGGCTGAAATTTAATAGTGCAAAGTGCAAGGTCATACTTTTAGGGACTAACAATGAGAATTTTTGCTATAAGCTAGGGAGGTATCAGTTGGAAGTGACAGAGGAGGAGAAAGACCGAGATGTATTGTTTGATCACAGCATGACTATGAGCTGTCAATGTGACGTGGCCGTGAAAAAGGCTAATGCAACCCTAGGATGCATTAGGCGAGGTATTTCCAGTAGAGACAGGTAAGTGTTAGTATCATTATACAAGGCACTGGTGAGACCTAATCTGGAATACTGTGTACAGTTCTGGTCTCCCATGTTTAAGAAAGATGAACTCAAATAGGAACAGTTGCAGAGAAGGGCTAGAAGGATGATTCAAGGAATGGAAAACCTACCTTATGAGAGGAGACTCAAAGAGCTTGGCTTATTTAGCCTAACCAAACGAAGGCTGATGAGAGATATGATTGCTCTCTCTAAATACATCAGAGGTATAAATACCAGGGAGAACAAATGGATATAAACTGACCGTCAACAGGTTTAGACTTGAAATTAGATGAAAGTTTCTCGCCATTGGAGTGAAGTTCTGGGGAGCAGTGGGGGAGCAGTGGGGGAAAAAAACCTAACTAGCTTCAAGACTGAGCTTGATAAATGTATGGAGGGAATGGTATAATGAGACTGGCTACAATGGCATTTAGCTAATCAGTGACTCCTAGCTGCAAATATCCCCATTGGCTGGCGATGGGACACTAGGTGGTGAGGGCTCTGAGTTACTACAGAGAATTCTCTCTCACGTATCTGCCTGGTGGGTCTTGCCCACATGCTCAGGGTCTAACTGATTGCCATATTTGGGGTTGGAAAGGAATTTCCCCCCAGGTCAGATTGGCAGAGACCCTGGGGGATTTTCACCTTCCTCTGCAGCATGGGGCATGGGTCACTTGCAGGTTTAAACTAGTGTAAATGGTGCATTCTCTGTAACTTGAAGTCTTTAATCATGATTTCAAGACTTCAGTAACTCAGCCAGAGGTTAGGGGTTTATTACAGGAGTAGATGGGTGAGGTTCTGTGGCCTGCAGTGATAAGGAGGTCAGACTAGATGATCATGATGGTCCCTTCTGACCTTAAGTCTATAATTCTGTATATGAAGGAGGGCACCATACCAAATTCTGCAGCCATAGCCATAATGTAAGGATTTGCAGGACTAGAACCCAGGTTTATGGAGCCTGGAGTAGCTTACATTCCTACATCACCACTAGGAGGCCATACAGAGCCATATCCAAGGAGCACTATGGAGATTTAGGTGTCATGGGAAGTACTGCTCAAAGGCACCAGAGCAGCTGCACCCAGTAGCCTTCTGATTGGCCCATGCTCATTATTTAACCCTTGAGGGTGCCCCAGAAAGTTGTCTGGGCAACCATACAGACTTCTGGCTTGCTGTCACCTCACCTGCTGATCTCCGGCCTCTGACCCCAGCCTGACTCTGACCCTGACACTTGCCTATTGATCCTGGCTCTAGCGATTACTCTGATCCCTGTTCGCTATCACCTGGTGACTGTTTTGACTTGGTGACACCAGCCCAGCTGTGACTGCTAGATCTGACCGCCTATGTCTTGGTCCCTTAAAGTTTTCTCAGACACCTTTGATCTCCTCCGTGGAAGTCACTTAGCAGTCACTTTTCCTGCTCCACCATTGAATGTATGCCACCAACCAGGCCAGGGTGGGACTAATGGTAACCTTGAGAGCCAGAGAAGCAGGACAGCCCAGGAATGCCTTCCTGCGAACGTTTTCTGCAATTTTTGATGAACCTTATTGTGCTTGCACGGTGAAAGCTGCACTATGAAGGCTCCAGCAAGGGGGTGAGCCAGCTGCCTCATACACTGCCCAATTCCAGAGACTCACAGCTGAGGTTGAGTGGAACAATGCGACCCAACTGTATCAATTTTGGTGTGTACCTAGTGAGGAAGTAAAGGAAGAGCTAGCCTGTGTTGAGACCCTGACCAGCCTGGATGCTTTTGTTGATCTCTCTCTCCTCATCAACAGCTGACTGCATGAGTGAAATGAGGAGAAGAGGGGAACTGTCCTGCCACCTCATCCACACACCATGCTGAAAATCCCAGGATCCAACCCTGAACCAAAGTAGGTTGATTAGGCCTGCCAATGCTTGACCCCAGAAGAGAAGGGGCAATAACTTATGCTTTTATTGCGGTGCACCAGACATGGGGTTGAGGTTCATGATGGGCAAGAGGTGAGGGCGAAGAATTAGGAAACAAGCAAACCCAAATTGGGGGAAGGGGGACAGCCTAGGCACCACCAGACACTATGTTCTGGAACTACATCCTAACCCTAGAGGGAAACTGTTAGTATATAGGCTTGTTTGTCAGCCTGAGATAGAATTTTGGGTTTGACTTTTGATACTCTTATATCCTTACTCGGGCTGTTGATTAATCGCAGTTAACTCACGCAATTAACTAAAAAAAATTAATTGCGATTAATTGCAGTTTTAATCGCACTGTTAAACAATAGAATACCGTTTGAAATTTATTAAATATTTTGGATGTTTTTCTACATTTTCAAATATATTGATTTCAATTACAACACAGAATACATAGTGTATTTATTTTTTATTACAAATATTTGCACTGTAAAAATGATAAACAAAAGAAATAGTTTTTTTAATTCACCTCAAACAGGTACTGTAGTGCAATCTCTTTGTCGTGAAAGTGCAACTTACAAATGTAGATTTTTTTTTGTTACATAACTGCATTCAAAAACAAAACAATGTAAAACTTTCGAGCCTACAAGTCCACTCAGACCTACTTCTTGTTCAGCCAATTGCTGAGACAAACAAGTTTTTTTACATTTACGGGAGATAATGCTGCTCTCTTCTTATTTACAATGTCACCAGAAAGTGAGAACAGGCATTTTGCATGGCACTTTTGTAGCCAGTATTGCAAGGTATTTATGTGCCAGATATGCTAAACATTTGTATGCCCCTTCATGCTTCGGCCACCATTCCAGAGGACATGCTTCCATGCTGATGACACTTGTTAAAAAAATAATGCGTTAATTAAATTTGTGGCTGAGCTCCTTGGGGGAGAATTGTATGTCCCCTGCTCTGTTTTACCCGCCTTCTGCCATATATTTCATGTTATAGCAGTCTTGAAAGATTACCCAGCACATGTTGTTCATTTTAAGAACACTTTCATTGCAGATTTGACAAAACGTAAAGAAGGTACCAATGTGAGATTTCTAAAGATAGCTATAGCACTCGACCTAAAGTTTAAGAATCTGAAGTGCCTTCCAATATCTGAGAGGGACGAGGTGTGGCACATGCTTTGAGAAGTCTTAAAAGAGCAACACTCTAATGCGGGAATTACAGAACCTGAACCACCAAAAAAGAAAATCAACCTTCTGCTGGTGGCATCAGACTCAGATAATGAAAATGAACATGTGTTGGTCCGCACTGCTTTGGATCATTATCGAGCAGAACCCATCATCAGCATGGACGCATGTCCTCTGGAATGGTGGTTGAAGCATGAAGGGACATATAAATCTTTAGTGCATCTGGCACATAAATATCTTGCGACGCCGGGTACAACAGTGCCATGAGAACGCCTGTTCTCACTTTCAGGTGACACTGTAAACAAGAAGCGGGCAGCATTATCTCCTACAAATGTAAACAAACTTGTTTGTCTGAGTGATTGGCTGAACAAGAAGAAGGACTGAGTGGACTTGCAGGCTCTAAAATTTTACATTGTTTTATTTTTGAATGCAGTTTTTTTGTACATAATTCTACATTTGTAAGTTCAACTTTCATGATAAAGAGATTGCACTACAGTACTTGTATTAGGTGAATTGAAAAATACTATTTCTTTTGTTTTTTTACAGTGCAAATATTTGTAATAAAAAATAAATATGAAGTGAGCACTGTACACTTTGTATTCTGTGTTATAATTGAAATCAATATATTTGAAAATGTAGAAAACATCCAAAATATTTAAATAAATGGTATTCTATTATTGCTTAACAGTGCAATTAATTGCACTATTAATCACGAATAATTTTTTTAATCGCTTGACAGCCCTAATCCTTACTAATATGTGTGAAGAACAATGAACAAAGACACTGTGTGTCCCACTCTGGCACTTCGAGTGCAGAAGGTGGGGGCCCACAAGGATTCTAAAAATTAATACTGGCCACTCCAGGCTGGTATTAAACTCCCAAGGCCACAGTTTCTCTCTGACCTTGGAGGGGTAGATGCTGCCACCCCCCAAAGTGCAAAAAAAACCACCCCTTGGGACCCAGGAAGGCTCACTTGGGAATTCCTTCCTGTGGGGTACCCTAAAGCCCTTTCACCCCCCCCCCTCCAGTCCTGGGAAGAGTTCAGAAAGAAAACAAAGGAAAGTAGCTGTTGCCCCCAGCAAATTAAACAGCATATGCACAAACCTCTTAGAACACCAAAAATCCAGTCCTGTTCTTAAAAAAAGGTAAATTTTATTAAGAACAAAAAGAAAGAAAATACATCTGGAACTTAGGCTTTTGCTAGATTTAAAAAGCCCACTTACACAATTTAAGCATCAAGATAGCTCTCTTGAGGTTCAGCTTAAAGGTTTACAAGCAAACAAAAGCATCTAGGGTTAGCACAGAAGAGCCCACAAGCCAATAAGAAATAAAAGAAATAACCCTAATCGCGTCTTCCTAGACATTCCCTGATTACTTACATATTTGGGGTTTCAGATAAGTAGGGTTGAGGTATGATTTGATGCTTTTTCATACATGGTTTTAAAGCTTTTTACAGCATAGCTCCAGCCCTATCCTGCTCTTTCCCGGAGAACCACAACACACAGACAAAGGGAAGTTTTTTCCCAATTTTAAAAAGTTCTAGCCCTCCCATTGCCTCTTTTGGTCAGTTGCCTACTCCTTTCCTTTTACCTGTGGGCTTGTTAACCCTTTACTGGTAAAGCAAGTAGAGAACAGCTCCTAACAGGGGTTTTATAGCTAACTGGCTGGCTGGGTGTCCATAAAAGGGAGCTACCCCACCTCCCCTTCATTTATCACAGTGTTGCATTTCCCACAACCAGATAGGGCTTTTAGTACAATGAGAAAAGATAAGGGATAGAGCTAAAAGTGTTACAGGATATGGTGGGAGTGTAATACATGAGCATACACTGGAAGGCTGCCTGGCTCCTCTCTCAAGCCCAGGTCAAGCAACCAGTTAGGAGGGGCAAAGGGGAATAGGGAATGGGAACACAGGCAAGGCTCTGCAGCGTCAGAGCTGGGAAGGAAGGCACGGGGTAAACGCTCTGCAGCGTCAGAGCTGGGAACGGAACACTGGGGAACAGACTCTGTCGGCATGTAGAGCTATGTGGATCTGTTTGCTTGGAACTAACGCCAATAAACATCACATTGCCTGCACTTCGGACTTCTGGTCTCCTGCTTTCTGGCTGTGTGACAGGAACCAGGGGAGGGGGTGAAGGGAAAGCCCCCTAACAGAAATCCCATCTGGGACATGCGGGTCCTCCCCACACTTCCATGTGCAGATACAATTATGTACTGCGGATGGGGCCAAGCTGATTCCCACTCAGTGGGCCCTGATCGATTCTGGGGCTGCTGATAATGTAATAGATGCTGAAGCCACCCAATTCTGTCTCCAGTTAAAGCCGACGTCAGTTCTTGTAGAGGCAATAGATGGGTCACTCCTGCCCACAGGGCCAGTGATACAGGAAACTGTCCCCTACAGGCCATACTCCAGGGACATTGGGAGGTGCTACAATTCAGTGTGACTCATTCTCCACATTCTCAGCCTTTGAAGAAAGGCTTGACGGGGACCAACATCTGGTGCAAGTATGTTCTGAACATAAGAACCTCGAATATCTGTGTAAGGCTCGAGCCTTGAATCAAAGACAGCTCAGGTGGGTATTACTCTTCTCTCGGTTTGATTTTGTCATCACCTATCAATAAGGAACCAGGAATGAGAAAGCCAATGCCTTATTCTGTAAAGGGGAAGGGCGAGGAACCTCACCAAGAATCACCCTGTCACCTAAAGCGTCGCAACTTCCTTGCCTTGCAATACACTGAGACCTGCTTGATCAAATCTGATTTGCTTTGCGGGGTTGACCCGTTAGCCCAGGAGGTGACGGAACAGCCTGAGCAAATGAAAGCCAAAACCAAAACACGGTATTCTACACTGGATGGAGTCACAACTCATTGGGCACATATACATTCAACTGGGGTGCCTCTGGTTAGAACTGCTTCACCTCTGCCATGAAACTCTGTTGGTGGGCCATTTTGGCCACCTTAAGACATTCTGCACAGCTTTCCATTTCTTCTGGTGGTCCTGTATGTGAGCTGAAGTCCAGGACTATGTTGACTGTTGTGACCTGTGTGCACGCACCAAGATGCCTGTGTCCTTCTGATTGGCCCATGCTCACTGTTTAACTCTGGAGGGTGCCCCAGGAAGTTGTCTGGGTAACCACCCAAACTTCTGGTCTGCTGTGACTCCAGATGGCATCTTGCTGTCTAATCTCCAGTTTCTGACTTCAGATGGACTCTGTCCCTAGCTCTTGCTTATTGATCCTGGCTGTAGCGATTACTCTGATCCCTGCTCGCTGACTACCATCCTGTGACCGTCCTTGATTTGGTAACATCAGCCCAGCTGTGACTGCTAGACCAGACCGCCTATGCCTTGGTCCTTTATACACGGAATCACAGATTACTCTTGGCCCAGACTATTGGATATTGCTCTGTTGTCTTAAAAATACTTTAATATTAAAGTATTATGCATGCAAAATGATATGTAATCCTCTAGTCAGTGTGTGTGTTACTTGTTCCCCTATGTGCCTGTTCCACTGAAGCTGTGAGTCCGTTACAGCTCCCACTTGGAGGACTTGGTCCTATAGCTCAAGCTATATAGAATCAGGCTTTAAGCAGAGGTTCCACTGTTGGCCAAGTTGTTAGTTGTTACTAATATACATAACAGCAGGTACAGGCCCATATCAACAGGAGAACATACTTAATTTTCTTCAAATGATTTAAAAAAAAATGAAGAAATGTATTAATTTAGCAGCTTTATTTTATTTGTTTCCATTTATAACCGAAGAACACCCTTACACAGGTTCTGAGCACTCTGCCAATTGTTTAAAAGTTCAAAATCAAAATACACATCAGTCAGCATCTCTCCTTTGACTATGCCACAAGTCGTAATCCGAACATCCCCTAATACTGCAAGGGTTGTGGTGGCTTCTCCATCACTGGCAATTTTAAAATCGAGATTTGATATTTTTCTAAAAGCTATGCTCTAGGAATTATTTGGGGGAAGTTTTATGGTCTGTGCTATACAGAAGGTCAGACTAGATGATCACAATAGAACTTTCTGGCCTTGGAATCTATGAATCTATAAAACAGTATCTCAGCCTTCTCTAACCATCCTGAAAGGCCTGGCAAAACATATTGGCCATATAGCATGCTCTGACACTTGATACATTTGGCTCTTTTGGACCCAGGCAATAGCTTTTATGGATATTCCAGCTGTCCTCTCTCAACTGTTTACAAATTAAAATCCAGTCAGGGCTTGCTGAAATGGCCATATTTTGTTCTACACAGGGCAGGGTACCAAAAATAAATAAAATAATTTAAAATAAATAAATAAAAAAGGTGGGGAGGAGGAAAAAGGAGGAAGGGAATGGTTTGGACTAAAATGTGACAGCACTCTCTAAAATGTAAGGGTACAATAATACACTTTCATCTTCATGTAGGGTGACCAGACAGCAAATGTGAAAAATCTGGTCACCCTATCTTCATGATCAAAGTTTTATATGCATAATTCCCTTAGGTGTTAGTGAGAGTGCCATACTTGCTTCCTCAAATACTCCTACATACAGATGAATATGTGTATAAAGACATTGTGTAGTTTATGGACTAAATTCTATTGTGGCAAATATCCACAGAGAATGCATGATACAAATGCTATTGGCTGTGTGACAAACTGCTATGATTCTCACAAAATTTACTTACAAAAGATGTTTTTATATATTTTTAAAAAGCAAAATAACTGGTTATCCTGAAGAAATAATTTGCAAAATATCTCTTTTCTATACCGCCTATACAGTATGCTCCTAAATGGTCCACATGCCCATTAGTGACTAATTTTGGTCAATAGTGGTTTTACTGATGGCTACATTGCAGAGCTGTTCTGTGGGCTTTTAACTATTGGATAATTAACACACAAGCCAACCATATATAGGGCACTATATATGATGTATAATTATTAGGTTCACTTGCCAACCAAATATATTGACAGGTACTACTTAGTGTATAGCAGTTTACATTTTACATGTCCTTTACAAAATAAAAGGAAAATAATGTGAAAAAAATGCTTTATAGCATTGCAGTGTTGACTAAAGACTTCCTCATCAAATGACCCAGTAAACAAATGGCTAGGAGAAAAAAAGAAATGTTGTCTTTGTTTTTTAAAAGACATCTTTAAAATCAGTGGCTATTGTAATACTTCTATTTTCTATCTATTTTAAAAAGACACATTCAGAGAGCAAGGGGATTTGAAAGGTTTTATGTATTTCTTCATCCTTGGCCTCATATCTAGCACAATATTTTAAAGGATTTTTAAAAATAGTCTTGTACAAATTGCCACTGAAAAACTATGCAGAGCATAACATAGCATTCCTCCAGAGTAGCAATATTTTGCTCTGACAATAGCATTTCAAGATTTGAATATTAAACAGCTTCCCGTGTAGTATAATTTCAGATTAATGCTGGATAATAAATCATAACCTGCAGCCAAATGCATTTGCGTCATATATATTATATTAGTTTTCTTCTAACCAGAGGGGAATTATTTTTAAGACCGGAAAAAGCACTTTTAAAATAGAAAAAATTCACATGAAACTGAATTTAGAAATTGCACAGATGTCTGTCTAGTCTGACCTCCTGCATAACATAGGCCATAGACCTTCACCCAGTAATTCCCTCATTAAGCCCATAATATCAGGTTGAGCTAGAGCATATGTTTTAAACAAAAAATCCAATTTTGGTTTAAAGATTTCTGCTGACAGAGAATCCACATCCTCATGTAAGTCATTCCAATGGTTAATATCCTTCACTTTAAAATATGCACTTTATTTCTAGTCTGAATTTGTCTAGCTTCAGTTTCTAGCCATTGAATCTTGATAAGCCTTTGTCTTCTAGATTAAAGAGTCCTCTACTATCAGAAATCTTTTCCCCATGTAGGTACTTACAGACCATGATCAAGTCCCTTTTTAACCTTCTCTTTGATAAACTGAATAGATTGACCTTCCTACGCCTATAAAGCAGGTTTTCCATACTTTGAATCATTCTTGTAGCCCTTTCCAAATTTTTAACATCCTTTTTGAAGTGTGGACACCTGAAATGAACACACTATCCCGGTAATGGTCTTACCAATGCTCTATATACAGAGGTCATATGACCTCCTTACTCCTACTTGATATTCCCCTGTTTAAATACTGAAGAATCACATTAGCCTTCTTAGCTATAGCAATGCAGTAGGAGCTAATTTTCAGCTGGTTATGCACAATGACCTCTAAGCCCTTTTCTGAGTCACTGCTTTCCATGATACAGTCCCTTATCCTGTAAGTATGACATACAATCTTTGTTCCTAGATGTATGACCTTGCATATGGCTGTATTAAAAGCTCAGGTTACCATCCATCCAGATTGCTCTGTCTAACTGATCTATGCTCATCATTATTTACCATTCCATCAAATTTTGTGTAATCTGCAAATTTTGTCAGCAATAAATCTTCTCTCAGATCATTGACAAAGATATTGAATAATATTGGGCCAAGAACACATCACTTGGATACCTCACTGGAAACACCTGTACATGGTGACAGTTCCCCATTTACCATCACCTCTTGAGATTTATGTGTTAACCAGTTTTTAATCCATTTAAAATGAGCTATATTAATTTTGTGTAGTGATGATTTTTAAAATCAGAATATCATGTGGTACTAAGTCAAATGTGCTGCAGAATTCTAAGTATATTATATCAACAAAGTTGCCTTTTCAACCAAACTGGTAGTCTTATTAAAAAGCAATATGAAGTTTGTTTGATCAGCCCTATTTTCCATAAAACTATGTTGATTGCCATTAATTATGCTGCCTTCCTTTAATTTTTTTACTGATTGAAGCCCATATCAGCTTTTCCATGACTTTTCCCATGAGCAATGTCAAGCTAACTGTCATCAAAACCACTGATGCCGAGCTTTGCATGCTGGGTTTAGAAAGCCATCCAAATCTTGCAGTCACATTTCTTGTCTTTTCCCCAGGAAGACAGAACACTATCCTGCTGTCCATTTGTAAATAGCAGTACGTTGTGTGAACTCTTCCTAATATTAAATACTTGATGAGGATGGTCTGACTCCTTAACACAATTGGAGATTTTCTCTTGGGCATCCTCGCTATCCTTGAGTATTAAGCAGAGCAGCCATCCTAAGAAATGTCTTATGCAGTTCTCTCTTCCTTCTGTCCAGTTGAATCTTCAGAGGCCTTCTCTATAGTTGCCATGCTGTGTCCCTGATAGCAATTGGATACTTTTAGTTGCATAGAATTCCTCCTGGTTCTTGTTCCTCTGATGGTCACAAACTGCATATCCTCTTCTACTGATAGCTGTGTAGGACACCTCCTAGTTCTCTTTCCTTATGTGGCTGTGAATGGCCAATCTTCTTTTTTAGTGCCTACTTTTTCCTGCTACATCATTGCCAGTTCTTTCTCTTGTTGTCTCTGTCATGGTGCTGCCCAAATCTGGTTATCCAAGAATTCTTTAGCCTCTCTGATGCTATACAGGATCGATAACTCTTCTTCAGGATCACAAATCTTTTCTTCCAGTATGGCCATAAACTTGTATTTCATACAAAGGAAGTTTGTTCTGTCTTCAGGCAGGAAACAGAATGTTGCACATACCTGGCAGGTCACAATGGCCTCCCCCTTGTAGACAGGAAAGGCTCAAATTCTGAGGCTTCAAAAACCTGACGTGATCAAAGCATGGGGAGGAGCTTATCTGCATAAGTCATTCAACCTTGGATTCCCCATTCCTGCCAATATCTGGATCAAGTATAGGGGGAGGTCTGAGAATTGCATCCAATGATTCTAGGTAACTAGAATTTTGCTTTCTAAGCCACCATAGGGATTTTGTATTTGTAGCAGTTTTCCTACAGCCTTGATGGTAAATAAACAAGCTCCTTGGCTGCTTCTTAGAGCAATCCTAAAATTTTGGTAGCAGAAGGTATCTCAGAAGTGAATAAGTCTGTGAAATAAGTATTCTCTATTGTATGTCTGCTTCCACTTAACTGGTAATTATGATTCTTTAAAAAAAATTACCACTGAAATGATGAACCAGATAACTCTTCTCCATTCCAAACAGTACAGTGTGATTGCTAGGCTTGTTTAAACCCTCTCCCCCAAACCTTCTGCATCAATTTACATCAGTATAATGTACAATACAGAGAAATTAGTCTTAAGTGAATATTTAGATAGTATAGATGAATAAACCTGCCAGGAGAGTAAGTTAATTATACATGCCTCCCTTGTATACAAAAGTTATAATTTAGGTTTTTTTTGTATAATTGGAATAACATTAAAAAGAAGCACATTGTGTTTGAATTAGCATTTTAATATCCTCTTTAAAGATTGAACACTATTGTTCAAAAGGTATTGTTCTCTTTCCTTCCTTCTAACTATTCATTCTGACTTTAAAACAACTTAAAAGAAAAGAACCTTCTGTCTTACGTAACTAAACGAACAGCTACTTTTATGGGACTTGAGGTAAAGAGGTCTAAAACTATTAATTTAATAGGCAGACTGCTCTGGTGAATTCTGGTAGAGAAGAATAATAAACAGCTGGCATGGCATCTTAGAGTATACGGAGTGGTCAGGGCCTCAAGACTCGTGTGTTCTATTCTTGGTTTTGCCACTAACTTCTTGTATGATCTTGTGCAAATGATTTAGTCTCTCTGGTCTTGTCTAAACTGGAGTTTTCAGTCAAGTTGTAACATAAGTGAGTTGTTTTTCAATTAATAGATGTCAATTAACACGAATCGGTTAATGTGGACACTTTACAAATGTTTGTTCCATGTTGCAGACATTTGTTCTTGGTCATGGTTAACCTTAGGCAATGAATTAACATGTGTAACAACATGACTGAAACGTCTAGTCTAGACAAGGTCTCCATGACTCATTTAAGCCATGTTTAAATAGGTCTAATAATAAAACCTACCTGTGAGGGGAGTTGTATGTTTGTAAAGGGTTTTGAGACTTTCAGATAAAAGATGAAGCTATCTCCAAGAACAGGAGTGTTAGGAAAGGATTAGCCATTTCAATGGTCATTTTAATCAGGACACAGTTGCTGCTTTTCTGGTTTGGCCAGTTGACAATATCCAGGAAGAAAGAAAAACCTGTAAAATTCAGGCTCCTGTGGAAAATTGAAGGGACTGCTGACCTCAGTTAGGCTGTACCTTCAATTGCTCTGACATCGCCATTGTGTTGGGCTTTCCCTTGTGACTCCAGCATTTTCAAACCTGAAACTTTGTGGTTATATTTCTTTCTGATGGTGGCTGGATGAATTAGACTTTATTTTTTTCTTTCCTTTTCCCCCCTTACTAGTGGCTTGGAAATGTAGGAGAGGGCAAGATATTGATATATGAAGTGACAAATCAACCTCTCCCTCCCCTGTCCAGAGGAACATATTCAGATGAAAAGTTAGGGACATGGGATATAATGCTGAAGTCTGATTTCAATTCAATGTAGTTATTATCTGCACAATTTGGTTAATTACATGTCTATATGGCAGAACTTGAAAACATAACAGAGATGGCTCAGACAAAACTGAGTAACTATGAGAAAATGGCAACAGTATTCGCCAGTCAGGATGTAGTTAAGCAGTTCACAGTATGTTGATCAAGGAGAATGAATTCTTACATAGGAAAAAAGAGAACATATTAGTAAAACTCTTACAAAATCATAATTTAAGGCTCCTGTCTCTCCTGATGTTAAAAGCAAAACTTCAAAAATTAAATCTGAAATTAAAAAAATGTGAAACTGAACACGGAGACAGATACTGAATGTACTGTTAGTTCTGCGCTCAGAAAAATTGAGCAAAAGATAAGAGGATTTATTTCTGGAACAAATGGAATAATTCCCTCCCCCACTCCCACACACACACTTAGCTTGTCCTTAACAAAATTAAAAATAAAAACTGGCAAGAGATCTGAATTTTGCCGGTTAAACATTGCAGCCTCTGTTTATTCAGCTAAACTGGGGTGATTTATCAAGGGATAAATTTCTGCTTCTAAGCTGTGGTTTTGAAAAGCACCATGAAGGTGCTTCTTCTTGGAGGCTAGAATCTTGGAATCCACATAAATTTACAAGAATAGGTTAAGGGGAAAATACAGATTTTGATCATGTTAATGTTTTTCCAACTATTTCATTGAAAAGTACAAGACCCTCCATGGCTTGGTGCAGGAACTTGAAATTTGACAGGAATGTGGTCCTGGGATTAGGGAGATGTCTTTTTCTGTCCCCACAGAAATCAACCCAGATTTGGCCAAATAAGTCTCTAAAAATTGTAATTTTCATTTACTCAGCTTGTTAATGGCTTGCTGCTAACATACATGCCCTGTGCACTGAGCAGGCCCTCTTCCCACAAGGTTCCTAGCTGCCAGCTGCACTAACCATTCTGCCAGGCTTCTTACATTGTCGGCACTGAGCTAGAACTCCAGATAAGGCAGCAGCCACCACATCCCTTTCTTTTGCCTAGCAAAGGGGCACTTGGTTGGGAGCCAGGATGAAACTATCAGTTCTAGTCTCAGTGACTGGTATCCACTGGTATTCCACTGACTGGTATCAATGCTCTGCACTACAGAGCTCTTATTACTGAGTAATGCCTCATATCTGTACCTTAGGAGATAGGTAAGCATCATTCACTCATTTTACAAATAAGATAACTGAGAGTTTGTACAAAATCACAGCTGAGACTAGAATCCAAGTCTCTAATATGACAGATGCAAGTCTCATGAGCCAAACTGCTTTTCAGGACAAATGTACCATATCTGTGTGCTTGTCTGTGCTTTCTGTAACCAACCGACAATACTCCATTCCAAAGCCAGGAATAGAACTCAGGATTTATAATTTGCTATATTTCCCTAGTGTCTAGAAAATAGGCAAAGTGAGGGTTGTGTTCACCTTTAGTGGCTGGTATACACCGAAGATAATGGTGTACTTAGATTGTAAGCTCCTTGGGGCATGGACCATACTTTTGTTCTGTATTTGTATAGCAGCTAAGACAATAGGGTCCTGGTCCATAACCAGGGCTCCTAGATATTAAGGTAATACAAATAAATAACAATAATACTACTGCTATCAGTTATTCTTTTAGGTAGAGGTCTGTGCTTTGGATCTAAAGGTCCTGGGTTCCAACCTGCCTATGACACATGCAAAGAATCAGTATGATGCCACATAATGGAATTTCTGTTTTTTGTTTGCTTCTGTGATGGGGTGTACAAATCCCACACTGGAGAACAAGGGGTTAAGGAGCAGCTCTGGCTCCCAGGTGGCCCCACCCAGCGACACTTGCAAAGACTGCACAAACTGGAGCTTAAAAGAGGAAGCAGAGCAGCTGAGAAGGAGGCAAGCAATGGGAGGGAACAGATCTCTGCTCTGAGGTCTGGGAAAATAACGGCCCAGGAGTTATTGTTGCCTGAGATCTGACCACGCTTGCAAAGGAAAGATTGATGACTCTCTGGAAAGGTCAGAAACTTTATCTTCAGTTTGATTCTTTTATTTACCCTCAGGAAAAGAATAAGGGGCAACTCAGGTAGGAATTGATCCAAGGAGGCATCTGTTTAGCACTCCCAGGTGCAGAACTACCCATCATTGGGCCCTGGATCAGAGCCCAGTGGAGAGGGTGGGCCCAGGCTCTCTACCCAACCCCTGAAAGTGGGACAACAATAGGAGGAAGTGGTGAGGCGAGGAATCCAGTTGAGGAAGACCCAGAGTACACAAGGGTCCAGACCCCAAGTCCTGGAGCTAAGGAGAAAGCCCTGAAGCCCTTGTGGGCACCAAAAGACTTCTCCATTATTGGACTTTTCTTTCTGTATACCCTGAAAGAGGTGGACTAGAACATGTGCGCCAGTAGGAGGGCTGAGTGTCAAAAGATGGGATTGACCCCACAGGATAGAGTTGCAGAAGAAACGGGAAATGTCTGGGAAGAGGCCACTGGCCACACCACTGCCTGACCACTAGGCAGCACTTCCGGTGAGGATCATCTTTCACAATTCCTTTAAAAAAAAAAACAACTTCAGGAAGTTACATACAAAAACTGCATTGAAAGGACATTACGTTGAAAAATTAAGCATTTAAAAGAGGGAATGTATGTGGTTAAGAATAATTTGGTTCAGAATACAGCTGTGGAAACTTCATTTAGTCCTGATGTCATCCTTCCTCTATTTTTCTTCCTTAACCTTATTTAGAGGGGAGGGGTCAGAGGCAGAGACCATGGTTAGCCGTAATTATGTCTTACTTAACATTAGTAAGACTTTTGACACAATCCTACATGACATTCTCATGAGCAAACTAGGGAAATGCAGTCTAGGTCAGGGGTGGGCAAACTACGGCCCGCAGGCCAGATCCGGCTGTCAGGACTTTGGATCCGGCCCATGGGATTGCCACCCCCGTGGCGCCACGGGGCTAAGGCAGGCTCCCTGCCTGCCCTGTCCCCGTGCCGCTTCTGGAAGTGGCCGGCACCACGTCCCTGCAGCCCCTGGGGGAGGGGGGCCAGAGGGTTCCAGGCACTGCCCTCGCCTGCAGGCACCGCCCCCCACAGCTCCCATTGGCCAGGAACCGGGAACTGCAGTGCTTTAAGAACCGGGTGCTTGCTTTAAGAAAGATGTGGAAAAATTGGAGAGAGTCCAGAAGAGAGCAAAAAATATGATAAAAGGTATAGAAAGCCTGAGCTATGAGGAAAGGTTAAAAATACACTGGACATCATTAGCCTTGAGAAAAGAAGACTAAGGAGGGATCTGTTAAGTCTTCAAATATGTTAAGGGAGGTTACAAAACGGACTGTGATCAGTTCTCCAGGTCCACTAAAAGGTAGGACAAGAAGTAATGGGCTTAATCTGCAGCAAGAGAAATATAGGTTAAATATTAAAATCAACTTTCTAACTGTAAGGGTAGTTAAACTCTGGAATAGGTTTGCAAGGGAGGTTGTGGAATCGCTATCACTGGAGGTTTCTAAGAACAGGTTGGACAAACACCTGTCAGGAATGATCTAGGTTTACTTGGTTCTGTCTCACTGCAGGGGGCTGGACTTCATGACCTTATGAGGTCCTTTCCAGCTCCATATTTCTATGATTCTATTTTTATACTGTTCAAATGGCTAATCATTTTCAAACATAGCTATTTTGTAGATATCCCTTTTTATATTGCTGAACTGTTCTATTTTATAAAATTGGTATCTTGCTTCAGATATGTTTATAATTGCTTATTATTTTATTAGGTTTATAAAAGTAGTAAGAATAAAGTTAATCTACAATCACAGTGATCTAAAAAGATTAACATATCTATCAATTTCAACACAAAATTATGCATAGAAATATGATGCAAAAATGTATCCACTAAGCCACACAGCCATTGGTTGCCATTCATCTGAATGCACAGGTACCAAACTGCAGGGAAGGTCAGATGTTGTTGTTTAAATGAAATAGAAATATAGTAAGAATTTAAAGGTGCAGTAATAATAAACATTAGATACAAAGGCTTGGTAGTTCAAAATTGCATTTCCTGGTTCATATCAAAATTTGCAAACATTCAAAATGTTATGCCAATGTTACCTATGTTTTATGCTCAATCATAAAATGGTTAATTTTTTTGTTTTAATTTTTTCATTATAAAGAAAATAAATTAAGCATTGCAAATGTAGAGATCCATTGGAGACAGAGAAAATACAGATGGAAGAATTTCTCATAAAACTACAACCCCTCACAGCATTTTAATTGCTTCTGCTATTAAGTATACTACCCGTTGACACAGGTCATGAAATACCGAACAACTGACAAGTTTATATCTATCCATTCTACCCCCACAGAATAGAAGACTGTCTTCCTCTGACCTTTCAATAACTGAATTCCCTCTCTCAGACCACTACCTTATTTCTTTCAACAGAGCTCATTCTCTCTCTGCCCCCACTCCTCCACCTGGCCCTTCTGTGACCTCCAATCCATCAACATCCCTGACACCTAAGCACCTCCCAACACCATCCTCCCCTCTCTCTGCTCTCAGCTCCATCAATTCACTTCTTGTCTCTTCCTTCCATTCTCTCTTTGAACCTTGACTATCTTTCCCCTATCTCTTACTGCACTGTCCGTCCCAAATACCCAACCCTGGTTCACACCCAGTACTTGTTTTTACTGAGTGCCTCTGGAGAAAATACTGAGACCATACAGAATTCCACCACTGAAAATGTTTCCTCTCCTTGCCCATCTTCCTTGCCTAACAGCTCTTCTTCTCCACCTTCATCGAGTCTCATGTTTAAAACCCCTGTCACCTATTCAGCACTGCAACTCCCTCCCAAAACCTGCCTGTTCCCCTTCTTTGCAGGATTGTGTTTACTTCTTCAAAGATATTTAAAAAAACCCATCTCTGTTTCTCTCCCTCAGCCTCCCCTCTTTCCCTACTCCTCATAAGCTTGCTCCCTTTTTCCCTATCTCTGGACTGATGTCTATCACTTGCTCTACCTTTAATATTCCTGACTCCCTATATCCCCTTCACTGCTGACCTCTTTTCCTCGTTCTCACACCATCCTTCTCCTTTTCCTCTCACGCTCCTCTGGCTCCTTTCTCACAAAATACTAGGGCACTGTCTGGCTGCTTCTTTCATTCTCAAAAACACAGGACACCTCCCACCCCTGAAAGAACCCACCCTTGACCCCTGATGCTGATGCCTTTACAACCACTTCTCCGCCTGCCTTCTTTCCTTCACCTTTAAACTCATCTGGCTTTTGTCCTCTCCCCATCACTGTAGTGCTGTCACCAAGCTGTCTAATAACCACTTAGCTGACCATATCTCTTGGCCTGTACTCCATCCTCATCTTACTGGATTTCCCCATTGCTTTTGGCACAAATGCTCATACCTTTCTTCTCAATCTCTTATCCTTCTTGGTGTGCTGATTTTCACAGTACTGTCCTCTCCTGTTTGTCATTCCACCTCTTTGGCTTTTTCTTCAGCATTTTTTGGTGAGTCCCCCGACCTAACTCTCCATCTTAATTTAGCTGTACTGCAGGTCTACACCTTGCTTTACTCAACCTCAGATCTCAAATCACACATCATGCTTCCCTTCTTCTGACTGTCTTTTTCTTTCTCATTAGGGTTGCCAACTTTGGTTGGATGAATTCCTGAAGATTTCATCATATGACATAATCTTTAATTAAAAATTAATCTTTAATTCCTGGAGACTCCATGACAATCCTGGAGGGTTGGCAACCCTATTTCTCATACAGAGTCCTATATCTGCTTCTTTCTGACTCTAACTTCTTTTTCTTTCCTGAAATTACCAAATCTTTCTTTTTGAACAAGAATAGACAACACATACAAATATAGGAATATGCAGCATACACATAAATGACAAAGATTCTCAATAAGGTCCTCTCTGTGTATTCTCGGGAAGCATTAGTGAATTGTCTTGTTGTATCTAGGAGTATTCAGCTCAGTTGACTCCTTGTAGGAACAGTCTGCCCTTATCCTCTATTAAAGTCCTGGAAGAAACTAATTTCAGCAAACAACCAAGATCACACTCCCTTTTACTTCTCCAGTACTAAGGATATGATTCCACATTGTCACTCAGGCCTATAACATAAGCACCATCTTTAACTCTTGTCTATCCAGGCTGTGTTAAAGTCCTGCTGTTTCTTCCTCCAAAACATTTCTAAAATCTGACCTTTTCTTTCTGTTCAGACAGGAAACACTTTGATCCATGCCCTTGCTTCTCGTCTTACTTATTGCAGCCTCCTCTGACTCCTACACCACACGCTCCAAGCCATATAAAAGGCAGAGGCCAAAATCATCTGTCTTGCCTGTCATTCTGACCATGCTGTCCCTCTCTCTGAATCCCGCCACTGGCTCCCCCTTCTCCACTGCATCTAGTTTAAACTTCTTGTCCTTGTCTTCAAGGCCCTACACATAACTCTCTCTCTCTGCGTTTATGTCCAACCTAGTCTTTTATTGGTCTGGAAACCTGATTTATCTGCTTCTTCCACAATCAGCTTTGTGCATTTATTGGTGCCAACCCCCACCTATGGAATTCACTCCTTGTTCTGGGAGACCAGGCCAGTTACCCTTTGTCACTTAAATTCTTCCTTAAGGCCCACTTCTTCCATGACAACCACAGGAAGTGAGCCATTATTTATTTTTGTATGGACTGATTTTTTTTAAAAAGTTCCATCCATGATGTGCACCTGCCCTAACTAATAACTCTGTGCTGTTATTGCTGTCACCCCTGTCCTTCTTTCATCTACCATCTCCTTCTGGATGGTTGTACTGTTCATTGAGCTATATCTGAAATTGGATTTTAATTTTTTTGGGGCGGGAAGCCTACATCCCCATGTAAAATAAATTATAATTCAACAATTTAAGAGTGTATATGTGAGGAGGTAATTATGGCTTGAGGATCTTCCCCCATTTCCAGAGCTGAGGTTAGCTCTCCACCATCTGAGTTTCACTGCTGTAGTCTGTTTATGTTTGTTTTAGTTCATAATAACCAAATGGCTCACTGTTGTCTTTAAAATTAAAGAGAGTTGATTTAATCACATTGTACATTTTATAAATAAAAGTATTTTTAAATAAGAGTTTAGTCAGTAATGAATAATATACCTAGTTGAAACAATTTTTCCTTTGGACATTCTTCTGTTTCATATATTGTTTTCTGGATGTATTGCCTTCTTCTGCACCTACAGAATTTGATTAGCAACTTTTAAATATTATCTCTTATTTGTGGTCTATGAATCATAATCCTCTCTCGTTAAAAAAAGAAGAAAGAGGGGGGAAATATCAGAGCCTGCTCCCTGAGCTTCTGATTTTATTTAAAAATTTTCTATTATTCCACCCCCCTAAAAGTCTGTAGCTGTTACCTCTAATTTACATATGTTGACTTTAATTATCCAGGAAGTGTTTTGTGATCTCTCTGTTTAGATACATCGTATAAGAATATATTGCAATGTATTTTATGGTTCCTATTTGTAAATTTTACATAGTGTGACTTCTACCTGAGCAAGCTTAGCAAAGCTACTATTAGGTCAACATGGGGAGGCTGCCTTTTAGCACGTCTGATGGAGCTGCTGTCTATAATCCCAACAGGAGTGTTTACTGCAGTTACAAATAGCATGTCTAGCCACTGGATGGGGGAATCCACTAATTGTTTATCTGCTCTGGTGTCTGGCTACCAGGTGGCAGACACAATACCTTCTCAAATCTTGGATTTTAGATTTGACTATGTTTTAAATAAGAGGGGGAGACTGTCTCAGTTAGTTAGGATAACCACAGAACCAAAGAAATTGCACATGGGAAAACACCTACAATATTAAATCATCTTGTCCATTCTCCAGCCAATACAGGGTAATTCGCATAGTACAATACATATTTGCCCAATCCAGTTTTTAAGGACTTAAATTATAGGGTTCCTTGGGGAGGCCATTTCAATGTCCAATAGAACTCACTTGCTATTTAGCCTAAATTTTCACTTTCCCAATTTCATTGCATTGCTCATAGTTGTATTCTTCTGAGTCACCGCAAATAATTAGTCCTTCAACTTTAGTCCCATTAGTTTCTGCAGATGATTATTCTATCCTTCCTGAATTGACAGTTAGCTAGGATAGTTTAATCTTTCCTCCTAGAAAGGCATGGAAAAAATCTCATAAAATGAAAGATTAAAAAAAATAGGATTATTAGTTTGGAAAGGAAAAAAATTAGATATAGACATGACAGAATTATGGTATATTAACTATAGGTGGTAAGGCGTATAAAGTAGTCAATAGAAAAAAATCAGTTGAGCACTTCTAATTACCCTATCTCATAATCAAAGAAAGTTGGTACACAATAAAATTAAGACATTAAGCTAAAGAAGAGTGATTAGCATTCTTGCAGAACACATAGTTAACATGTGGAACTCACTGCCACACGATATTCAAGCAAAGAGTTTAGTAGAATTAAGAAGACTATCATGCACAGTCACACTACTTGGGATAAAAAATTAAGAGATATCAAGCCTCTTGATGTAGGACATAAGACCATCTCTAGGTGCCTGATGTAGGACATAAGACCATCTCTAGGTGCCTGATATTGGCCATTGTTGACAACAAAATACTAAACTAGATGGTCCTAGGAAATGCGATGCCAGTTTCAGACCGATATTCCTGTGATTACCCTTTTTTTTTGTGATCCTACAGGCAGTTGAAAGCATAAGCAACAATAATTATAATTTACTAGTAAAATTGTGTGAGGCAGTGTATCATGTGTGATAGTTCAGGCTGGTGGCAGCTTTGCCTAGTAGTGATAGTTCAATTGGAGGCAGCTCCTCCTAGTGACAGTAGTTCAGTGTGGCAGCAATCCTGCATAGTGGCAATAGCAATAGCTCAGTTGGCGGTAATTCTGCTGAATAGCGATGGTTTCTGTGGCAGTAATCCCATCTAGTGGTCACCACTTGAGCAGGAGTAGGGGAACCCGGGCCCACCCTACTCCACTGAGTTCTGACCCAGGGCCCTGGTGGGCTGACTTGGCTGCTCACCTGGCTCCATAGGGAGTTCAGTTTCCCATCAACTTCCCTGGGCCACTTCCTACTCCAGTCTGTGTCCCATCTAACTGCCACCCAGCTCCGGGGAACATCACCTTCCGGGCTCCCAGCCGTCATCCCTGCTGTCAGGTGCTGAGTCTCTCTGCTCTCCAGCCCAAGGCAGGCTCTGCTCCACTCCTCCCTGGGAGCTCCCAGGGTACATCCTCCTCCCTGGCTGGTCAGGCCCAGACTGAGCTGCCTTGCTGGCTTTTAAACTATGCCTCCAGTCCAAGCATGCTTGGCAAGAGCTAAGGGACAGAGCCTCCTTAGCCCATAGCTGGGCCTCTCTTGGCCAGTGAAGGGTCCATACATCCTGTCACTCTACTGCATTCTTCTAGTCACAAAATGTTGTAATGGGACAAATTTTTCTTTGCGAGTCCATACTACCTATGGTTGATGATCTCCTTCTCCTCTAGGCTTAGATTTTTTTCATATTAGTTTAATTATTTAAGAAAGAATTCAAACTAAACCTAGCTTTTATAATCATTACTTGATTATTTTTTCCAGAGCATTAACAGCTTTTTAATTCTCTATACTTGAAGAAAAATAATTATCACTCTTTTTCAATCAGTGAAACAAGGTGGATGAAGTAATATCTTTTATTGGACCAGCTTCTGTTGTCAAAAGAGACAATCTTCTTCTTTAGGTAGTGTCCGCATGGGTACTCCACTTTAGGTGCACATGCACCTCTCAAGCCTTCATAGGAGATTTTCCGTTAGTAGCATCCATTTGGCACATGCATACACTTTATACAACCTTGTGCCGCACACTGAGGATATATTGGAATGTATGGGTGAACCACCATCAGTTTCTTCTCTACTATCTTGGATTGAGATAGAGCTTTAGCATGTCTACCTTTTGTGTGCCTCAATGCGTTTTGCAGTTGTTCTGTAGTTAATTTAGTATTTTCTCATTCCAAAGAAGGAAGGAGGGTGCAGACTGATCTTAGATTTTAGATGACTGAACAAATTTGTGAAGTCTCAAAAGTTCAGGATGGTGACTCTGGCAGCTGTAATCCCTTCTCTAGAGGCCCTTGACCTACAGGCTGCCTATTTCCATATAACGATACATCCTGCACACAGAAAATATCTATGTTTCACCATGGGCCAGGATCACTTTCAATACTGAATACTTCTCTTTGGCTGCTCTTCAGCCCCAAAGGTGTTCTTAAATGTTCTAGCAGTAGTAGCTGCTTATTTTCCGTGAGAAGCAATGTTAGTCTTACCGTATGTTGACAACTGGCTACTCAAGAGACAGTACTAACTACCAGCCAGACAGCTCTCTCCCTCTCTTCCAGGAATTGGATCTCCAGCTAAACATAAAAATATCCACATTAGCCTCTGTACAGAGAATACAATTCATAGGGGCATATTTGGATTCATTGGCAGCCAGGACCTTCCTTCCCACCGACAGATTCATAACTTTGGTGGATCTGCTCGGGATAATTCAAGGAAGCCCCCGTACTACAGTTCGGAACTGTTTACAGCTCCTGGGTCATGTAGCAGCTTGAACCTTTGTGACCCTGCAAAACTACATGCTTTCTGGGCATGTTCAGAAGGATCTATTCCTCAACCAGTCACAGCTTGGACAAACAGGTTCCTCTCCAGGTGAAGAACTCCCTAGACTGGTGGAAAAAATCAACTCAGTATCTGTATGGGTTTCCCTTTCAGCTGCCCAGCTCTAACAATATCTGTGACAATGGATACATCGCTGTTAGGGTGGGGGAGCACACTTCAGTAACCTCACAACGCAGGACAGATGGTCACCTCATGAAGCCAGTCTCCATATCAACCTTTTGGAACTCAAGGGAGTCAGGAACACCTGCCTTCAGTTCCTACCCCTTATTGGAGCAAATCAGTCAGGTTCATAATGGACAATGTGGCTTGCATGTTTTATATCCACAAACAGGGAGGAGCAAGTTCCCCCTTCTTATGCACCAACGTTATGAAGTTGTGGAACTGGTGTAAAGCCCATCAGATTCAGATCTCGGCCATGTACCTTCTGATAGTCCAGAATGTCACAGCTGATGTGCTCAGCAGGTGCTTCTCCCAGGACTACGAATAGGAGTCTGACTCTCATATTCTTCATGAGATATTCCAAAGATGGGGACTTCCAGAGGTGGAACTACTTGCCACATTGAACAACAAGAAGTGCCCTTCATTCTGCTCAAGAGGAGGCATAGGTTACCATTTTTTGGGAGACACCTTTCTCCTTCCCTGGATGAAGGGCCTGTTCTACACATTCTCTCCAACACCACTAATGCTAAGAGTGATGAGCAAGATCAGACAGGACAAGACCAGAGTTGTAGTACCAACCTCAGTAGCGGATTTGCCGTGGTGCCATGGCGCCGGGCCCACGGTCCCAAAGGGCCCAGGACGGCCGCTCTTCTCTGCTCCCCGCTCTTTAGTGCTGCCGGCGCTGGGCTCCTGCTGTGTAGCAAGCAAAGCAGGCTCCGCAGCAGCAGCTAAGCTCCTCCCCCAGCGCTGCGTGCGTGCGTGCCCGCCCCGCCCCTCCCTGCTGTGGATCAGCTGTCTCCCAGCAGCAGGAGGGAGGGGAGGGGAGGGGAGGGGGAAGGGCTGAGATCCAGCAAGTTAGCCGCTCCTGGGAGGAGGAGGAGAGGCGGCTGCAGATGAGCAGCTCCCAGCCTCGCTTCAACCTCTCACCCAACTAAAGGCAGCCAGTAGCAGCAGCTGAGCTGGTAAGTGTATTTCAAAAGGGGTCTTGGGGTGAGGGTGGCTGCGGGGGGGGACTGAAACCCCTTCCCAGGTGGCTGTGCTGAGAGCTGGCTGCTGGCGGGGTGGGTGTCTGCATGGTGGGGTGCACCAGCTGCCACCCAGCTCTCTGCATTTGGCAGGGGGCTCAGCCAGAGGCATCTCCAAAAACATCCCCTGCACCCCCACAGCACAGAGAGACTGAGAGTACCAGCCCCTGCCGGGCAGCTGGACCAGGACAGGCATGGTGGGCAGAGGGGGGCATCTCCTGGTCTCCCCTGGTCTCCCCTGCTTGCCCTCCCTGCCCAGGCAGAGACGCCTACCTCTCAGAGACAGTGGCCATGTCCATGTAGTGTGCTTGGTCCCCCTCCCTGGCATCTGGGTGACTGCCTCTTAGGGGGGTGGAAGGGAAGAGGCAGTGGAGAAGAGGGATGCGGTGGGGGGGGTAGGAAAGGGAAACTGAGGCTATCAGTGGAAACTGTCCTAGCAGTGCAATCTCTGCCTTGGGGTGTGGATGGAATTGTCTCCCAAGGGAAGGGCTAGTGATCATGTTGGGGGGGGGGGGGGGTGCTGAGTCCCGGGGTTGAGTAATTCTCTGGTGATGGGCATTGAATTGCTAATTGTCATTCAACATCCACCCAGCCCTTTGGTCAAGTGCCTTGTTGTTTCTGGGGAGTTGCCTTCTGGGCTACTCCCAAATTTGCAGCATATTTCATTCACATCATACAGCACAATCTCATAACTTTATACTCTTTAATGATATACATATTTTGACAGAAAAATGGGTTTCAGCAAATGATAACCTTTCCCATGATACCTTACATGGAATGCTTTATATGAAATATAAATAATATATACAAATGATGAATATGGGGCTAATTGAAATGTTTGCTGCAGCAAAGGCATGTCGAAAAATCTGAATAAAACTTTCATACATTTTATTTACAGCATCATTCTTCATACTAGTCTTGCTTCAGATAAGTAATTTGTATGTTACATAGCAAGCATTAATGTGAGTAACTTACTCAACCAAACCACTTTGTGTAGCTATTGTTAATAAAACCTGTGCAGCTATGTGCTGTGTCAAAGACAATTTCTGTGTTGATCTCCTGTCTTTTACAATCATTCCCCGGGGGGGCCCACAAATATGTTTTGGCGCCAGGCCCACAAAAAGTTAATCCGTCCCTGACCAACCTGACTGAGGCAAACTTGGTATCCTTATCTGCCTCATCTGTGTCCAACTGGCCTTCAAGCTTCCAACCATACCTCATCTCCTCTCTCAGGATATAGGGCATGAGCTTTACTCCAACCTAGGGTTCCTCCACACCAGAGCATGGCTCCTAGATGTTTTACAGGTTTAGAATCCACCTGCTTGACAGGAGTACAACAGGTATTACTAAACAGTATAATGGATTCAACTTGAAAAACTCACCATCAGAAATGGAAATGCTCAACCACTGGTGTCACCATCACCACCTTGTGCTTGAATCTTCTATGCTATCAGCCATCTTGGATTTCCTGCTGGACTTGAAAAAATTAAGTTTATCAAGCAGCTCTATTAAGGTTCATTGGCCGCAATAACAGCTTTTCATTTCCCACTACCATGGGTATTCTATGTTTGCTCACCCTATGCCCTCTAGATTTATGAAGGGTTTGGGGAGCTTTACCCCCAGGTTAAGGATTGTACTCTGACTTGAGATTTCAACGTGGTACTTAGATACCTCATGGGACCTCCGTTTGAAGCTATGGCAACCTGCTCCTTGCTTCACTTATCTATGAAGATGGCCTTTTAGTAGCTATCACATGAGCTCACAGGGTTGGGGAGATTGAGGCCTCCCTTCCTGTGGAGATACTGCTCAGGAGTCACCTGAAGTGGAGCACCCATAGAGACACTATTTGAAGAAGAAGAGGTTACTCACCTTGTGCAGAAATTGTGGCTCTTTGAGATGTGTGTCCCTGTGGGTGCTCCACTACCTGCTGAGTAATTTCTTCTTCCTTTTTCAATGAGTTCATTAACCAATTCATAGTAAATCTTTATCCTAAATATTCTACAAACCAGATGATTAGTACAAACTATGTTTTTTTTCAAATGTTTTCTATATTATATTCTCAGCTATATTTATAAAAACTTCATTACTTCCTAACTGTCCATACCTCTTTCCTTTATTTTTCCTATTAATGTCTGCTTTTTAAAAAAAGGAATTGTGTGTTCTCAGTCATTTTAGAATCATCTCATACTTTTATCCTTCCATATTTATTATTGGTCATAGTTTCTCTAACTTCTCTCCGCCTTCCCCTCCCCTCAGTATATTTATAAGAGCCCTTTTATTCTCTTTAATCACTTTAGCTAGCTTTAAATCATTCTCCTTTTCTGCTGCCCTTATCTTTTTTCTGCGAGGCTTAACTGCCTGTATAGTCTTCTTTCACTTCCACCTCCTTTGTCCTTTGCTCTCAGATCTTTGAGCAATTCCTCCTAAAGCCACATTAGTTACTTCCTGTTCCTTTTCCTATGGATTTGTAGTCTGTGGCTCCTTTAGTTATGGTTTCCCTTTAAAATGTTCAGCCGCCTTCCATGCTCATGGATTTTAATACCTTTTGCATCATACTGACTAATAATAATACCTATCACTTGACTATTGCTTTTCTTTGCTTGCTTGAAATCTAATCTGTGAGCCTGTTCTTTGCTATTAAGAGTTCAAGTAGTCCATGAAAACTAGCACCAGTCCTTCCTTTTAGTGTACAGGCAATTTTTGCTGTTGGTAAGTAAGAGACTCAGTATACAACTAAAACTTCTTACACATGGGTGGACTGCTACATACAAGATTGTTCAGCCTTATTTTGGAGAGTGTCTGTCTTACGAAATGTGTCTCAAAATGGCTTATGGAGCTAGAAATAACAGCAAATTACAAAACGATAGCAGAGGAAGAGTGAAATTAAGTAATAAAGATATATAGAGATAAATGTATGCTGTTCATCCACTTCTACAGTGGATATGGTGAGCTTTGATGTAAATATCTTTTAAAATTATCTCTGTTAAAATGTCTCTAAGAAATTAAAGAAAATGATTTTGAGGGCATTAGTGAAATGTGCACATGTAAATCCTGTTGAGTATGAAAGCCTTGCATTGAGAGAGGTTGAGCTAATAATATTCATAACTGCATATTTCCTTTGATTAGTTAATATAGATCTGAACAGCTAAGAGCACCAATAAAATGACAAAATTTTCTGAACAAATTAATACTTCGTCTGTTTTGAGCTTCATAATTTGCCCTACACAGAGAGTAAACAGCAGGAGGGCTTTCTCCTGTATCTCCTTCCAGAATTCTCTTTAACATAGACATTTTGAAGAGAAAACCCTAAAATAACATTAATCTAACTGAGAACTAAATCAGAGAAGCAGAATTAAAAATACTGTGCTCCTCAGGTGGCAAGGCAGTGCAGCCCAGTGATTGATAGTGTGTCTCTGTGTCCTCCTTGCTCACCAGAGGCTCACAAACATACTTAGGAATAGAATTTGACCCACAGAATTGCTGTTATTAGTTTGGCTTCCAGAACAGAGTAAGTTTACAGGTAGAAGAGGCTGGAAAACAGAGTTTCCATCTCATGGGAAGCTTCAAAATGTTTGTTTTTTGTCCTGAATCTGGACAAAAATATCAAACTCAAAATATTCTGAATTTATTTTGATTCAGAAGTATCAAAAGACCTTATTGAAATGAGACCCTTTTGAAAACGTTCATTCTGGAATAGTGAACATTTTGAATTCAATTTTCCGTGCATTAGCGACACTCAGGGTGAGAGGAAGTCACTGACACACACATACAATACACCTCTACCTCGATATAACGCTGTCCTCGGGAGCCAAAAAATCTTACCACCTTATAGGTGAAACCGCGTTATATCGAACTTGCTTTGATCCATCGGAGTGTGCAGCCCCACCTCCCTGGAGCACTGCTTTACCGCGTTATATTTGAATTTGTGTTATATCAGGTCGCGTTATATCGGGGTAGAGGTGTATATATAAATAAAATGAAGGATCGGAGGTCAGGGGAAAGAGGTCGGAGTGAGTGGCGGTGGGGTTTGGAAGAGGGAGTAGATACCCCCTCACCAGGCTACAAGAAGGAGGCACTCCAATATTTGGGACCATTTTGCAGTGGTGGCAGGGCAGCCACACTGTGAGGCTGGGGGGCTCCCAGGTACCCAGCAGAAAGGGGTCTGGGACCAGTACCAGGTGGTGCTACATCTGCAGGAAGCACCCAGAGTGCTGGGGGATGCAACAAGAGTCCCATCCCAGAGCCAGTAGCCAAGTACTGCCCACCACCCACTGTAACACTGGGCTGGCTTAACAGGCCCTGCTCCCCCCAGATGCAGCCCCCAACACCTCACCCAGATCCTCTCCTGGTGGAGTGGTACCAGCCGTGGCTGTGTCTGTAACCTGGTAGGAAGCAGGCTACAGAGCTGGTATCATCTGTGGGGACGGAGAGAGAGGAGATGTAGGCATTTACATATTGGGGGGAAAGGAATGTTTGGTGCCTTTGGAGCACTGTAACATCTACCCTGATATATCATGTAATCCTGTCAGCATTTTGTGGTTACTATGTTGAAAGTTGCTGAGAGGCATAGTGGTGTGAGCATGGAAATATTGCCTGTATTCATAACCTTATGGCTATCTTTTAATGCTACCAGGGTTGTCTCCATGCTGTGTGCTGCTTGGAAGCTCCGTAGCAAGGCATCCAGGATATTGGCTGTAGTCACATTTTGGTTGAAGCTCGGTTGTCACTAATTTCTCAATTATTTTGCCCTGAAATTTGAAATTGGGGATGGAGTTGGAGAAGTCTTCTGCACACTGTGGGCTTTTTGAAGATTGGGTGGTCTTTTGTATCTTTTAAGTAGAATAGCAGGTACACTTGTCAGAACTAGGCATTTCCATTAATAATGGGCGTAGCTGTTCTTCACTGGCTTTCACCTGCCATGTGGTGGCTATAATATTTTGAGGGCTTCTTGAGTTTCAGCAGATGTGCTAGGGCCAAACTCTGTTAATGGTGGTGGGATGGGTAATGCAGTTTGGTCTGTATTAGTTTTCTTCCTTAGTTAGTTCCATTTAATCTTTTCAGTAAAAGTATAAGAAGAACTCCTTGCTGCTGCCATTTTAAGTGGAATACTGGGTGTTGTCTTTAAAGTTTGGTAGAGATGGGGTGGTGACTTAGATTTGCATCAGAAAATTCTGCAGTTTCCTTACTACTCATGCTTTTTTTTATGTGATAGATTGAAATTGTATGTGATGGTCAAGACACATAACACTTGCAATTAAATAATGCATGTATTACGGTTAATTTTGATTTTTACAAAGCAAGATCAAAAGTCTTTATTTACCAAAAAAGAAAATGATTGTTTTTGGCAGCTTTATTTTATTTATTTATTTTCTTTTTAAGAATAAAGGAATATATTCACAGCTATGTCTGTGTTTCACTGACCCAAAGAATGTGTAAGAACACACACATAATCAGAGCCCCTGGATCTCCACAATTGCACAGCCACAAATATAGTCATACTTCATGATAGCGAATTGCTCACTTGATGCACACTAAGCACTAGTACAAACTTTCTAAATGCTATCTACTGCCAGGAGTTGGATCTCTTCTCTCCATGTTTCTCCCTATGTATCTTTGTGAAAGCCAGTTCTGTCATCTACCTAGTGTTGTCGTTTTTACTGTAGCTTCCAGAATGAAATATAAGCCAGCCAGTGCGAATATACCGCTTAGCTAATGCTCCTGCTGCTTTACATGTGGGAGGCAGAACAAAACAACTAATAAGGCACAGTTTCAGAGTATGAGAAGGACGAGAAATAATAAGAGTAAAGTAAAGTAGAAGTGTGATCATAGGAAAGTCACAAAGTGGTGTGGAAGACAAAGAGG
The DNA here is from genome assembly GCA_003942145.1 of Platysternon megacephalum. NCBI lineage: Eukaryota > Metazoa > Chordata > Testudines > Platysternidae > Platysternon > Platysternon megacephalum. The sequence continues at coordinate 5,368,053 of QXTE01000083.1, forward strand.
AGGGAAGAAGCAGACAATGAAGAAAGGCAAGGCAAGGATTTTGGAAGGAAAAACAAGTAGATCCTTTATTTATAATATTGAATATACCGATTTAGGTTTTCTGAACAGTGGTTAAGTGCTTTTTCATTTTTAAGTGAATTCAGTGCCAGTAAAAAGTGCTAGTTTTACATTGCTAGAGACTAACTGTTCACAGACCCAGGATAACATAAGCAAGCAGCAGTGAAGGTTTCGCCTCACTTGGTCCTTCCAATATACCTCAATTGTAACTTACTATTCAATTTCAAAGCTTACTTGTGTTTTATTTCAAAGATCAGCTGTGGACTTCAAAATAAAATATTCCAAACAAACTTAAAAGAAACACTAAGTCAATGCTATCGTCACACACATTCACCTGAATTTCCTTTAGTGAGTGATGATGGGTCACTAAGAACATTCTTCATGGCGAGGATGATACATCTCTGAAAGAAAATGTGAAATCATCGTCCACCATATTGATAAAACTAAACACCACCTGCCTTTTCACAACCCATGTAAAATACACAATAAAACTGTGATTAGGAATAAAAAAAATAAACTAATTGAAATATTTTAAAGTCCCCACCTGCAAAAAAACCCTCCTCAATAATTTCCTTTTTTTAAAAAAAATCATTTTCAATTGAATCCCCTTACCTTACGAATTTAAATGATGTCTTCACTAATTTCAATGGTGAAGGGCTCAGTTCTGCAAAATGTTGAGCACTCTGGTCTCAATCCTGCAAAGTACTTAAGCATGTGTAAGTCAGGCTTTTGATACTGCCTCACATGACCTTCTCATAAACAAACTAGAGAAATATAGCCTAGACGAACCTACTATAAGGTGGTTGCACAACTGACTGGAAAATCATACTCAGAGAGTAGTTATCAATGGTTCACAATTGAGTTGGAAGGGCATATCAAGTGGAGTCCTGCAGAGATCTGTCCTGGGTCTGGTTTTATTCACTATCTTCATAAATGATTTAAATAATGGCATAGAGAGTACAATTATAAAGTTTGCGGATGACACCAAGCTGTGAGGGGTTGCAAGAGCTTTGGAGGACAGGATTAGAATTCAAAATGATCTTGACAAACTGGAGAAATGGTCTGAATTAAATGAAAGGAAATTCAATAAGGACAAAAGTACAAAGTACTACACATAGGAAAGAATAATCAATTGCACATATACAAACTGGGAAATGACTGCCTAGGAAGGAGTACTGCAGAAAAGGATCTGGGGGCGATAGTAGATCACAAACTGAATGAGTCAACAATGTAATACTGTTGCAGAAAACCCAAACATCATTCTGGGGAATATATTAGCAGAACTGGAGAAGAGAAGACTGAACGGGGACTTGATAACAGTCTTCATAAAGAGGAGGGGTGATAAATTGTTCTCCTTAACTAATGAGGACAGGACAAGAAGTAATGGGCTTAAATTGCAGCAAGGAAGATTTAGGTTAAACATTAGGAAAAGCTTCCTAATTGTAAAGGTACTTAAGCACTGGAACAAATTACCTAGGGACGTTGTGGAAATTCCGTCATTGGAGGTTTTAAAGATCAGGTTAGACAAACACTTGTCAGGGATGGTCTAAATAATATTTAGTCCTGCCACAGTGCAGGGGACTGGACTAGATTACCTATAGAGGTCCCTTCCACTCCTACATTTCTATGATTATATGTGCTTAATGTTAAGAATGTGAGTATTTGCATTGAAGTCAATAGACTTACCTGCTTAAAGTTAAGCATCTGCTGAAGTAATTTGCTGGATTGGGGGACAGAATGCTTATCTTGCAGGATTGAGCCCCAAATGACTCAAAAATTAATGGTATCTGAGGTACAAGTGATCATGACTTGATCATGTTTATAATATGCAAACAGAATAAAATCCAAACCAGGAATATATAGACTTGATGTTTTAAAAGAGCCAATTGAAACAACTATGAGGCAAGTCATCTGGGAGGAAGAATTTAATCAGAATAATGTGATTGATAATTGAGAATTTAAGAACACTTTACTAGGTGCCCCAAAAGCCACAATCAAGGAAGATCATTATACTGGTTAGAAAACCAACCAGTGTAGAGGGGAAGTGAAAGCAGCTATAAAAATTATATAAAACATATGGAAGATAGGGGAGTCAATAGTAATAATATAAACAAAAATTAGGAATTGTAGAAAATTGATAAGGGAAGCAAATGGGCGCAAGGAGAAATCTATGACCAGCAGAGTTAAGAACAGTAAGAGTTTTAAAAGTATATTAGGAACAAAAAGAATCCTTATGATTATATTGATCCATTACTAGATGGCAATGGTGGAATAATCAATAATGCAGAAAATGTAGAAGTGTTCAATAAATATTTCTGTTCTGTATTTTGGAAAAAACAGATGATGTAGTTATATTGTAAGATAGTATTCTTTCCATTCCACTAGGGTCTCAGGAGCATATTAAACAGCAGGTATTAACTTTAGGCATTTTTAAATCAGCAGGTCCAGATAATTTGCATCCAAGAGCTTTAAAAGAGCTGGCTGAGAAGCTTACTGGACCATTAATGTTGGTTTGTTTGTTTTTTCAATATATCTTGGAACACCGGAGAACTTCCAGAAGACTGGAAGAAATTTAATGGGGTAAATGGGATGACCTGGGTAATTACAGGCCTGTCAGTCTGACACCTATCCCAGACAAGATAATGGAACAGCTGATAAAGGATTGATAAATAAAGGAGGGTAATATAATTATTCCCAAATCAACATGTGTTTATGGAAAATAGATCCTGTTAAACTAACTTGATACTTTTTTGATGAGATTACCATTTTGGTTGATGAAGGCCATAGTGTTGATGTAATATACTTAGACTTATGTAAGGCATTTGACTTGGTACTGCATGACATTTTTATTAAAAAACTAGAAAGATATTAAATTAACATTAAGTAGATTAAAAGCTGGTTGATAAGTCTCAATGTAATTGGAAACAGGGAGCAGTCATTGAGCAGGTCTGTTTCTAGTGGGGTCCTGCAGGGATTGGTTCTTGGCCCTACGCTATATAACATTTTTATTAATGACCTGGAAGAAAACATAAAATAATTACTGATAAAGTTTGCTGATTATATAAAAATTGGGGGAGTGATAAATAATGAAGAGGACAGGTTACTGATACAGAGCAATCTGGATCGCTTGGTAAGCTAGGCACAAGCAAACAATATATGTATTACTATGGCTAAATGTAAATGTATACATGTAGGAACAAAGAATGCAGGCCACACTTACACAATGGGGGACTCTATCGTGGGAAATAGTTACTTTGAAAGATTTGGGGGTCATGGTAGATAGCTGAATGGGAGCTCCCAGTCAACTCTTTGGTCAAAAGGGCTAATGGGATTCTTGCATCCATAAATAGGGTAATCTTGAGTAGGAGTAGAGGGGTTATTTTACCACTGGATCTGGCACTGATATGACCACTAGTGAAATACTGTGTGCAGTTTTGGTGACTACAGTTCAAGAAGGATGTTGATAAATTGGAGAGGGTTCAGAGAAGAGGATACGAGAGACATGATCAGATAATATCTTTTATGAACCAGCTTCAAGTCTGGAGAAGGTAGCCAGAGTGTCTAAGATGGGACAGATTGTTAAGTACAGGTCTGTCGCATCTTAGGCGCATTTAACATGTGCGATTTCAGCTTTATGCATTCGGCAAAAACAAGAAAAGGAAAAAAAAAAAGAGAAAAATAACAATTTAAATACTGTTTCTGTAATGCGGGCGATTCTGCCCACCATTACACTCAATGTAATTTTGACTATACGCGGTTTTCGCTTTACGCGCTGACCGTGGAACGTAACCCCAGCGTAAGATGAGACAGACCTGTATAAGGGGTTTGCACATGCTGTAGAAAACTACTTAAAATAAAGTGGGCAATTAAGGGTTAGCAGGCAGTAGGATGGATTATAAATTGTGGTAATGTTCTATAAAGCCAGTGTCCCTGTCTGTGATTGTCAGTGTTCAACAGAGTTATGGATTTAAGTTCCAATGCTCCTCTTTTGAAAGTGATTTTCTCTGTTATTATTTTTCTGTAGAAGTTCATTGAAGAGCATAGTGATTTTCTGATTTCACCCACACAGTTTTGTTGGGGGCATTTGATGAACTGGAAGAGGTACACCACATGTTATTATATAATAGGCATCATGTAGGACCCATGGATCTTGAAAGGTGTGTTGTGGGGGGTATTATCATCATAGCAGTGAAGATATGTCTGCAGGTTTTGCATCTGTTCTGGCAGGGTCTGGTGTCTCCTGGCCTCCGGGGAGCTTGCTTCTGATGTGGAGGTTATAGAAATATGTACTGCTAGTAGTCAAAACATTTTTTCAATCTGGAAACACTATTCCAAAAACTGATATCTTCTATATTACTTTACTAAGATCAGTCTAATAAGCAAATTGAGATTTGTGAATGAAACTTCAAATTAGCAGTCTGGTTATAGGATATGGGAGCAAGAAAAGATGGATATTGGAATACATATCACTTTTCCAGCATGGCTATAGCAATTTAACAGTGATCATAGGAAAGCATTCATTCTACTATTCTACAATTTCAGTAGGGAATTTTTACAGGATAAAGACTGAGTTTTCTATCCTATGATTGCAGCAAAAGCATTGTGGGTTTTTTTTTTAATAAAATGATGAGGGCTAATAAGAAAGTAAGGATGAAATTTTATCTGATTAAGAGAACCAAAACCACATAGTATGATACAGTACTCCAAGACAAGTTATACTTTTGTATAAGAAAATATTACTGACTTTGAGTCATATTCTATCCTCAGATAAATGCACACATTTCTGATAGACTTCAGTGGGTGTTCTATGCACATAATTGAGGGTACAGTTTGACTTTTTATATTGCATTTTTCAAAGGAACAGCAAACCAAAATCAAGCCAGCATATTAGCTTTCTATAATAGTGAAGGAACAGAAATTGTTATTCACAGACAAAGCTGGCAGATGAGCCAGTTTAATGTGCATGAAAAGCCCCAATTTAAAAGCACATTGTGAATTACACTTTCTGATACAGGGAAGAGCCAGTGCTTTTGACAAGGCAATTTTTATGAAGATAGATTTTCCATGGTTTCAGTTACTATGTCACAGAAGCAACAAAGAGGCAGTGGGTGTCTTCTTTGTCAGTTCAGCAGTTTCCAGTATCTCTGTGTGGCACAGTGCTATGAACAGCACTCAAATATTTCATAAACTAGGCACTGTGGGGTGAAGCTCACATGAAGAGTCCCCTTTCCAAATGCAATGAAATCACACAAAATCATCTGAATAAGAAGTGCTTTATTGGTAAAAGTATTTTTAAAAAATTAAGATTGATTGAAAGGGTAGTCCTCAGTAAATGCTGTGTGTTCCTGTGAAAATTTTTAAATTGTTATCTATAAAGTTTTAGTGTTGTATAATACAGTACATGTTTTGCTTTCTATTTCTAGCTTACAAACATTGCCCTGTGCAGTGTTGTTGTAGGCATATTAGTCCCAGGTTATTAGAGAGACAAGATGGGTGAGGTAATATCTTTTCCAATAAAAGATACAATCTCAAACATTACCCTGAAATTTCCCAGTGTTTTACAAAACAGCCTTTTATATGTAATGTGTGTGTGTGTGTGTATATATATACTAGGCAGTTACAAGAAGGAAGAGACTGTTCCCTTTCTTCTTAGCCCTTCTCTTTGTGTAGCCCAAGTAATTTCAACTGTTTTCTTTCACAATGCTCCTTGAGATACACTTTTGGGGGGGCTATCTTTCAACCTTAATGATGGATTTAGTTCTAATACCTTTGAGAGTTCTGGGCCTGATCTTATTCCCATTGGAGAAAAAGACAAATTTCCCACTGATATGAATGTGGGGCAGGATCAGATCCCATGTGTATAATTGCATCAGTTGACAAATGGGTCTCTTTGTTTAATTTACACAAAAAGGAATCTTCTATTCTCTCTTTTTTCATTATTACAGTAAATTTTGCACAATTAGGCAAAAATAAGAAGAATGTTTTATTAGCCTGACATCACAGTGAATAAAACCAAGTCTTGTCCTTCAAATTATATGGATTTTTTTTCTTCATATTTTATTTACAATATTTTTGGCTGGCCTACTTTTTATACTCATTGGAAAATCCCCGAGTACATGCGTTATAATCCTCTGCTGATACACGAACTGGCAATTTTCCTCACTACAAAATGTAACCAAGAAACTGGTGGTATTCCAAAACTAAGTTTCTCTTATAAAGAAACAATGAGAATAAGATGCTAATTTTTTTCTGACAAATCCTTAATCAGAGGAAGGTAATACAGGTATTACCTGTGCTGTCTTACAACTTTGAGAGGGAGCCTGGAAATAGCCTATAAGGCATCAATTTGATCAGTTTTTCTCTTTTCCTCCTCACACTGCAAACATGCCATAACTTTTGGCTGCCTGACATTTTTGTGTAAATACTCAACCAATAACATTGCTGTCGGTGTCTTGTTCAGTGGGGCTCCCTCTCCCTCTTTCTTGGGATGACCCTAAGGGCTCAGTCCTTGGCACCCTTCTTTTCTCTCTACCTCCTAACTCTGGGTGATCTAATCTGCAAATGTGGCAGGCAAATAGGGGTTTCAGAGAGAAACTACCAGTAGTTCCTTCTGTTTAGGTATAGCTGTGCATAAGGTAGCACATACGGATGATGAGAAAACAATGGCTGTGACTTGCCTTCGATGGGCTATGTTTTCCTTCTGACTGAAAGAGAACTGGTGCATGAAATGCAAGCTAGTGGCCAGACCGGAGGACAAGATACATGAATCTATAAATGGCCTTGACTACCATTGTGATGCTGATAATTCACAAATCTATCCCTTCCTCTTGACCTGTCTCCATCTATCCAAACTAAATTCTCACCTTGTAGTTCCATCATCTCCTTATGAATGCCTAGCCAAACAAACAAACTTAACATGTCCAAAACCGATCTCTTGATGTGTCCCACCAAAGCCCTCTCCTCTCCCTCTTTCCTGTACCATGGGAGACAACTTCACCATCCATCCTGTTGCTCAAGCCAATAATCTTGGCTTTATCATTGACTTGGCCCTTTACTTTGAGCCATTCATCGAGGTCATGTCTGAGTCTTACTTCTTTTTCTTGCACAACATCTCCAAGATCCAACTTTCCCACTCTATTTGCACTGCCACACTCCTGTCCAGGCCCATATTGTTTTGTTCCTTCACTTCTACAATCTCTTCCACTCTGGTCTTAATGCTTGCAAGTTTGTTCCCTTCAAATCCATTCCAAATAGGGCTGCTAGATCATCTTCTTGATTATTCTAACTATTAGGTCCCCCTTTCTTTCAGTCCCTACATTGGCTTCTCATCATCCAACACATCCAACACAAGCTACTTCTCTTTATTCACAAGCCTTCCACAATTTAGCTTGATCCTATTATCTTATGGCAAGGTTGACTCCCACTTTTGCTCTGCTATTGATGTCAATCTCCATTGACCCCTCACTGCTTCTCTGAGAAGCCCTTCCATGCTTCTCCAATGCCACTCCTCACAAGTGGGAAAAACTGTCCAAATCCATAAATCTACAACTTTATCCTCTTTCTAGTCCCTCCTCGGAACTCGCTTTAGCTGTAATGCATACAGGATACTGCAGCCTGATCATAGCTAGGTCGGTGGAAGGCTGTGATCACTGCTACTGAATGGCTCAGAATTGCACACACCCTATTATTTTTGGTTAACCTGTCTCCCCCTCATCCTCTACCTTTGCCCACTGAGATCAGAATGTGTCCTTTCATCTTTGAAAAAGTGATTGGTCAGCGTTTTAAGATCTCAGGGATTAGCCTCTCATCCTGACACAGTTTCAAGGGTTACATGAATATTTTATGGAAAGTCAGATGTCTTGAGAGATCTTATGGCTGTACTTTGCTTGAAAGTGCCATTCTGACTCTTTGATGTGGTATGAGAAAATGGTATAGAATGGGAGTGGGTGGAGATATGAACCCTCAATAGGCACAGTCAATCTATAAACATTTCAGAAAGTCCTTGAAAGGAGGAAGAGGGTTAGCTATAGCACTGAGGTCAAAAATTAAAAGGAGCCATTATTTTGATGGATTTAGGTAGATTTGTTTACTGAGTCAAAAGTTAACCACTTTCTCTCTTAGGGAGGCAAGGCCCAGTGTTGAAAAAGAGTGATCAATATTGCTGCAATTTTTCTGACAAAATGTCAGGGAATTTTATTATAATATCTCTCTAGCAATGCAATAATTATGGTTGAGGAGACATTTTCATTATATATCCTTTGTTTTTCAGGTGCTCAAAAATATTAACCTTTGGGCTGAAATGTGTCTATAGCAGGGGTCTCAACTGTCTTAGTTTAGTACCACATTTTGAGAGAGTCTCATGAACCACCTTTCCTCCACATGATTCTGTGACCAACCTGTCCTTCAGTTTGAAATCATACAGCATCTACAGCACATGGGAGAAGAGCATTAGGAAATTAGCTTCCGTCTTATTGTTTATTCTCAATCAAAAGGCTAATGATTATTTTTATTATATTTAAAGTTCAGTTGCAGTTTTTGCACCCATGTAATGTTAAAGTCACCTTTTTAAAAAATAGCTTTCAATTCCACATGTATTTAATCCTCACTCAAGACAAGTGTTTTTGTGTTGTTTTGAAAAAGTTTGATTTAGAACTTTGCATTGATAAGCATTAGAAAGTCTCAATGCACATGTGAAGTAATGTGATTTTCTACCTTTTGAATAATTCACCATGTGATGCTGCTGCTATGCTCCAGTTATGCACGTATGTGCATTTGGAGCATTACTCACTAAAATACAGTCCAGGCCATCCATGATCTTGAGCCATTCTGGACTAGAGATGGTACTGAACAATAACTTCAGATTTGAATGCCTATGAACTTCAGGACAGCTTGAATCCATATCCAAACTTTTACAGCTTAGCCCTACCTTCCCTTTAGACCAGTGGTCCCCAACCTTTTTCGTCTGGCGGGCGCCAAAAAACAAAAACAAAAACTGAGCGCTGCCGGCGGGCGCCAAAAACAAACAAACAAACAAAAAAACCCGAGCGCTGCCGGTGGAGCAAAAAAACCCACAACACCCCGAGCGCTGCCGACGGGCGCCAAGCGCTGCCGGCGGAGCAAAAAAACCAAACACCCCGAGCGCTGCCGGCGGAGCAAAAAACAAAAAACCCGAGGGCTACACGGGTGCACTTACACCCCCCGGCGGGCGCAATGGCGCCCGCGGGCACCGCGTTGGGGACCCCTGCTTTAGACCCTCTCTGCACCACATCCAGCCAATTGTCCCCCTCTGAGATGTATGTATGTTTGTTTTTCTACAGTCATTAGATAGCACATTCAGTGCAGAATGGAACATACAGCCTTGCAGCTTGCATAGTGCACGTTGTGTCCCACCATTTGCTTGACATTTAAAATGGCAAATATTGAGGGAACTTGGATTCAGCTGGACTTTCCTCATGCCACTCTTTCTTAAAAGTGGAGGAGGAGAGAGAAATTAGTCTTAACTGCAACTGCCTTCATTGTGATGTTGGAAGGATTCCAGCACTTCTGGTAGTTTCCTGCTAGGACCAACATACTATCAGGTTCATATTTCACACACATGGGAGCATGAGAAGTTTTGTGAATGCACATTCAAATATTTATTTGAATGTGAATGTTATTTTCTTTCTCATTTACTATAGTGACACTGGTTGTGGCTTCTACTTCATTCTGCCTCCCCTCCATTCAAACTTTCAGTTGCCACAACCGTACCTTCCCTACCCATAATGCTTCTTGTCATCCTCCTCTTTCCATCACCCTTCTACCTTCCTCCTCCTGAGTTTCCCTTTACCCACTTCCCTCATTTGCTGCAACAGTTGCTCTTGTTTTCCTTGCTTCAGTCCCAAGCGCTGCCCCAAAAAATAGTCTCCTCCAAAACTAAGTTTGTGATATAAATAAAATAAATATGTTGGGCATGGAGCTCGAGAGCAGGAGCCAATCTTACATCTACAAGGAGGATCTCTGTGCCTGCCCCATGTAGGGTGGCATAGAGATAGCAAGGGCCACAGGATCTGCATTTACATGGAGCAATGATGAGGGGTTGCAACTGCTACTCTAACCATGTGGCTAAAGTAGCAGCTGTACTAGTGATCAGTGCTATATGGTAGCCCTGCTCCTTAGCGCCATTTGAGGGGGATTAAATTCTTCTCCCTGACCTGACTACCGAGTTTCAATATTTGGTCTTTTTGCAGGTGAAGTAGATTTCATCCTAAAACATTACCTCACTTGAGGTCAGAGGTATAAAGTTAACAGTTTTAATTTTTATGCTTCTCAAAAGAGTAGTCTTGAAATTTTCCTTGATTCTTGTCTGCGTGCTTTTCTTTATTTTAAACAGTAGCGCTTATTTTCAAGTAACTCTACTGACAAGGGATTTGTCAATTCTGCCCTTGTAGATCTAATTAAAGAGATTAGTAATGGCTCTTCCAATTCTACTCATAGGTTTTTTTATAAGTCAGGTCTATCTTATAGGGCTAGTTGAAAATTTTCACAGAAGAGTTTTCTTTCCTTGATTTTTTTTTTATTAGAAAACCAACATCAACAATTTTTCCAAATGAAAACTTGAGGCAGAGGTTGGCTAAAATCTCTCATTTTCAGCAGTTTTCAGCTAACTTTTCATGTGTCAAGTTTTCAGTTTGTCAAAAATGTCCAATGTTAAAACAAAACAAAACCCATTTTCTGACCAGTTTTTTACTATCTTGCTGAAGGATGCAGAATTTGCAAAACTGAAGTTAGGCCCAGATCAATTTAACTATTTTTAGTCAGGTATCAAATAAAAATAGGATGGCCCACAGGTAGCTCTATGATGTGTACAATAATTTCTCTACCTATGTATGGTTTAGAGTAGACCATACACTGTTGCCATCTGACACCATTCAGTAGCATATGGTGGCTTTTGCTGTACAGACCCACAGGGGATGGGGGTGAAGGGAACCTGCCTGCTCCCTCAATCAAAATTGGCACTGAGTTTTAGCAGAGACATGAGACTGAACTATCTTCTTATACCCAAAGTTTAGCATTCCAGGTTGAGGCATGTTGCTGGAACAAGGTAGAGGAGTTTTCACTGTCACTTACCTACACTGTGCCTGATCTGTGAATAAATAGAAAACTGAAGTTTTCATTGCTGCCAGACACCATGGTACAAACAGTAAATACACAGAAAACTCCCTTCTTCCTCCTCCCCAGCCAACTGCACTAGCTTTTCAGCGTCATCATGCACGTAGACATACAACCTCACACACTCATTGGCATCCATTTTAAAGAGTGACCCTTTAAAGCAGACTAAAATAAAGATTAAATGTAACTATTTTGAAAGACGATCCAAGGTTTTACATAGGCCTCATAAATGTATTCATTTTGTCATTTAATAGAAAAAATGGGATAATACAACTTACAAAAACCACGAGCAGTTTTTTTCAATTTAGTTGCAAAGTATATTAACAGTATTTCAGTTCCATTATTAAAATCAATTGTATGTTGTCCAGGAATAATAAAGCTTTGCAATATCATTTGCTCTCACCAAGCAAACCAAAAGAAGAAAGAATTAGTTACCACGGGAAGACAGAGGTAGAAAAAGGAGATTGTGGGGTGGAGAGGAGGGAGGGCAGAAAACTTTGAGAAGAGAGAATTATTTTGGTTTGTAACTTTTTTCTACATTAGAGAATCATCTGTAAGCTAACTGACTTATATTTATACAATTGTATCTTTTTCAATTATTTCACAAAGTGTATCTAGAGTTCAGAACACCCTTAGGTCTTACTCATGTACTTTTAGTAACCTGTTACATATCCACTATGAAACAAGCTTGTTGCACTCATTCAGCAAATGTGTGTGTTTGTGGGGGAAGGAGAGACTGATTTTCTTTCAAATTTATATGGATTAAAAGTATGCCATGAAGACTAAAATACAGCTAGAGCTTTGCTCCCCCTGCTGATTTTTGAAGTCTTGCAGATCTAAAATACACATTTCTCATGTAGCAGGGATTTGAAGTTTGGTTATTTTTTCTTATAAAATACATGATTAAAGATAAGAAATGGGTTATCTTTGGACATTTCTGTGAAGTTTGCCTTTTTGTCAACAGTTCTTCTAGTACAAATCTGCACTCTCCCAAGATAGACTTTCTTTTTAAAAATAAATTTAACAGGAGGATAGAAAGCCTCTGTGCTGTGTGGTTGTCTGAGCCTCTGTGGAAGAAAAAAGAGTGACTGCATTACTGCTGGTTGGGAAGAGGACAGAGTGATCTGGATTGTTTGGTAAATGGGGAACAAGCAAACAATATGCATTTTAATATAGTCAGATGTATGACATTACATCTAGATCATACTTTCAGGACGAGGGACTCTATCTTGGGGTAGTAGTGACTCTAAAAGGACTTAGGGATTCAGAATCATGGTGAATAATTAAGAGAATATGAGTGCCCAGTGCAACACTGTGGCCAAAAAGGCTAATACAATTCATGGATGTATGAACAGGGGACTATTAAGTAGGAACAGAGAAGTTGTATTACCTCTGTATTTGACACTGGTGCAACCACTACTGGAATACCATGTGTAGTTATGGTGTCCATATTTCAAGAAGGATATTGAGAAATGAGAGGGTTCGGAGAAGAGCCATGAGAAAGATTAAATGATTGAGCTTCTTCAGTTTTCCAGTCTGTTTAGATAAACAAAAAAAGTTAGGGGGTGACTTGATCACAGTCTGTGAGTACCTACATGGGGAACAGACATTTGGCAATAGAGGGCTCTTCAATCTAGTAGACAAAGGTATAACAAGATCCAGTGGCTGGAAGCTGAAGCTAGACAAACTCAGACTAGAAATAAGGTGCAGGTGTAGGTAATTAACCATTGGAACAATTTACCAAGTGATGTGGTGGATTCTTCACTGCTGGAAAATTTTTAATCAAGTTAAATCTTTTTCTAAAAGATGTGCCCTAATTCAAACAGGAGTTAATTCAGGGATGCCCAATGGCCTGTGTAATACAGGAGGTGAGTTTAGATAATGACAATGGTCCCTTCTGGCTTTATTATCTATGAATAAAATAGGGTCCCAGGCAAACATGTATTTACGAATATCCCCAGAGTGTCCTTCCACAAGGACATTGTATAAGTCTTCCCTCAGGCACACAGGAATGTAAAAATCAAGCCTGTTGTATCTTTTGTGCATCCAACAAAATTGTTGTGTGCAGGAGCTGTTCTTAATAGCCACAATCTGTTGGCTGTCTACCTACCTATCAAACTTGAAGTAAGCCAAAAATTGTCATGCAGGCACAGACAGGATCTGGGATTTGGTAACAGGAAATGGAGAACTATGAAAGAAATTGTGGCACAGTGTAAAGAAGCTGACAAGAACCAGGCCCAGTTCTCCCACCTCAAATTTTTATATGCCTCTGAGATAGCAGATGGCCATACTTATGTTGAAGTGAGAGGAACAAATGGTTAGGCATATGCTTTTCAGTAGATATGGCATTTGCTTTGGGAAATGTTACCTCTCTCCCCCCTTCTGAGTCATTCCCTTTCTTGTGCTAAACTTCAACTCCTGGAAGTGGGGCAGGGTGTCTGCTCTCTGATAGATTGAGGAACATGGGATAGCCTCAGTCATCTCAGTAAGATAAGTTAAATTTGGTCCTTAGGGTGGAGGAGAGAACCAACTGCTGCTAAGTACACCTCTACCCCGATATAACGCTGTCCTCGGGAGCCAAAAAATCGTACTGCGTTATAGGTGAAACCACGTTATATCGAACTTGCTTTGATCCGCCAGAGTGCGCAGCCCCGCCCCCCCGGAGCGTTGCTTTACCGTGTTATATCCGAATTCGTGTTATATCGGGTCGCGTTATATCGGGGTAGAGGTGTACTTTACATTTGTCTTTTATTGCTCTGCCAATCATAGAATTTGAGGCCAGAAGGGACCACTAGATCATCTAGTCCAACCTCGTGTATATCAGAGGCCACCAAAACCACTCAGCACCCGCACACTAAACCCAACAATGGAAATGAGACCAAAGTAAATGAGACCCACAGGAGACTAGACTATTATGAGCCACAGGCAGAGAATAGGAAGGGCTGAGGTGCACCAGTGCTCAAGGCCCCTGCAGTAGCAGGGAAGTGATTAAATGAGATATGCTCGTATAATCCTGGCAAATGAGCCATACCTACATGCTTCAGAGAAAGACAAAAATAAAACAACCCCAAAGTCACTGCCTATCTGACCTGGGGGAAAGTTCCTTCCCAACACCAGATGGTGATCAGTTAATTCCTAAGTAAGTGAGCAAGAACCAGCCAGCCAAGCAGCTAAGAGAGAATACTTGGAGTCACCTGAGAGCAATGACCCACCTTATCCAGTGTCCCATTTCCGGCTGTGCCCATTCCTCATGCTCCAGAGGAAGGAGATAAAGTGGGGGGGAGGGGAGGAGGGGGAGAAGGGAATGGTTTCCTGACCCCAGCTGCTGGCTAACTGAGACCCTGAAGCATCAGCTTTAGGAACCTAGGGCAGAAACCAGAGTGAGCTCCATGGCTGTTGAGCCCTGTCCCCCACCATCACAAGGAACTAGTCATACAGTTGCACTCACACATTTTATCCAGCTCCCTCTTAAAATGAAATAACTTGTTTGCTCTCCTAATACCAATTGTGGGGGGAGGGCTGTTCTAGAACTTCACCCTCTGATGGTTAGCAACCTTCTCCAAATTTCCAGCCTGATTTTGTCCATGGCCAATTTATAGCCATTTGTTCTTGCACCAACGTTGTTGGGATGGGGTGTGTACCTCACACAGGCCCTGAATGGGTTAATGTGGTCCTGAGAGGCCAATCATGTTAGCTGGCTGCGTCTGTAGGGAGAGAGCAGCTTAATGATCATGAAGCCCAGCTGGGCAAGATCAGACTGGTTAGTATAAAGAGAGGACGTTTGTAGCAAAAGGGGGCTGTAGGGAGAGAGCCTGCAGTCATTCTCTGGGAACAGAGAGGTGGTGAGGAGGAGGAAGCAGCCCAGGGGGGAGAATAAGCTAGGTGACTCTAGCCCTGAAAGAAGGATCAACCTAGAGAAGTTGCAGGAAAGAAGGTCTGAGAGGCTAGATAGGAAGGTGCCCATGGAAACAGCAGCAAGGAGTGGGACTGTGCAGACCTTGGCTGCTGGTTATTGGGTCCCTGGGCTGGAATCCAGTGTAGAGGGAGGGCCTGAGTTCCCCCTAGCCACAGGGAAGGTGGTATAACATCCCCTGACATAAAGGGATAAGGATAATTCAAGGCTTGGAGTGATCCGATGGCTACTGGCCTGAGAGTCAGGGGCAGGAGACCTTACATAAGATCTAGAAATTATTTATTGGACTTTTGTTTGTTGAACTGTGTTACCCCAAAAAGGGAGGACATAAATATCATGACCTGGACAGAGGGCCAAATATGGGAAGAGAGCCCACTGCAGCAACAGAGTGTCTGTCTGTAGGGGATGCCAGCTTGAAAGACAGCAGCTGCACCTAGCCAGACGAGGCCCCTTAGTGGTAAGTGAACCCCCTTCACAATTGTCCTTAGCTTAAACAGCTCTTCACCCTCCCTGGTATTTACCCGCTGCCCCATGTATTTCTAGAGAGCAATCATGTTCACTCTCAACTTTCTTTTTGAGAGACTAAACAAGCCAAGCTCTTTCAGACCTCCACCTGACTTAGAGGAGGCCAGTAGAGTTAGAAAGCTATCAACAGTTCTGTCAGGGCCTGAAGGGTAGGGGAAGGTATCTAATTTATACCATAATGGTGGAGGAGGGGATATGTATGGTCATTTGGTATTAAGGAATGCTTTAGGGAAAGGAGGACCTATATTATTGACTTCCCTTAATGATAAGGGAACCAGATTGGTAGAATGAGAAAATAATAGGCTTTGTGTGGATTATTTAACTAGGATGGAGGGAAAAGCCAGCAGGTGCTGAGATGCAGTTTGGTCAGACCACAAACACTTCTTTAGGTGGCTGAGAATGCACTGAGAATCCAAAAGAAAATCATTAAACAGTGTTAAATTTCCTGTGACAAGGACAATTGTGAATGAGTAGGGCAAGAATCAGTCCAAGCCAAAGCATAGCTGAATGACGCTAATAGTAATGTCCGGTCAAAATAACATCATAAAGAGAGGTTTTTATTCTAATGCTAGAAATTCAAATACTGTACCCATTTTTAAAATATTTTTTAACCCAGAGCCATTGTTCTAAAGTGTTGTGATCGCAGGGACCCTCCTCCCCCTCTCTTTTAAAAAGCATTCACTGCCCTATCTATATCTGGCTAAACAGGAGGCAGCATTATCCAGTGGACATGGGACTGGGAGTCAGGTAACCTGAGCTTTATTCTGAGCTCAGCCAGTGGCCTTGCTGTGTGGTCTTGGGAAAGTCATTTAGTCCAAAATTTCTAAAGTCCATAGTTTTGGGTGCCCAAATTGAGACACCTACAGCTTGATTCTCAAATGCCTTCCCCCAAGCTCCTGAACATAATAGCAGAGACAAAAGAACAACAAGAGGGAACATAGAGGGGAAAACATATTAGTATCTTAGATGTCTGTATGCTAATGCATGGGCAATAAACAGGAAGAACTAGAAATCCTAGTGAATAAACACAATTATGACATAGTTGGCATCATAGAGATTTGGTGAAATAATACACGACTGGAATCTTGATATAGAAGGGTACAGCTTGCTCAGGAAGGACAGGCAGGGGGAAAAGGGAGGAGTTGTTGCTTTGTATTTCAAAGATGTATACACTTGCACTAAGGTTGAGATGGAAGTAGGAGACACACTTGTTGTAAGTCTCTGTATCAGGATAAAAGGGTTAAAAAACCAAGGGGGGTGGCATGGTAGGGGTTTTCTACAGACCACCTAATCAGGAAGAAGAGGTGGATGAGGCTTTTTTTTAATTTTTTTAAACTAACAAAATCATCAAAAGCACAGGATTTATTGGTGATGGGGGACTTCTACTACCCAGACATCTGTTAGGAAAATAATACAGCAGGGCACAGTATAGGCATTGAAAACAATTTTTTATTTCTGAAGGTGGAGAAAGCAACTAGGGGAGAAGCTGTTCTAGATCTGATTTTTGAGAAAAATGGAGGAACTGGTTGAGATTTGAAAGTGGAAAGCAGCTTGGGTGAAAGTGATCATGAAATGATAGAGATTGTGATTCCTAAGGAATGGTATGTGGGAAAACAGCACAATAAAGATAATAGATTTTAAGAAGGCAAACTTCAGCAAACTCAGGGAGTTGGTGGTAAGATCCCATGGGAAGCAAGTATAAGGGGAAAAATGGTTCAAGAGAGTTGGCAGTTTTTCCAAGAGACATTATTTAAGGTACAAGAGTAAACCCTCTCTTTCCTACACAGTGAGATAAAGTATGGCAAGAGACCACCCTGGCTTAACCAGGAGATCTTCAATTATCTGAAACTCAGAGTCCTATAAAACGTGGAAACTAGTTCAGATTACAATGGATGAATACAGGGCTGGCTCCAGGCACCAGCTCAGCAAGCAGGTGCTTGGGGCGGCCAAGGGGAAGGGGTGGCACGTCGGGCTCTTCGGCGGCAATTCGGCGGCGGGTCCCTCAGTCCCTCTCGGAGGGAAGGACCTGCCACCGAATTGCCGCCGAAGAAGAAAGCGGCGCGGTGGGGCGGCTGCCGAAGTGCCACCGATCATGATCGCGGCTTGCTCTTCTTCCCCCCACCCACCGCTTGGGGCGGCAAAAACCCTGGAGCCGGCCCTGGATGAATATTAAAAAAACAACAGCAACGAGCATGTAGGGACAAAATTAGGCCAAGGCACAAAATGAGATTAAACTAGCTAGAGACATAAAGGGTAACAAGAAAACATTCTACAAATACATTAGAAGCAAGAGGAAAACCAAGGACAGGGTAGGTCCATTACTCAATGGTGGTGGTGGTGGGGAGACAATAACAGAAAATGTGGAAATGGCAGAAGTGCTAAATGCCTCTCTTGTTTCAGTAATAATCAGAAAGGTTAGTAGTGATCTGATATCTTACATAGTGAACACCAGTGAAAATGAGGTAGGATCTGAGGCTAAAATGGAGAAAGTACATGTTAAAACTTACTTAGACAACTTAGATGTCTTCAAGTTGTCAGGGCCTGATGAAATATGTCCTAGAACACTCAAGTAGCTGACTGAGAAAATATGAGCCATTAGCGATTATCTTCGGAAACTCATGGAAGATGGGAGAGATTCCAGAGGACTGGAAGAGGGCAAATATAGTACCCATCTATAAAAAGGGAAATAAGGACAACCCAGGGAATTACAGACCAGTCAGCTTAACTTCAGTGCCAGGAAAGATAATGGAGCAAATAATTAAGCAATCAATTTGCAAACACCTAGAACAGGGGTAGGCAACCTATGGCACACGTGCCGAAGGCGGCACATGAGCTGATTTTCAGTGGCACTCACACTGCCCGGGTCCTGGCCACTGGTTTGGGGGGCTCTGCATTTTAATTTAATTTTAAATGAAGCTTCTTAAACATTTTAAAAATCTTATTTACTTGACATACAATAATAGTCTAGTTCTATATTATAGACTTATAGAAAGGGACCTTCTAAAAACGTTAAAATGTATTACTGGCACGCGAAACCTTCAATTAGAGTGAATAAATGAAGACTCGGCACACCACTTCTGAAAGGTTGCCGAGCCCTGACCTAGAAGATAAAAGGGTGATAAGTAACAGTCAAAATGGATTTGTCAAAAACAAATCATGTCAAACCAACCTAAAAGCATTGTTTGTCAGAGTAATAAACCTTGTGGATGGGGGGAAGTGGTTGATGTGGTATATTGACTTTAGTAAGACTTTTGATACTGTCTTGCATGACCTTCTCATAAATAATCTAGCAAAATACAGCCTAAATAGAGCTAATTTAAGGTGGGTGCATAACTGGTTGGAAAACCGTTACCAGAGAGTAGTTATCAGTGCTTCGCAGGCAAGCTGGAAGGGCATACCAAGTGGGGTTCTGCAGGGATTGATCTGGGGTCCAGTTCTGTTCAATATCTTTATCAATGATTTAGATAATGTCAGAGAAAGTACACTTATAAAGTTTGTGGACAATACCAAGCTGGGAGGGGTTGCAAGTGCTTTGGAGGATGGATTAAAAATCAAAATGATCTAGATGAACTGGAGAATGATCTGAAGTAAATAGAATGAAATTCAATAAGGACAAGTGCAAAGTACTGCAGTTAGGAAGGAACAATCAATTGCACACATACAAAATGGGAAATGACTGCCTAGGAAGGGATCTGGAGGTTATAGTGGATTGCAAGCTAAATATGAGTCAACAGTGTAACACTATCGCAAAAAAAAAAAAAAGCAAACATCATTCTGGGATGTATTAGCAGGAGTGTTGTAAGCAAGACACAAGAAGTAATTCTTCCACTGTACTCCACACTGATAAGGCCTCAGCTGGAGTATTGTGTCCAGTTCTGGGCGCCACATTTCAGAAAACATGTAGACAAATTGGAGAAAGTCCAGAGGAGAGCAACAGAAATCATTAAAGGTCTAGAAAACATGACCTATGATGGAAGATTGAAAAACTGGGTTTGTTTAATCTGGAAAAGAGAAGACTGAGGGGGACATAAGTTTTAAAGTACATAAAAGGTACATACAAGGAGGAGGGAGAAAAAATGTTCTCCTTAACCTCTGAGGATAGGACAAGAAGCAATGGGCTTAAGTTGCAGCAAGGGCAGTTTAGGTTGGATCTTAGGAAAACGTTCCTAACTGTCAGGATGGTTAAGCACTGGAACAAATTGCCTAAGGAGGGTGTGGAGGTTTTTAAGAACAAGTTAGACAAAGACCTGTCAGAAATGGTCTAGTTGTTACTTAGTCCTCCCTTGAGTGCAGGGAACTGAATTAGATGACCTATTGAGGTTCCTTCCTCTTGTATACTTCTATGATTCGATGTACAGTTCCCATTGACTTTAAGTGGAGCTATGAATATTCAGCACCTCTGGAAGTCAGGACCATGGTGGCTCAAATTGTATGTCCACAAATTTAGTGTGTGTGTGCGCGCCTATCAATAGTACACTGTGTATATTATATACACACTAATGTATTTTAGATGCAAGTCTTTGGGCCAGAGGCTGTCATCTGTTATGTTTATACTGTGCCTAGTATAATGGGGGTAAACCTGGTTGAGGCCTTTAGGCATTACCTTTGTATAAATGTTAAATCATGATAGTCTTATTGCCCGATGCCCAAGTCAGATCGAGGGCCCACTGAGCTCGGTGCTGCACAACCCATAGTAAGTGTTCCTGTCCCAAAGGGTTTATAATCTAGATTAACACAAGACATAACAAGTGAATGAAGTAGGGAGAATGTGGGTGGTGCTGATAACCCATGGCTACATAGACTAGCAGTATGCCCAGTTTGTGTGTTTCAAGTCTGTTCTTTAAAAAATACAAATAAACAATTGATTTTTTTTTACCTTTTCCCTTCAGTCCCTCTAATTTATTTCCTCCTTTTTCATATCTTATGTTACATATCTTATTTCTTACTCACTCTTAAAATCGCTTCCTTTTCTTTCTTTACCTGTATATCCCTCTGCTGCCTCCCACTCTATTCCTCCCATGTACTTTTAATCTACCATCGCCTCATTCCCCAAATCGCTGCATATTGGCGGTGGGTAAAATGATTCCTCTCTGTGTGTGTATAATTAGCCAAGTGTTTTGGGATTTGGGGGGATTGTTATTTATATAAATGTAAAGTACTATGATATTAGAAAAAATTCATTATTTCATCATTGCCATAAAAATATAACATTACATTTGAGGTGCAAAAGACTTAAACTTCTTGTCGAAGGAATACTGGAAAGTAAACTCAGAGAGTAAGTTTTACTTAAATAATAAAGTAGTGTTCTAGTGCTACACAGATCGTTCAAACAGTGGAAATTCTGTTCAAAAGCCATTAAAAGATGGGAACACAATTTATACCTGGTATTTTAAAGAAAATTTGAAATGTCAGACACACAGGAAGCATATATTGTAATGGTGGATAAAATCACATCATTTCTGTAACTCCTAACATCAAAAATCCAAAACAGTTGGAATAATATTAGAGAATATTTACCTGACTATTGAAGTAGAGTTCCCTTATTTTTGAGTATTATAGAGGTTTCTATTTTTAAAGCCTCGTAAAGAATTAGATCAGGGGTAGGCAACCTATGGCATGCGTGCTGATTTTCAGTGGCACTCACACTGCCCGGATCCTGGCCACCGGTCCGGGGGACTCTGCATTTTAATTTAATTTTAAATGAAGCTTCTTAAACATTTTTAAAACCTTATTTACTTTACATACAACAATAGTTGAGTTATATATTATAGACTTATAGAAAGAGACCTTCTAAAAATGTTTAAATGTATTACTGGCACGCGAAACCTTAAATTAGAGTGAATAAATGAAGACTCGGCACACCACTTCTGAAAGGTTGCCGACCCCTGAATTAGATACTACAGTATGGGTGGTAGTTGGGGGCAGGGGATTTGTATTTAAATTCTTAGTAATTGCTGTAATTTATCTAAATTTAAATCACATATAACAGAGCATGTGAAGGACAAAGTGTTGAGTGAGAATTAATTTATGCCTGTAACTTTCAATACAGTAATTGGGACTATATGCACAGGCAACTCCTGATAATGCCAGCATGAGTTGTATATTCTTCTCCACGCACGAATATAACACCCTGTTTATAGTTAGTATCTCCAAATATACTTTAACTCACATGTCACTGTTGGTAAACTTAAAGATCATTATAACTATTAAGCAGACTGGTGTTAGCATAGTTATATTATATTTGTTTGTTTTTAGTCTTTATTAATATAATTCTTATTTCCTTTGCCACCCTCCTTATTCTCCATCTTCCTGTTAGCTGTTTAGAACAAGATTTGGGCTCAGAGTTGATTTAAAACTGTGTTGCAGCTGTGATAAGGGTAGTCTGCAGCCAAAGTGCAATACAGTTGCTTCAGACCGAATTTACAGCTTCAGGCAGAATTGACAGCATCAGTTAACCTGAGTTTCAATATTAAGGTTTTTTATTCATTTCTTACAACATCATCATTATTATCTTTAAAATACTGTAGATATAGTTGTTGCTTCACAATAGAGAAAGTCTCTATTCCAAAGAGCTTGCATTCTCAGTAGAACTAAACACATGCTTTAAAGTTAGATATGTGCTTGTGTGTGTTGCAGAACAGGGAGCTATGTTAATATAAGAACAATAAGAGGAAAGGACAAACAGAGGAAGAGTAGCAGAGGGGAATAAGGTGGTGGAGAAAGAATGGGTTAAAATGGGATTGATGTCTTTCCATTGACTTCAGTGGAATGTGAATTTGGTCGTCTTGTCTTCATTTGATTTTTTTTTATTCTCACAGATAAACTAAGCAAATAACATAATTCTAGAGAAAATGACACTTTAAATTTGCAAATTTCTGAACTATATATTTCACATATTTCAGTTGTGAATACTTTTGTCCATTTCTGCAATGTATCTTGATTTTTCTTGAAATTTCAGTGTTAGTTATTATGCATCTTTCCAATTGTTTTAGTTGCACTAAATCGGCCTTTTGTTGTCCATGAAATTGAGAATCAAGGACACTTCCATTTATGCAAGAAGGGAACAGTGCACATATCCTTACAAAGGGTTAGGAAACACACAGATAAGGATGAGTGAACTCTGAACCAAGCCGCCAAGTCTTTCAGCTGCATTCTTTAAAAGAACGCTTTCCTTCTCTAGAAGAAAGCTGTCCAGCTGAGTAATGTACAGAGACAGAGGCGAAAACTCTATGGTGAGAGAGAAGAATTTGATTCCTTATCCTATTGAATCCCATTTCTTTTGATCTTTTCTGTGCTTCTTGCTTTTCAAGCCAGTTAAAAGTGGCAAAGTTTAGTCCAGTATTCACTTGTCCCTACACACAGAAAGAATGACCACAGTGCAGCTTTAGTTCACGTGATCAGCCTATGATCCACTCATTGTCCTCATTACAAAACTATAACTTAGGCATGTACTGTTAGACCATCTTTTTAGACAAATAGGGTGTTTCCATAAACATATCAATAAGCAGCATAAAATTATAATGGCATTATATGAAATGCATTCCTTTTTCATATTAAACAGTGTACTAACAGCCACTTAAAAATCTGTACATAAGATGGGAAGAAGGGCATGAAGTTACAAACAAACTGTGGCTTACTTGAAATATAAAATGTAAAAGTATGAGGGATCAACTAAATATTGTTTTTACAGGATGAATATTTTATACTATGTATATTTCCACCCTCTAGTTGAAATCCCTCAGAAAACATACCTTTGTGAGACCTTTTGTTGATAATCCAAATACTGAATTTAAAATAAATAAAAGTATTAAGTTTATATTTATAGTATTTTAAAAAAATGATCCATTCAAATAATCTGCTCTCTGCTGGAATAACTAACCTCTAAAAAAAGTTCTCTTTATTGTATATACTGTTGTCTTTTTCCTATTTTCCCTGCCCACAAATGTATGTTTTTCTTGTATTTCTGATCTAAATTAGATTTATTCTGTACCTAACTCTTGGACTTTCCCTTTATTTGCACATAAAGTGTCATGAACACCTTTGTTACAATGTATACATTTATAATTTATTTTTTTTAAATCTTATCAATTCACTATCCATTGTACAAATTTAACCAATGACTATTCAAAATGTCACTTGAAGAAAATTATCTCTTAACAGCCAATAAACTGGTAATTTTTACCAAAATTCTGCCCCACATCAGTTTTTGTGGGTAAAATGAGGAACACTTAGAGGGAGGTTCACAATATAAGCAAAAGTCACATAATTCAGATATTGTAATTGCATGTCACATAAGAGTGATTTATAAAACACCCCTACTAAAAAAAACCCAACACTCGCCAGTTTTGCTTGATATTTCTTAATCTTAAAAGATAAATATCATGGAAATTTGATGTTCCATATTTAAACAATATGACACTAACAATTTTAATAAGACTTTAAATATGCTAATAGCACATCAACTAAAAACAATCAGTAAATGGCAATTCATATAATAAAATTGAACAATAAGCCTGGAACACTGCAATTTGTTCGTGCTGGATGAAAGTCAGCCAGGCCGGGTGCTGAACCATCGCAGGGCTTTCCACAGGAAATAAGACTTTCTTTATAGCCCCTGCACACTGGAATCTTTCATTTTGGTGGACAGTGGAATTACTTATTTGATCTGTACTTATGTGGACCCAGTGACCCAAAACCTCTATAGGGGGAACGATATGAAATATCACATAGGTAGAAATAGTGACTGGAGCAGATGGCTTCCCCAGGGGCTGTGGTAAATCCTTGCACAAAGCCTTGTATGTACACAATTCACTCCCTATAAAAGGACCACGTAACAGTGAAATGGCTAACAGTAGCTCATTAAAAAAATTATGGACTAGTGAAACTGACTTCAGGGCCAAGCAGTACCTTCTTCTCCCTTGCATCTAATATGTATCTGTAAACAAAGGGATCATTTAAATGATGCACATGAAGTTGTGCCTGCACTACATGTGATTAAAATTGAGTGGTAACCCTTACCCCCCAAACTAAAACCCTCCTCTTCTATGCCATTGGTCAAATGAGTTACTGTACTACATGTGTCTTACCACAGGGGTTTGCAATCTTCCTTACAATTCCAAGGCATTGAGTTGTGTAGAGAGATGGACACACATGTCCACTCTAATTTTTTTTGCCATTATAACAGGTGGCCACTTAGCCGGAATGGTGTTATTTTACTATCACAGTGTTGGGAGAACTGCACCTTTTGACCCACTCTGTGGTCTGGTCAAGGAATGTAGTCTCAGACCTCTACTTGTCACCTCTCTCTGGCACAGGACCCATGCTCATCTTCCAGACCAGGGGTTTAGGTTGCAGCTGCCTGCAGTTGCAGTGTGATTCTCCCAATGCATCTGACTCACTCAGCACCTGCAGTTTCACCTTCCTGGCCCCCATCCCAGGGACAATGAGTGGCTTACCAATTATTACAAGTGACCATCCACCTATTGCAAAGCAGAGTACATTTATTTAAGGACAAAAGCATATAGAACAGGGGTGCTGGAACAATTTGTATAGTGGGGGTGCTGAGAGCCATTGAACCAAGCTATAAACTCTGTATATGACCCAAACCACTTCAAACCAGGGGGAGCAGCACCACCACCCCCAACACTCCTAGTTCCAGCACTTATGATACAGCAAAAACATACAAAACAATAAAAAGATCTAAATATAGCAGAATTCATCTGGGGACTCTGGCAGGTTCAAGTTCTTGTAACTTTTCAGCAGGGATGGGTACCCCCTTGGACCAAAGGTCAGATCCATTTGTGGGGGAAAGTGCCGTGTGTCAGAATAAACTCAGCCTTTTATCCCTAAACTCTTGCTTTGTCTTGCAGCCTCCTAGAAACAGGCAAAACCAGTCACTGCTCCTCTCCCTAGGTGGTTGAGCCTCAAGAATGGATATCTACATAGCCAGCCTTGGGATTTTGCATTAATCACCCCCTAGTGAATCTAGATTCCATAGGAAATCCACGCAGTGAGCCAGGAACATACAAATACATATATGTATTGATACAAAGGGCTTTGAATATTCTATTGGCTCTTATTGTCAGGCCCATCTCAATATAATGTCCTTTGAAGTTGTCATCCTGTCAAGGATGGCTCAGACATTCAGTTAACAATCATAATATTAAATGCAATTGTCTCGTGGTTCGCCTGTGTTCAGCAGATTTGTCACACAGAACTTTCATGCAAGAACTATGAATGTACTTTCACTGATGTACTTTCTGTAAGTCTATGTCTACACTGTGAGCTAGTAGTGTGATTCCCAGCTCATGTGGATATACTCCTGCCAGTTCTCATCTGAGTTAGCATGTTAAAAGTAGTAGTGTAGCCATGGTAGCACAGACAGCAGTGGCAGTGTGCTAGCTACCCCAAGTACAAACCTTCCTGTCCCCAAAGTTTTGGCATACTGCCATCTGGCTGTGCATCCACACCTTCCTGAAAGCTCATTCTCTGAAGATTCTTTGCCCAATATCTATTTTCAAACTAGTCAAAAAAATTTGGAGTAACATTTAAAAAAACATTGAAGTAAATTTAGTGCTCAAAGTGCTGGATTTACAGCTGTTGCCATTGGAACACAGAATAGTTAAGAGATGGGCAGCAGCAAATGCAGCTTTCCACATGCTGTCCTGTCACTTTGTGCCTTAAGAGATTCCTAGAGCTTCTATAAGGTGACAGAGGGAGTTTTCTTTCCATGTCTTTGAATTCTTTGGCAGTCCTGGTGAAACTGTCTACAAAGTACCACTTCTTGCCAATTATGGTGGCCATTTATTGGGAAGTGGACTGAGATCACCAACTAATTTCACACTCATTACATTTTCCCTCTAGTTCAGTGCCATCAATGTTATCAGCATGGGGAGTCCCAGTGTAGACAGGACATTGACACATTGCTGATCTTTGACATGTTGTTAAAACACTGATGGCAGTTGGTGGCCTATCTTCAGTAGAGCTGTTAACAATGGTAGATTTAAACAGGTGGTTGCAACCCTCGGAAATTTTTATTAAGTTTCCCTGGTATAGACAACTCAGCCTTCAGGTGGTAAAGAGTTTCAGTCACTACTGACATGGGTTAGATCTGAAATGCTGACCTGGAGATGGAAAAACTCCATTTCCTATTCCCAGTCCCTGAAACAGCAAGTCTTGTTTGTATTCTGAATGTTCCAGAAATAGCTTTGAAACTTTACATTGCGTCCTGATATTTAGTGCTTGTAAGATGTTTGATGGGTTCTTCAAATTCTGCAGTTTTAGAATTAAGTAAGATACTTTAGATGTTTCGAGATTTAAATCTTGATGGCTTTAAGCACTATTTGTGGACGTACTGCCATATGCACCACCCGCAGAAGCAAACTGCCCAGAATAACTTGCTCAGCACAAAGGGAAAAGGTCAACTCCAGATCTAGCAACTCTCCCCCCACAACCACTCACCACCCTGACCTAAAGTGATGGTTGAAGGCTTCTGGTGGTGGGATGTCTCCTGTGACTTACTCTTGGGCTGGATCACTGCTGCCCAGAAAGCTCAAATGATTAAAGATACAGAGAGAGATGAGAGAGACTGTTCTGCAAATATGAAATCCTCCCATTGAACTCCAAACGCATCAACTGACCAGCAATGCAAATACTCACAGAAAAATATTTTTTTCCCTTATCCCCCACCACTCCCTAGACAATGACAGTTTCCTCAGTGAAAAATGACCTCTGCTTTGGCTGAACCCAGTTTGTGCCTCTTCTTGTTTCTTTTCCTCCCCTCCCCTGCAAGGTAATGATGGAACTTTAATTTAACTTTCGATCTTCTGGTGAGTAAAGCTTAACAATTGCGTCTCAAGGTCCATTTTTTTACAATATATATTTCTGAATAAACAAGAGGTTATTCCTAATAGAACTATTAAATGCTCCTTTGTGTTTGCATTGTATTATCTTCATTAAGTCCTATCACAGCTGCACAGTTTGAATTCTGAGCAGTGATTATCAGCTATTTGAATATGGAATATAAATTGAACAGGCTGCATTAACACATCAGCATACCTCTTTAGTAGGGTGTTATTAGCATTAGCAAGTTAACATAAATTCTTATCTCTATCTCTCTCAAGTGACAACTGCATATACTGGGAGTCTTTTTTTTCATGCTCCATTTTTTGAATAATTTTTGCATGGGCATTTTAGACACTTTTTCTATGAAAAAATGTGGGGAAGTAGAGAAAAGATGGCCTTGTGTTTAAGGGACTAGGTTTGAGTCTGGGCTCTGTCTTTCTTTGTGACTTTTGATAAGTCACTTCATTTCCCCATGCCTCAATTCCCCATCAATAAGATGGGTATGATAATACTTTGTTTCTCTCACCATTTGTCTGTCTTGTCTATTTATACTGTCTCCACCAATATGTGTATGTATAGTGCCTAGCAGAATGGGGGTCCTGACTTCAGCTGGGGCCTCTAGATACCACAGCAATACTTGTTGTTGTTATATCTTTATTAATACAGATGCAAATTGTATGCACTTCTTTTTAAATAAGCCACTTAGAGGCCACACTTCAGATTTCTGCTTTCAATCCCTGTTGTAGTTTAGAACATTTTCCCCTTTGAAATTGAATAATTAAGTACAGATTTATATTTTGTTTGACAACTTTGATATGTTTTCTGCTGCACTTAATGGAAGCTTTCAAATATGAAGATGAAATGGCCTCTCAGAAACTTAAGAAAAAATGTGTAAATGCTATAAACTTCTTTCCAAGAGAGTGAGGCCGTAGTCACACTAGTTATTATTTACGCAAAAAGTGGGTCATTAAACAACTTGATTATGGCCCTGATCCTGCAGTGCAAATACAAACACACTTAACCTTAAATCCCATTAAGCTCATTAGCTCTACACATGTGCGTAAGGTTAAGCATGTAAGTGTTTGCAGGATTGGGCCCTAAAATTGTATCCTCTCTCGTGGCTGCATTTCATTTATAATCCAGTTGGTTGATATTCATTCAGGCCCTGTATTTGTTGCTTCTTGTGTCATGTTCAGAAAATGGCAAATTCTGCTTTTTCTGCCATAGGGTAGGAGGGCCTTGCATGGGGAAGCATACCAGAAACCTGTACAGGAGGTCTGTATCTCCTTTGCACCAAGAAACTGTTTCCCTCCAGGGACTCTTTCTATGGCAGGGCAGAAGAAAGTTGGGCGAGAGGCAGACAGAAGAAGGAGCAAGGCCCATGGATCTCTGCTTACACAGATCCATTATCCATTCCTCCCCCACCTGCAGAGGGAGTTCATATTTGTTATGGAGGTTAGCTCAGCCATAAGGCCACAGACTGCCTTTACTGCGGCTCCAGGAGCTGGTCAGGAGGATTGTCCCCCGTGTTAAAACCACGAATAACGATTTGGCACTGGGAGCAGAATTTGTACTAAGCTATTTTGCAACTGAGACTCAACCTGAGCTACTCAGATAACCTGCAGCTTTGGGGAAAAGTGCCCTGTAATGTATGGTGAGACTGCTTAGTTTTGTCTCACTGCTGGTTTTATGTTACAAATTAGCTACTTTGTTTGGGGTTGTTTGCTTTTAGGGGAGGTGCTACTGCAGCATTAATTGGTTAGAAGTGTAAACCAGAGATCTGGTCTCAGAATTTGTTCAAAAATTTTGTAATTCTGGTATTGGGTGTCTGAAGGCAGCCATCAGATTTACTTTATAAACAGGTTTAAAGAGTTTGTCCTAACTTTTACTTACCTGTAGAAAGATATATTTGGGGAAACAATGCAGGTGCTTTGTCTTTAGCAGTAGAGGCAATGACTTCCCCAAGGGCAGTATGGCTGCCCACTCTATCCTTATATAGGAATTGATTAATAGATTCATAGATTCTAGGACTGGAAGGGACCCCGAGAGGTCATCGAGCCCAGTCCCCTGCCCTCATGGCAGGACCAAATACTGTCTAGACCATCCCTGATAGACATTTATCTAACCTACTCTTAAATAGCTCCAGAGATGGAGATTCCACAACCTCCCTAGGCAATTTATTCCAGTGTTTAACCACCCTGACAGTTAGTAACTTTTTCCTAATGTCCAACCTAAACCTCCCTTGCTGCAGTTTAAGCCCATTGCTTCTTGTTCTATCCTTAGAGGTTAAGGTGAACAAGTTTTCTCCCTCCTCCTTATGACACCCTTTTAGATACCTGAAAACTGCTATCATGTCCCCTCTCAGTCTTCTCTTTTCCAAACTAAACAAACCCAATTCTTTCAGCCTTCCTTCATAGGTCATGTTCTCAAGACCTTTAATCATTCTTGTTGCTCTTCTCTGGACCCTCTCCAATTTCTCCACATCTTTCTTGAAATGCGGTGCCCAGAACTGGACACAATACTCCAGTTGAGGCCTAACCAGCGCAGAGTAGAGCGGAAGAATGACTTCTCGTGTCTTGCTCACAACACACCTGTTAAT